>JARGCV010000831.1:10000-105000 GCA_034064705.1 Bothrops alternatus | reverse complement strand
GAAGGAAAGAAAGAAGGAAAGAAGGAAGGAAGGAAGGAAGGAAGGAAGGAAGAAAGGAAAGAAAGAAGGAAAGAAGGAAGGAAGGAAGGAAAGAAGGAAGGAAAGAAGGAAAGAAGGAAGGAAGGAAAGGAAGGAAGGAAAGGAAGGAAAGAAGGAAGGAAGGAAGGAAGAAAGGAAGGAAAGAAGGAAGGAAGGAAAGAGGGAGGGAGGGAGGGGGAAGGAAGAAAGGAAGGAAGGAAGGAAGGAAGGAAGGAAGGAAGGAAGGAAGGAAGGAAGGAAGGAAGGAGGAGTAGCAAATTCCATCATTCAATAAGAAATAACAGATAAGGCACATTATGGTTGATCTCCAGGTCAGGAAATAACTGTGAGAGATAACCCAGAGATAAATCTTGATTAAGTGCCTGTCTTCTCAGCAAAAACAAGGTCTTGGCCATCATCCTAGCTAGCCCATCCCTGTTAGTATTTTGTCAGGTTGTGAAGAACTGGCTTTTCTGTCAAGTTTCTGGAGATGCAATGAGTATTAGTCTTGTCCCCTCAATTAGGGGTCTCCAAAGTTAGCTACTTTAAAACTCGTGGCCTTCAACTCCCAGAATTCCTCAGCCAGCATGGCTGGCTGAGGAATTCTGGGAGTTGAAGTCCACGAGTCTTAAAGTGGCCAACTTCGCCCTAAGTGAACACAAAGAGGACTGTGTTAAAAAAAAAAAAAACACGTGTTAAAACTTTTGAGTCTAGCCTGTCATGTTCTTGGCTGCTGCTGCGGTCTACCGATTTTGCCCTCAAAGGCCATTTAGTCAACTCTTCTTTAAAAAATATAACTCTGCGGATCAGCCCCTCTCCCTCACTTTCTTTCTTCCCAACTAATTCTCTTGTCCAGTGAGCTGTTGAAAAAAGGTGACGTTGGCAATATAACATCCTCAAATCAAACCGGGCTATCAACAAACCGGTTCTCTGCAGAAGAGATTTCCAAGTAGAATATTCCAGAAAGAAAATGTTGGATGCAGAAGCGTCCAATCATGATCGGTGCTGACACTGTACGATGTAGCAAAACACATACTAGCCAACACAGGCCCGTGAATCTCAGGTTAAAAACCAACTTTGGGAGATCATTTTTTTTTTCAGAGTACCAAATTAGGTTTACTGTGTACAGTAATAAAGGACAAGTATTGTACAATTTAATAAACAATTAACAATTTTAAATGAATATCCCTTCCTGGACCATTTACAATTGTAGGGAATAAGTTCTTAACGGCGGTGCAAATCTAGAAAAAGGCGATACCCGAATAAATGGTGTTTTAGCCAGTTACTGATAAATAAGCAGTGTAAACAAAGAGTTCTCCGCCAGGCCTCTCTAAAGTTAGAAAGAGAACAGTCTGGCTGGCCAGATTGAATCCAGAGAGGATATTTTAGAAAAGAAAGACTCAACTCAAAAGAATATAAGTTGAATGGCTTTAACTTGAATTTTTTCTTTATTTACATGTACAAACGGATATCTAATAATAAAATTTAAAAAAAAAACAATATAATAGGCAGACGAACTGGAATTGTCGGCTAGAAATTTTTTTGAGCACATGTATTGAATTTTCATCTTTAGAGGACTCAGTTTAGGGAGGATAATAATAATAATAATAATAATAATAATAATAATAATAATAATAATAATAATAATAGTAATAGTAATAATAGTAATAATAATAATAATAATAATAATAATAATAATAATAATAATAATAATAAGTTGGAAGGGACCTTGGAGGTCATCTAGTTCAACCCCCTGTTCAGGCAGGAAACCTTATACCATTTCAGACAAATGGCTGTCCAGTCTCTTCCTAAAATCTTCCAGTGTTGGAGCACTCACCGCTTCTGGAGGCAGGTTGTTCCACTGGTTACCGTAATTGTTCTCACTGTCAGGGAATTTCTCCTTAGTTCTAGGTTGCTTCTCTCTTTGGTTAGTTTCCACCTGTTGCTTCTTCTGTCTTCAGGTGCTTTGGAGAAGAGCCAAGGTTGCCTATCCCAGTCCACCAGTCATAAAAGATCCAAGGGTGCTACCCCTGGTCTAGGAGGCTCACCGCTTAGAACAGGAGGACTTAGGACAGAGGTAGTCAACCTTGGCTCTTTTACGACTCATGGACTTCAACTCCCAGAATTCCTGAGCCAGCCATGCTGAGGGGAAAGGGAGAGGTTTCCAAGCTGAGCCATGCTGGCTCAGGAATTCTGGGAGTTGAAGTCCACGAGTCATAAAGCGGCCTAGGCCTAGGACAGGGGTAGGCAACCTTGGCTCTTTTATGACTCGTGGACTTCAACTCCCAGAATTCCTGAACCAGCATGGCTCAGCTTGGAAACCTCTCCCTGTCCCCTCAGCATGGCTGGCTCAGGAATTCTGGGAGTTGAAATCCACCAGTCATAAAAGAGCCAAGGTTGCCTACCCCTGGTCTAGTTCCTCCTGTTCTAAGCGGTGAGCCTCCTAGACCAGGGGTAGTAACCTTGGATCTTTTATGACTGGTGGACTTCAACTCCCAGAATTCCTGAGCCAGCATGGCTCAGCTTGGAAACTTCTCCCTTTCCCGTCAGCATGGCTGGCTCAGGAATTCTGGGAGTTGAAGTCCACGAATCATAAAAGAGCCAAAGTTGCCTACCCCGAGTTAGCGGAATTCAAAGGGGGGGGGCTGGATCTGGAGCCTTTGCAGCCATGTAATGATTCCAGGCTGAGTCCTCTCTTGACTCCGCCCCCCCCAGCCTCTGCCTCTCCTTCTCCCACATTTATTTATGTAAGCTGCCCAGAGTCGTCACGAGTGAGGGTATAACATTTCCTTCATAAATAAATAAAAACAATCAATAAAAATATGGGGGGGTTGCATCTCCACCACCCGAAAGCCAACCAGGATTGGGAGTCAAAAGGTTTTAATAGATTGGCAAGACGTGGCCGTTCTCAGCAAGGGTACGATCCTTAGGCTACCGAGCATTCAGCATTAATAACCCAGATGAAAACAGTGTATGCAAAGGTTCCTTCCTCCACACACACACACACACACACACACACCCCACCAACGAAACTGCATCCTGTTACACAATTCAGATTGCACAATTATGCATTAGCTCCCTGCAGTTAAAATATGATGGCAATTTTTTTTAAAAAAAAACAAAACTTAAGTAACTTTAAAAGCCATAAAGCCATACCTTGACATCAGTCCAACACATTATAGTTTTTCATATTCAATTCCAAGCTCATTTGCTTAAACTGAGCCTCCGTGTATGCAGGCACTTTGAAGGACGCCTTACCCATCACCGAAAGACATATATACAATAGACCAGCGGTTCTCGACCTATGGGTCGCGACCCTATTTGGGGTCGAACGACCGTTTCGCGGGGGTCGCTGGACACCGTGGTCCGCCATTTTTTTTATTTCGTCGCGCACACGCTGCGCATGCGCGGATCGGCCCGTCGTGGTCCGCCATTTTGGTTTTTTTTGTCGCACGCACCCCGCACATGCACAGTTCGGGCCGTCGCGCGCGCGCACCGCACATGCGCGGATCGGCCCGTCGCGGTCCACCATTTTTTTTCGTCGTGCACGCTGCGCATACACGGTTCGGGCCGTCATGCGCACACCGCACATGCGCGGATCGGCCCGTCGAGGTCCGCCATTTTGTTTTTTTTTGTTTTTTTGTTTTTTTTGTCGCGCGTGCGTCGCGCATGTGCGGATCGGCCCGTCACGGTCCGCCATTTTGTTTTATTTGCCGTGCGCGCACCATGCATGCGCGGATCAGCCCGTCGCGTGCGTGCCGCACATGCGCGGATCGGCCCATCGCGATCCACCATTTTTTTCCGTCGCGCGTGCCACGCATGCACGGTTCGGACCATCGCGCGCGCACCGTGCATGCACGGATTGGCCCGTTGCGGTCCGCCATTTTGTGGTTTTTTTTGCCGCGCGCGCACCATGCATGCACATATCAGACCGTTGCGCGCGCTCCGTGCATTTTGTTTTGTTGTTTTGCCGCGCACGCACCATGCATGCGCGGATCAGCCCGTCGCGCGCGCGCCGTGCATTTTGTTTTGTTGTTTTGCTGCACGCGCACCATGCATGCGTGGATCAGCCCGTCGCACGTGCACCGCGCATGCGCGGATCGGCCCGTCACGGTCCGCCATTTTGGTTTTTTTGCCGTGCGGCACCATGCATGCGCGGATCGGCCCATCGCGGTCCGCCATTTTGTGGTTTTTTTGCCACGCACGCACCATGCATGCGCGGATCAGCCCGTCGCGCGCGCGCCGTGCATTTTGTTTTGTTTTTTTGCTGCACGCGCACCATGCATGCGCGGATCAGCCCGTTGTGCGCACATGCGTGGATCAGCCCGCCATGCGCACACCGCGCATGCGTGGATCAGCCCATCGCACGCGCGCCGCACATGCGCGGATCGGCCCATCGCATGCGCACCGCACATGCGCGGATCAGCCTGTCACGCGCACATGTGCGTGCGCGGCTCGGGGTCCTGCCGCGCATGGGCGGCGCAAGTGGGGTCTCAACCTGAAAAAGGTTGAGAACCACTGCAATAGACCTTCGTACTTTCCAGTTATGGATAGATTTAAAAAAAATCAAACATTTGAAGACCAGTGGGGCTTTTAGCTGCGACGTAGACGTAATATCGGATCAAAGTTAGCATTCACCAAGTCTGTTACCTTAATCTTGGTTAAGATTCCCAAAGTATAGCAAATAATGCACTTCCACAAGGCTGAAGGGCAGGGGAAGCATTTCCTTCTCCGTTCTTGTTTTGAAGCCTATCTGTTCTGATGTGCCCCCTGATTTAGCGGGGGGGGGGTGTCCTTGGTGGTCTCTGAGCATGGTTGTTTGCTTGCAGGCAGCTCATGACCCAACTAGGTAACATCATCAGGGCTAGAAGCTTTCTAGCAGAACCCTTCCAGCCCTGCTGATGTTACCTAGTTGGGTCATGAAATGTCCTCAGGTAAACAACCAAGTTCAGAGAGCACCAAGGACTCCACAGTCCTCCTCCTCCTCCTCCTCCTCTCCACAAACTCCTTTCCCTTCTGACATTGATGATGTTCCCTAGTTGGGTCATGAAACGTCTGCAAGGAAACCACCCAGCTCAGAGGGCACCAAGGATGCTACAGTTCTCCTCCTCCTCCTCCTCCTCCTCCTCCTCCTCCTCCTCCTCCTCTCTTCAAACCCCACTCCATTCTAGTACTGATGATATTACCTAGATAGGTGATGAAATGTCTGCAAGAAAACCACCAAGCTCAGAGCCCACCAAGGACCCCACCGTTCTCCTCCTCCTCCTCCTCCTCCTCTCCGCAAACTCCACTCCCTTCTGGCACTGATGACGTTCCCTAGTTGGGTCATGCAACGTCCGCAAGGAAACCACCCAGCTCAGAGAACACCAAGAGCCCCACCATCTTTTTCCTCCTCCTCCTCCTCCTCCTCCTCCTCCTCCTCCTCCTCCTCCTCCTCCTCCTCCTCCTCCTCCTCTCCACAAACTCCACCCTTCTGGCACTGATGACGTTCCCTAGTTGGGTCATGCAACGTCCGCAAGGAAACCACCCAGCTCACAGGGCCACCAAGGACATCACCTATTCAACCGCAAGCTACAAATGTTCTCTTCTACCAGAACTACGTTTAAATGCAAATTAGCTCTTTGAGCATGAAGCAATGTGGGGTAAGGAAAGAAATCAGAGCCCCATCTAAACTCGGGGCTCAGGAAACGGGAGAAGAATCCGCAGGCCGGAATACTGCCGAAACAGCATCGATTCAGCGGAACGGCGCCCGCGAGTTTTAGAGAAGCGACGTTACCAGGTTAGGTTGACATTCACAAGACTTAAGTTACAGTCCTCACTTGTCGTCCTCAGCTTACGACAGCCCGCTTACTGGTCATTCGAAGTTACAACGGCACTGGGGAAAAAAATGACTTACGACCGTTTTTCACACTTATGGCCACTGCAGCATTCCCCGGGGTCACATGATCAAAATTCGGCCACTTAGCAACTGGCTCCTATTTATGACGGTTGTAGTGTCCCCCTTTTGTGACCTTCTGATCAGCAAAGGCAACGGGGGGGGGGAATCCAGATTCACTTAACAACCGGGTTACTAATTTAATAACTGCAGCGATCGGCTTAGCAACTGCGGCCAGGCAGGTCGTAAAACGGAGCACAGCTCCCTTAACCACTGTCTCACTTAGCAGCAGAAATTTTGGGCTCAAACTATGGTCGTAAATTGAGGACTACCCTGTAACCCAGACCTCCTACAGTGTTATTGATTTCTTATTTTTTTTTAATCATGCAAATATAAATGAACAGTGTGGCTTATTATCTAGTTTATTATAGGGGTGCTAATTATACTGCTGTTTTGTGCTCCGATGGACACACGATTAATATTTGAGAGTTAATCAGTTTGCTGTCTCTCTTGAACACCAAAGTAATGCGGCATCAGCGATCGGAAAACAATATCCGGTGATAAGTCTCATTTTCAATTATGTTTCTTTTTTTCCCAATGATTTTAACAACAGTTCAATCCTCAGATGCCGGGCTGCGTATAACTCACGAATGAAAGCTAATATACGTGACCAAGGATAATGATGCGAAATTGAATTTTGGTTGTTCATTGGGACCGGACATTTACCCTTCCGAGTTTTTTGGATTCATGCTGAAGCTCCCCTGCTTGAGCAGAGAGCTGGACTAGAAGACCTCCAAGGTCTCTTCCAGCTGTATTCTATTCTATTCTATTCTATTCTATTCTATTCTATTCTATTCTATTCTATTCTATTCTATTCTATTCTATTCTATTCTATTCTATTCCATTCCATTGCATTCCATTCCATATTTTCTATTCTATTCTATTCTATTCTATTCTATTCTATTCTATTCTATTCTATTCTATTCTATCCTATCCTATCCTATCCTATTCTCTATATTCTATTCTATTCTATTCTCTATTTTCTATTCTATTCTATTCTATTCTATTCTCTATTTTCTATTCTATTCTATTCTATTCTATTCTATTCTATTCTATTCTATTCTATTCTATTCTATTCTATTCTATTCCATTCCATTCCATTCTACTCCACTCCACTCCACTCTACTCTACTCTACTTTCCCTCTTCCATTCCTTCCCCTTCCTTCCTTCCTTCCTTCCTTCCTTCCTTCCTTCCTTCCTTCCTCCCTTCCTTCCTCCCATCCTCTCTTTCTTCTTCCCTTCCTTCCTTTCCTCCCTCCTCCTCTACTCTACTCTACTCTACTCTATTCCATCTTCAGGTCAATTTCTCTGTACTGAAACCCATGCTTTGGGCTCTTCTGTGAGTTGTGTTTATGTGATGTCTTCCTATTGACTGATTGGTGTGTTGACGGCGGGCGATTGCCTATTGTTTCCTTGTGCTGCCAAACCCTCATCTCCTAAGTATTTGATAGGCTGGGGGGTAAACCAGCACTCCTGCTGACTGTCGAGCAGCCCGTTTCCCAGGCTTCCATCATTTCCCTGGCTGTTTTTGCCCCTGCTCAGCCAACAATCTGAATAGCTGTGAAACTGAATGTGTTTCCTTGTTCATGGCCAGGCGAGGCTACCAATGAGTTTGGGTCCACCCTGTCCGATTGCTCGCTTGCCTTCTCGCAGTCTGTTGGAAATAAAGTTGAACACTTTTTTTCCCTGTTGTAAGTTGGAACGGTTGCTAAGCGAGCGATTGTAAGTCGTAAGTCAGGTGCCTTCAGAAATTACATTTCTGATGGAGAATTTATTGTCTCACGTGCACGTCGTTACAACTTGAAGGATTCAATATTTTAGAATAGATGACTGATTTTTAACCGAATTCTAACTAACGTTCTGATGACAAATGATTATTTTTCCCGACTTACTGATTTTCGTTTGTTGCTTTTGATTGTTCGGATTTTTTGAGATTTTATTAGTAGTGTTTTACTTGATACATTAACATATTTGTTTACTAATTGTTCTTAATATGTTATAGTCTAAGCTTCAGTAAAAATGGTTGAATATGATATTTACTCATTATTATGATCTGGACGGTAGCTTGTTTGTTGAAATACGTGATTGTACCTACCTTTATTTTATCCTAAATCCTTTATTCCCTTCCCCTTCCCTTCTCCTCCCACCCCCTCCCTTTACCATACCTGTATTGTTCCTATTTTTTCCTTATCTACATAAACTTAATAAAATTTTGTTAAAAAGGAGAAAACGTGCACATTTTTTTTCCCTTTAACAGCCTTTTATTTTACACAGAAAAGCTGCCACTTTATACCCTAAATCAGCAGTTCTCAACCTTTTTCAGGCCGAGACCCCACCTGCGCATGCGCGGCGTGACAGCCCGAACCGCGTATGCGTGGCGCACACGCGATGGGCCGAACCACGCATGCACGGCGCGATGGCCCGAACCGCGCATGTGCGGCGCACACACGACAGCCAGTATCGCGCGTGTGCGGCACGATGGGCAAATCGCGCATGCACAGCGAGACGGCCCGAACCACGCATGCGCAGCTCGTGCACAACAGCCCGAATCGCGCATGCGTGGCGCGACAGGCCGAATCGCGCATGTGCGGCGCGCGTGCGGCGGCCAAGGGGAAATGGGGAAAAAATGGCGGACTGCGGTGTTTGGCGACCCCCGTGAAACGGTCGTTCGACCCCAAATGGGGTCGCGACCCACAGGTTGAGAACCGCTGCCCTAAATTGAAACAGCACACTATCAGACAATAAAGTGTTTTTTTACCCCCTCTCTAAAAAAAATACTGTTCAGTCAAAGGAACAACAGTCCCGGATTTTCATTTGGGTGGGTTCCCTGTATATCAGAATACAAAGCAAATCATCCCTGTCTCTTAACTTATTTTTTTTTAGGTGAAATAATCTCATTTATCTAAGGGGGAATTCTACTACGGTATGATAACAGGCGAGAGGATAAAATGAAACCAAGGTCGGCTGTTCTTTCTTATTTGAAAAATATTTATTTAAGAAAAGTTGAATGAAACAAAAAAAAAATCCCGTGTCCATTTAAGGAAGATGTGTTTTTTTTAATGAAAAAATTCTTTTATTAAAACAATCAGCATTGAACATAAAATCATAGTATGCATCAATCATCATAGCACCTGATATACATCACTAAGTATTAATCTTTATAATCGTCTGGTTTGGTAAACATTTTTCACTCCGCACATCAAGCCTCAACTAAACGCCTGTTACAATTTATTTGCTTGGTGTTTCTCTTTTCCATAGTCTATCCACAGTTCCTAGTCTATCACATATTATTCATCTCAGTATTAGTACAATCTTTTATGATCCCTAACCAAAAATTCTGAGGTAGAAATTCCATATCCTGAGGTAGAAATTCAGTACGCTTTCCCAATATTAAAGCAATCAACATTAAATCTGGGTTCATATTAATAAGCTGTCCTCATAAGACCCGAAAATACATCTCTTGTATATGGTCTATCTACATTCATACAATCAGCATTGAACATAAAATCATAGTATGCATCAATCATCATAGCACCTGATATACATCACTAAGTATTAATCTTTATAAACGTCTGGTTTGGTAAACATTTTTCACTCCTCACATTAAATGTGTGCAATAGGTAATCTTGCCTTTCAGCTAAGCATATATGAGGAAAAGTCAACTTTTAAAAAGACATTACATTACAGACGGTTCTGCAGGGGAGGGAACACTGTTCAAAATGTTTTACAGCTGATCTTTAATTAAAAAGAAAACCTTCCTTGAAAGAAATAACAGAACGGAGCAATTGGCGAGGATTATACTGATCCGCACATCCTTCCTCTAAGCAGGCCTAAATTTAGATTTCCAGGAGTGTCTCCCAGGGGGAAACTGAGGCCAGTTTAAAGCTCTGAAGCTTTTAAAGTGAGTTAGATCAGAGCAATCAGGCATTCTCCTTAAGGGCCCATGTGCTTTGGAGAAGAGCTTGACTCCCTCTTCTTTGGGGCAGCCCCTGAGATATTGGAGGACTGCTATCAGGTCATCCCTGGTTCTTCTTTTCACTACACAAGACATACCCAATTCCTGCAGCTGTTCTTCATATTTTTTTAGCCTAATTGTCTGTGTTGCTCTTCTCTACACTCTTTCTAATGTCTAGTTCAATGAAGAGAAGGACTAAGGGGGACATGATAGCAGCCTTCCAGTATCTCAGGGGTTGCCCCAAAGAAGAGGGAGTCAAGCTCTTCTCCAAAGTACGTGAAGGCAGGACAAGAAGCAACGGATGGGAACTCATCAAGGAGAGAAGCAACCTAGAACTAAGGAGAAACTTCCTGACAGTTAGAACAATAAAACCAGTGGAACCACCTGCCTCCAGAAGTGGTGAATGCTCCAACACTGGAAGTCTTTAAGAAGAGACCGGACAACCATTTGTCCAAAATGGTATATAGGGTGTCCTGCCTGAGCAGGGGGTTGGACTAGATGACCTCCAAGGTCCCTTCCAACTTTATTATTATTATTATTATTATTATTATTATTATTATTATTATTATTATTATTATTATCATCATCATCATCAACATCATCCATTTGGACAGCCAGTCAGTGGATATTCCTTTTTTTTTTCCTGCTACTTTATCATCATCAGCATCAGCTCCAGCGGTCTCTGGAGGAAGCCGATTATCTGGGCCCTCTGCAGTCGGGGTTCAGGCCCGGCTACAGCACCGAAACTGCTTTGGTCGCTCTGATGGATGATCTCTGGCGAGCCCGGGATAGAGGCCAGTCCTCTGTCCTGGTGCTTCTTGACCTCTCAGCGGCATTCGATACCATTGACCACGGTATCCTTCTGCGCCGGCTGGAGGGATTGGGAGTGGGGGACACCGTATTGCGGTGGTTCTCCTCCTATCTCACTGGTCGGTCGCAGTCGGTGTTTGTGGGGGATCGAAGGTCCACCTCTAGGTTACTCCCATGTGGGGTGCCTCAGGGGTCGGTTCTCTCCCCCCTACTTTTTAACATTTACATGAAGCCACTGGGTGAGATCATCCACTGCCACGGAGTGAGATACCATCAGTACGCTGATGATACTCAGCTGTACATTTCCACTCCTGGCCATATCAGTGAAGCGGTTGAGGTGATGTGCCGGTGTCTGGAGGCTGTGAGGGTTTGGATGGGTGTTAACAGATTAAGGCTCAACCCCGATAAGACAGAGTGGCTGTGGGTGATGCCTCCCAAGGACACTTCTATCTGTCCTTTGATTACCCTGGGGGGTGAATCTATAAACCCCTCAGAGAAGGTTCGCAACTTGGGAGTCCTCCTCGATCCACAGCTGACATTGGATCATCATTTGTCGGCAGTGGCGAGGGGGGCATTTGCCCAGGTTCGCCTGGTGCACCAGTTGCATCCTTACTTGGATCGGGAGTCACTCCTCACAGTCACACATGCCCTTGTCACCTCGAGGATCGACTACTGCAACGCTCTCTACATGGGGCTACCCTTGAAGAGTGTTCGGAGACTACAATTAGTGCAAAATGCAGCTGCGCGAGCAGTTGTGGGCCTGCCTCGTTGTGCCCACATTTCATCAACTCTCCGCACTGCATTGGTTGCCTATTGGTCTCCAAGCCCAATTCAAGGTGTTGGTTATTACCTATAAAGCCCTTCATGGCATGGGACCAGGATACTTACAGGACCGCCTTCTGCCACATACTTCTCTACGACTGGTGAGAGCGCACAGGGTCGGCCTCCTCCAGGTCCCGTCAACGACACAATGTCATCTGGCGGGCCCTAGGGGGAGGGCTTTCTCTGTTGCGGCGCCCACCCTCTGGAACCAACTACCTCCTGAAGTCCGCGTTTCTCCGACCCTCCTGGCCTTCCGAAAGAATTTAAAAACCTACCTCTGCCGGCAGGCCTGGGGATGATTGTTGATTGTGGTGTGATTGATGAGTATGTATGGGGTTTGTATTTTTAATGTTGTTCGGATTTGTTGCAATTGTTTTTATATATATGTTGTGAGCCGCTCCGAGTCTTCGGAGAGGAGCGGCATACAAATCCGAATAAATAAATAAATAAATATATTACATTAAGCATTTTCCCAAAACTTTTCATTCAAACTAGAGTAGCTGGGGCAAAAAAAAAAAAAAAAAAATCCAATTCAATACAGAAACTGTAGACTAAAAAATTAAAAACAAGGGTACGGAATCGATAAACACTGCGGCAAAAAGTGAAACCGATAAGATGTAGAATTAATTAAAAGGCCGTTACATCAGCATTCTGATACATTATTGATTGGAGAGAGAGAGGATCGTTGCTCCGAAACAGATCTGGCTGCAAAACACTCATCTGAAGAGATGCTGGAAAGGGTCATTGCCAGACAGAGCTTTATTATATACAAGGACAAATAAATAAAATAAATAAATAAATAAATGATCGCCTGCCTTTTTTGGGGAAAAAGAGAAAATCAAGACAGTTTCCAAAGCTTTAGATGCTTTACCCAGAAACACAAGTAAAAAGCAATAAAAATGTAAGTGTGTGTGGGGGGGGGGAACTCATACATGTTAAATGACCCATTTTCCAATCTGCAAAACTAACATTAATCTACGTTATCGGCGGGAATAAAATGAATTTTATTTTATTTTTTTCCTGCGTGCATATCTCCATGTTCGGAGAACTGTTTCGCCTGGGGTAAATTAACAGGGGAAAAAAATAGTTTTAATTCTAGAGAACAGTAAATAGATCTACTCCCAACCCTAACCCTTGTTGCTGTTAGCCTTACATGCAGCCCTCGACTTCACAAAAGTTCATTTAGTAACCGTGCAAAGTTACAATGGAAGTTACTGGGGTGGGGGGGGGAAATGACGCTGGATCATTTTTCATATTTACAACTGCTGCAGCATCCCTGTGGTCCGGTCCCTGTGGTCCGGTGATCAAAATTCAGACACTCGGAAACTGACTTGTACTTCTGACAGTTGCAGTGGCCCGGGGTCACGTGATCCCCTTCTGCGACCTTCTGACAAGCAAAGTCAATGAGAAAAAGCCAGATTTACTTAACAACCGGGTGACTAATTTAACCACTGCAGTGATTCACTTAACAACCGTAGCAGGAAAGGTCATAAAATGGGGCAAAATTCACTTAATTGTCTTGCTTAGCAACAGAAACTTGGGGGTCAATTATGGTCGAAAGTCAAGGACTACCTATATCAGGGGTAGGCAACTTTGGCTCTTTGATGACTCGTGGACTTCAACTCCCAGAATTCCTGAGCCAGCCGTGCTGAGGGGAAAGGGAGAGGTTTCCATGCTGAGCCATGCTGGCTCAGGAATTCTGGGAGTTGAAGTCCACAAGTCAAAAAAGAGCCAAGGTTGCCTACTCCTGGTCTAGGAGACTCACCGCTTAGAACAGGAGGACTTAGGATGGGGCTAGGCAACCTTGGCCCTTTTATGACGCGTGGACTTCTACTCCCAGAATTCCTGAGCCAGCCAGGCTGAGGGGAAAGGGAGAGGCTTCCAAGCTGAGCCGTGCTCAGAAGTATGGTGGCTACAAGCCCCTTTGGCAGGCTTCTTCCAACTTGGCCCTTTTATGACTCGTGGACTTCAACTCCCAGAATTCCTGAGCCAGCATGGCTCAGCTTGGAAACCTCTCCCTTTCCCCTCAGCGTGGCTGGCTGAGGAATTCTGGGAGTTGAAATCCACCAGTCATAAAAGAGCCAAGGTTGCCTACCCCTGCGCTAGGAGGCTCACCGCTTAGAACATGAGGACTTAGGACAGGGATAGGCAACCTGGGCTCTTTTAGGACTCATGGACTTCAACTCCCAGAATTCTTGAGCCAGCATGGCTCAGCTTGGAAACCTCTCCCTTTCCCCTCAGCGTGGCTGGCTCAGGAATTCTGGGAGTTGAAGTCCACCAGTCGTAAAAGAGCCAAGGTTGCCTACCCCTGGTCTAGGAGGCTCACCGCTTAGAACAGGAGGACTTAGGACAGGGGTGGGCAACCTTGGCTCTTTTATGAGGCGTGGACTTCAACTCCCAGAATTCCTGAGCCAGCATGGCTCAGCTTGGAAACTCTCCCTTTCCCCTCAGCACGGCTGGCTCAGGAATTCTGGGAGTTGAAGTCCACCAGTCATCAAAGAGCCCAGGTTGCCTACCCCTGTTCCTATATCCTTAGTTTTATCAAGCATCTGGGGAGGGAAGAGTTAAATTCATTCCATTTTCTTCCCTCTCTCTCTCTAAGACTTTTTGTCCCATGGAGAAAAGACTTCTCCTTCAACATTTCCTCCCAAGGAACAAATATAAGTTGGCATTTCAAAAAGAAATGTCAATCAGACGATTAGAAAGAAGGGAAGGAGATTAACACCCCCTTCCCCAGCTGCACTAGAATTCATAAACCGGCTATTTCCCTGCACCGCTGGCTTGTGATTTGAAAGTCAAGGGCATTGTATTAATCTGTTCTCAGCTTGAAGTACAAGCATCCAGTTTTGGTCACCACGATGTAAAAAAGATGTTGAGGAGGTTCTAGAAAGAGTGCAGAGAAGAGCAACAAAGATGATCAGGGGACTGGAGGCTGAAACATATAAGGAACGGTTGCTGGAATTGGGTCTGTCTAGTTTAATGAAGAGAAGGACGAGGGGGGACAGGATAGCAGTCTCCCAATCTCTCAGGGGCTGCCCCAAAGAAGAGGGAGTCAAGCTGTTCTCCAAAGCGCCTGAAGGCAGGACAAGAAGCAACGGATCAAGGAAACTCATCCAGGAGAGAAGCAACCTGGAACTAAGGAGGAATTTCCAGACAATGAAAACAATTAATCAGTGGAAATGACTTACGTCCAAAAGTTGTGGATGGTCCAACACTGGAAGTTTTTAAGAAGAGACTGGACAGGCATTTGTCTGAAATGGTATAGGGTCTCCTGCCTGAGCAGGGGGTTGGACTAGATGACCTCCAAGGTCCCTCCCAACTCTGTTATTCTCTTCGGTTATCATTTCTGATTTCCAGAAGGAGAGAAGATAAGGCAAGAGTCACTTTGTTAGTGAGAGGGACAGCATACAAATTGAATGAATGAATGAATGAATGAAGGATGGATGGATGGATGGATGGATGGATGGAAGGAAGGATAGAAGAGAAGGGTAGAAGGGAAGGAAGGAAGGAAGGAAGGAAGGAAGGGAGGGAGGGAGGGAGGGAGGGAGGCCCATACTAGCCCTCTTATGAATCTGCTTGGCTTCCAGAAGATCCTTTGGGATTTCCCCAAATAGCTGGACAATTATTTGTCCGAGATGGTATATAACAGGGGTGTCAAACTCAATTTCACTGAAGGCTGCATCAGCATTGCGGTTGTCCTTGGGGGGGGCAGGTAGGTGTGGCCAGGGTGGGCACGGCCTACTGGGTGGGTGTGGATGGAGTGGGCGTAGCCTACTGGATGGGCATGGGCAGCTCTACATTGTTCGCGTCAAGGGAGCCTGTGGGGGCCTGGGCAGGAGTGGGACAGATCTGAGGGTCTCTGGCAGAAGGGGGGGGACCGGGGCAAGCGCCAAGGCCTTGTGTTTGACATGTCTGGTATATAAAATCTCCTGCCTTGGGCAGGAGGTTGGACTAGAACCAGGGTAGACAACTCCTGTTCTAAGCGGTGAGCCTCCTAGACCAAGGGTAGGCAACCTAGGCTCTTTTATGACTCGTGGACTTCAACTCCCAGAATTCCTGAGCCACCCATGCTGAGGGGAAAGGGAGAGGTTTCCAAGCTGAGCCATGCTGGCTCAGGAATTCTGGAAGTTGAAGTCCACCAGTCATGAAGGGGCCATAGTTCCCCCATGCTGGCTCAGGAATTCTGGGAGTTGAAGTCCACGAGTCATAAAAGAGCCAAGGTTGCCTACCCCTGGCCTAAGTCCTCCTGTTCTAAGCAGTGAGCCTCCTAAACCAGGGGTAGGCAACCTCGGCTCTTTTATGACTCGTGGACTTCAACTCCCAGAATTCCTGAGCCACCCATGCTGAGGGGAAAGAGAGAGGTTTCCAAGCTGAGCCATGCTGGCTCAGGAATTCTGGAAGTTGAAGTCCACCACTCATGAAGGGGGCCATAGTTCCCCCATGCTGGCTCAGGAATTCTGGGAGTTGAAGTCCACCAGTCATGAAGGGGGCCATAGTTCCCCCATGCTGGCTCAGGAATTCTGGGAGTTGAAGTCCACCAGTCATGAAGGGGGCCATAGTTCCCCCATGCTGGCTCAGGAATTCTGGGAGTTGAAGTCCACCAGTCATGAAGGGGGCCATAGTTCCCCCATGCTGGCTCAGGAATTCTGGGAGTTGAAGTCCACCAGTCATAAAAGAGCCAAGGTTGCCTATCCCTGGAGGAGAAGACCCCTAAGGTCCCTCCTATGATTCCACATCCAGCAGCTTTGCCCTGAAGCTGCCATGGTTGATCTCTGAAACGTGAAGACCACGAGAGCGTTGGGCGTGATTCCCCATCAATAGCCTTTCTCTCACCCCAAACACAGACAGACAATTCTGGAGAAGCTCACCGTTTTCCATGTTTTTGAAAGCGCATGGTGGACATGTAGAAAAATTAAAGCCTTCTGGAGAAAAATATGGTGGACACTCCAAACCATTTTGAAAAAACGTATTGAATTTCTACCTCAGTTGTTTTTGTTAGGGATCATAAAAGACTGTACCACCACAGAGACGAACTTAATTTTGAACTTGATCACAGCAGCGAGACTGCTGGTGGGACAATACTGGAAGAAGCCAGAAATACCATCTATTGAAGAATGGACTTTGAAAGTCATAAACTTGGCAGAAATGGCTAAAATATCTGCATATTTGAAGGATCATTCAAATGAAAGATATATGTTGGACTGGAAACATTGGATAGACTACATACAAGAGAAACACCAATCAAAGAAAATGTATCTGGCTTATAGTTAAATCTTGACATACGGAGTGAAGAATGTTTACAAATTTAAATCGATTGTATTAAATTGAATAGCAGTTAACTTGAATTTTTTCCTGATTTACATGTACAAATATATATCTATTAATAAAAAATGTTTTTTTTAAAAAAAAAAAACACGGCTCCCCTGGAGAATATTTTGGAATCCGAACTCCTGAAAAAGGATGAGTTCATCTTACACTTCTGTTGAGATTAAGGGAGAAATAATGCAAGGACATTTTTTGCAGGCCAAAAAGGCTGAAACGGATTTAGAGTCCAGAACGGTGAGAGAACATTTGGAAGCAGCCCAAATAGATACCTCCCTAATACACTGGAGTATAGGAAGAGGGGGTGGGGGAGTCTGGCACAGTCAGACTCGCAGGATATTGTTCTTATATAGCCAATCTCAATAAAAACCCATCATCATTGGAAGGGGCCGTGGAGGTCATCTAGTCCAACCCCCTGCTCAGGCAGGCAACCCTGTACCAGGGCTTTACAATCTTTTCACCCACTGTACCACTTTTAGGATAGGGCAACATCCGAGGACCACCAGTCACCTAGCAAGGTGTCAAAAACTTGATGACCCCCGAAAAAGGAAAAAAGTGATGAAGTACAGGTAGTCCTCGACTTACAACAGTTCGCTTAGTGACTGTTCGAAGTTACAATGGCACTGAAAAAAGTGTCCCCCAAGTCACAGCCGAGCAAGACACCTGCCTGCCTGCCCGGCGGCGCTCTTCCTCCTGTCCGAGGTTTTCATTGTTGGGAGCATTTCTGTTCAGGATTGGCAGCGGGGGTGGGGTGGGGGGTGTTTGGTTTTTATTCCCCCCCTCCGTCTGCTGGGTGGTTGCAGCAGGTTTTGGTCACTTCACATGACTCTGGGACACTGTGACCGTCATAAATATGAATCAGTTGCCAAGCATCTGAATGTAAATCACAAGACCCTGGAGAGGCTGCAACATTCCAGCTGATCGGCGCTTCTTCTGGGCTCAGCAGAAGCGCCAGGATCAGTGCCGAGCGCCAGCTGGAACCTGGCGCTGATCCTGGTGCTTCCGCTGAGCACTGACAGCCCCGAAGAAACGCCGATCAGCTGGAAAGCGGCACTGATCCTGGCGCTTCCGCTGAGCCCTGACAGCCCTGCAGCTCCAGCCGTCTCTCGCTCAGGCTTGTGCGGTGCTGCCCCCGGGTCAGCTCATTCCCCTCCCCCACTACCACTTTTCTAGGATGGTCGCGTACCCCCTGCCAGGTGCCCATGGACCACAGGTGGTACCCGTACCACTGGTTGAAAAGCCCTGGCCTATACCATTTCAGACAAATGGCTGTCCAGTTTCTTCTTAAAAACTTCCAGTGTTGGAGCATCCACTGCTTCTGGAGGCAGGTGGTTCCACTGGTTAATTGTTCCCACTGTCAGGAAGTTTCTCCTTAGTTCCAGGTTGCTTCTCTCCTTGATTAGTTTCCATGATCCGTTGCTTCTTGTGCTGTCCTCAGGCGCTTTGGAGAATAGCTTGACTCCCTCTTCTTTGGGGCAGCCCCTGAGATATTGGAAGACTGCTATCATGTCCCCCCTCGTCCTTCTCTTCGTTAAACTAGACATTCTCACTTCCAGCAACCGTTCCTCATGTTTTAGCCTCCAGTCCCCTAATCATCTTTGTTGCTCTTCTCTGTACTCTTTCCAGAGCATCTTTTTTACATCGTGGTGACCAAAACTGGAGGCCGTATTCCAAGTGTGGCCTTACCAAGGCCTTGTAAAGTGGTACTAACACTTCACGTGATCTGGATTCTATCCCTCTGTTAATGCAGCCCAGCACTGTGTTGGCCTTTTTGACAGCTGCAGCCCACGGCTGGCTCATATTTAAATGATTGTCCACTAGGACTCCGAGATCCCTCTCACAGTTGCTACTATTGAGCAAGGTACCCCCTATACTATACCTGTGCATTTGGTTTTTCTTGTCTAAATGTAGAACCTTCCTTTTTTCACCACTGAATTTCATTTTGTTAGATAGCGCCCAGTGTTCAAGTCAAGATCCTAAGCCTGTCTTCTGGAGGGTTGGCGATTCCTGCCAGCCTGTTGTCAAGTCTGCAAATTTGATGAGTTCCTCATCTAAATCATTGATCAAAATCCTAAATCCTAAATCTGCTCTCAAGATCCCCTGTCTGCAAGCAGCATTTTTCTCCTTTAATGCATCTTTCCCTAATGCAACTCTATTTGGGTTTTTTATTTTTATTTTTATTTTTATTTTGAACCCACCACATTCTGAAAAGGGTAAATCTGGGTTTGTGGAGAAGTTCTGATTTAAATCTATCTTT
Source organism: Bothrops alternatus (assembly GCA_034064705.1). Taxonomy (NCBI): domain Eukaryota; kingdom Metazoa; phylum Chordata; class Lepidosauria; order Squamata; family Viperidae; genus Bothrops; species Bothrops alternatus. Next base: position 85,881 of record JARGCV010000831.1, on the reverse strand, counting down.
TGGGCAATAGGAATGGGGTTGATATTTAAAGGTTCGGACCAAACATTTTTTTTTCTTTCTTTCCTTCCTTCCTTCCTTCCTTCCTTTCTTTCTTTCTTTCTTTCTTTCTTTCTTTCTTTCTTTCTTTCTTTCTTTCTTTCTTTCTTTCTTTCTTTCTTTCTTTCTTTCTTCTCTTCCTTCCTTCCTTCCTTCCTTCCTTCTTCCTTTGTCTTTCTCTTTCTCTTTCTCTTTCTCTTTCTCTTTCTCTTTCTCTTTCTCTCTTTCTCTTTCTTTCTTCCTTCCTTTTTTCTTTCTTTCCATCTTTCCCTTCCTTCCTATCTTTCCCTCTTTTTCTTTCTTTCTTTCTTTCTTTCTTTCTTTCTTTCTTTCTTTCTTTCTTTCTTTCTTTTTCCTTTCTCTTTCTCTTTCTCTTTCTCTCTCTCTCTCTCTTTCTTTCTTTCTTCCTTCTTTCTTTCTCTTTCTCTTTCTCTCTTTCTCTCTCTCTCTCTCTCTCTCTCTCTCTCTCTCTCTCTCTCTCTCTCTCTCTCTCTCTCTCTCTCTCTCTCTTTCTTTCTTTGAGAGAAAATAATCGATGGGAGATTATAATTGAATTCTTTCACACCTCCAAAAGTTCCGAAATTTGTACATTACTTCCTTCGGCCTTCCCTTTCTCCTCTCTCTTCTCCTCCGCCCTATAGCTTACTTAAGAGTGGGCAAAATAATCCTTCCATTCCTACCAGGAAAAAAACACATTGATCGGCAGAGCCCTGGATTCTTTTTTTTTTCTTTCCCCCCTTCTCCATTGTTCCTTGAAGGGTGACAAAAGCAGATGGAAGCCAAAACAGTCAGGGGCAGCTCCAAACACACACACACACACAGAGAGACACACACACAGAGGAACACAGACATTACCAAGAGCCATTTAAAATGCAGAGTGGAAAAGAGAAGAGAGAGGGCTGGGGGTTAACTCCATCCCCAGAACAACCCCCCACCCCCACCAAAATGCTTCTATGTGACGGAGTTCAGGAGGTTAAAACGGAGGCATCATAACCTTTATTATATTTCTTTTTCTTTTTTTAAGTGGGAAGCCATTAACCTCAGAAGGTCCGGCAGATGTGCCCCAACCTGGGCGAGCGGAGCAAAAAAAACAAAACAAAACAAAACAAAACCCCACTACGTACATTGTAATCTAATTTATGCTTCCCGGAATGCGGGATGCAAGGGTGCATTCCATCATCAGTCAGCCCTGCTTGTTATTTCCATTTTCTTTTATTTTGTTCTTCTTCTTCTTCTTTTTTTTTTTTTTTTTTGTCAATCCGGCCTCAAAAGCCACCATGGGGAGAGGAGAGAAAAGGGGGCTTTTAAAGAATTAAGTCAGGGTCAAAACTCCCCCTTGGGTTAAGCCTCAAACGCTGGAGATTAAATGGGCCCAACACTGTGCAGCAGTTTACATGGCAACGGTTATTCCTTTCGCTGAGTTTGTTTATTTGTTTACTGGAGGTAGAGTCCACCCATGCTTTGGGGGAAGGTGGGAGGAAAGGCAAGGAGAGGACGGGCAGGGGCCGGAGGGGTAGGGGTAGGGGCTGCATTAGCAGACCTGAAGGGCCTGGATGGAGACAGGGAGGCGCTAACCATGGAAAGGAGGAGGGGAGAGGGGGGGGACTTTGGGCCAATCAAGAGGAGATGGTGAGTTCTAGCCCTGCCTTAGGCATGAAAGCAAATGGAGTGTCTTTGGGCCAATCACCAGGAGATGGGGAGTTCTAGTCCTCCCTTCAGCATGAAAGCCAGCTAGCTAACATTGGGCCAATCACCAGGAGTCAGTGAATTCTAGTGCTGCCTTAGGCATGAAAGCCGGCTGGGTGACTCTGGGCCAATCACCAGGAGACGGTGAGTCCTAGTCCCGCCTTAGGCATGAAAGTGAGCTGGGTGACTTTGGGCCAGTCACCAGGAGATGGTGAGTTCTAGTCCTGTCTTTGGCAGGAAAGCCAGCTGGAGACTTTGAGCCAATCACCAGGAGACTGGGAGTTCTAGTCCTGCCTTAGGCATGAAAGCAAACTGGGTGACTTTGGGCCAATCACCAGGAGACTGGGAATTCTAGTCCCACCTTAGGCATGAAGGCCAGCTGGGTGACTTTGGGCCAATCATCAGGAGACTGGGAGTTCTAGTCCCACTTTAGGCATGAAAGCAAACTGGGTGTCTTTGGGCCAATCACCAGGAGACGGGGAGTTCTAGTCCCTCATAAGGCATGAAGGCCAGCTGGGTGACTTTGGGCCAATCATCAAGAGACTGGGAGTTCTAGTCCTGTCACAGGCATGAAAGACGGTTGAGTGACTTTGAGCCATTCACTCTTTTGGCCCAATCCACCTCACAGGGTTGTTGTTGCGGCATAAAATAGGCGGAAGAAGGAGTATTAGATATGCTCATTGCCTTGAGTTGTTGATAAAAAAAAGATAAATAAATGTGGGCTATAAATAAAATAATTAAATTATTAATTTAGGGTTGTATAGGAGCCCAGATGGCACATGCAGGCTCACTCTGCCCGCAGTCTGGAGCTCAATCCTGACTGGCTCAGGGTTGACTCAGCCTTCCATCCTTCCAAAGGTGAGTAAAATGAGGACCCAGATTGTTGGGTGCAACAGGCTGACTCTGTAAATCCACTTAGAGAGCTGTAAGGTGCTGTGAAGTGGTATATAAGTCTAAGGGCTATTGCTAAGTCACTCGGTTGGAACGAAGGAAGGAAGGAAGGAAGGCCAGGCCATAGTGGCGCAGTGGCTAGAATACATTATTGCAGGCCAACTCACTGCCCACTGCCAGCAGTTCGATTCTCACTGGCTCAAGGTTGACTCAGCCTTCCATTCTTCCGAGGGCGGTCAAAGGAGGACCTAGATGAGGGGTCCTCAAACCTGGCCCTTTGATGACTTGTGGACTTCAACTCCAAGAATTCCTCAGCCAGCATGGACCATATAAGCCTGGGGTCTTCAAACTTGGCCCTTTGATGACTTGTGGACTTCAACTCCCAGAATTCCTCAGCCAGCATGGACCATATAAGCCAGGGGTCTTCAAACCTGGCCCTTTGATGACTTGTGGACTTCAACTCCCAGAATTCCTCAGCCAGAGTGCCTGGCTGAGGAATTCTGGGAGTTGAAATCCACAAGTCATCAAAAGGCCAAGTTTGAAGACCCCTGACCTAGATTGTTGGGCGGGACAATAGGCTGACTCTATAAACCACTTAAAGAGGGCTGCAAAGCAGCGTGAAGCGGTCTATAAGTCTAAGGGCTATTGCTGTTGTTAGGGTGACCAAGAAAAGCAGCTTCCAGACTCTTCCCGATCTTGTTTTGCCTTTTGTGGTCATTTATCGCCAGTCAAGCCACGTCACGCATCTGACAAAAGCCGATGCGTTTCAATAAACTTTGTGAGCTGGAAACGGGCTTCCTTCGGCTTTTTGGCTGACGGAAGTTCCTTTGTTAAAGCTCGGGGCGTCTGTGACACGCAGATCTTGCGTGCTCAGAAGTGAACAGTGCTGAATCCGTGATGCCGAACTCCCTCTAATCGTGGTTAATTTCCTCCTAATAAATGGCACACGCTGCTCTATCTGATCCAGGGTTCCTCCACTTTTTTGCAAGTTGAAGCAACCTAGAACTAAGGAGAAACTTCCTGACAGTGAGAACAATTAACCAGTGGAACTCCTTGCCTCCAGAAGCGGTGAATGCTCCAACACTGGAAGTTTTTAAGAAGAGAATGGATAGCCCTTTGTCTGAAATGGTATAGGGCAGTGGTTCTCAACCTATGGGTCGCGACCCCATTTGGGGTCGAACGACCGTTTCGCGGGGGTCGCCGGACACTGTGGTCCGCCATTTTGTTTTTTTTGTTTTGTTTTGTTTTTTGTTTTTTTTCTGTCGCGCGCGTGCCGTGCATGCGCAGTTCAGGCCGCCGCGCGCCGCGCATGCGCGGATCGGCCCGTTGCAGTCCGCCATTTTGTTTTTGTTTTTTTTGTTTTTTTCCCGTTGCGCATGGGCGGCGCAAGTGGGGTCTCAATCTGAAAAAGGTTGAGAACCACTGGTATAGGGTCTCCTGCTTGAGCAGGGGGTTGGACTAGATGACCTCCAAGGTCCCTTCCAACATCATCATCATCATCATCATCATCATCATCATCATCATCATCATTATTATTATTATTATTATTATTATTATTATATTATTATTATATTACACTGCCCACCAGCACCAACAAAAAACCCGCAGCTTGCACTCGCAGGGAGCCGTGCACTAATGTGCTGTGATGTGACGTCTTCCATTAGAGCAGGGGTCCCCAACACTCCGGTCTGTGGACCGGTAGCGGGCTGCGGCACGCCAGCAACCGGTCCGCACAAACAAACAAAGTCCCATCCATGGGATGCAGGCAGCACCCAAAACCACGCACCCTGCGGTCCGCAGAAAAACCTTTCTCCAAAAGGTGTGGGGGGCTTCTGCATTAAGAGCATTTGGCTAGAGAGAATTACAATCCCACCCACCCACCCTTTCCCCCCCCCAACAATTATGGCATGCCTCGCTAATCAGGACAGCGGTTTTTTCGAAACCCGGGAGGTGAGACCTGGAAGGGAATGGCGGAGAGTGCGATTCTCCTTGGGCAAAAGTCACAACACGGCACCAGCCGAGGCTAAGTCCCTTACACACAATTAAGCAGCAGTTAATCTAATCACCGACAGGGCTAACAATACCGAAAAACAATACAGAAGCCACACTAGCGCCTGGCAACAGATCTGTGGCAGGAGACAAAGAGGCTCAAAGCGATGCCAGCCAGCAACGCAGCGGTCCAGAGCCAGGCGCCTACACAACAGAGGCCAGGCGTGTTAAAGGGACAACATCTGCGGTGGTTATCCTGGGTGCAGGAGGCAGAGAGAGAGAGAGAGAGAGAGAGAGAGAGAGAGAGAGAGAGAGAGAGAGAGAGAGAGAGAGAGAGAGAGAGAGAGAGAGAGAGAAGAAGGAGGAAGAGGAGGAGGAGGAGGAGGAGGGGGGGAGGGAGGGAGGGAGGGGGGGAGGGAGGGAGGGAGGGAAAGAAGAAAAGAAAAAGAGAGTGAGAAAAAGAGAGCGAGAAAGAATAGAATAGAATAGAATAGAATAGAATAGAACAGAACAGAACAGAACAGAACAGAACAGAACGGAACGGAACGGAACGGAACGGAACGGAACGGAACGGAAAGGAACAGAATAAGGAATAGGAATAGGAATAGGAATAGGAATAGGAATAGGAATAGGAATAGGAATAGGAATAGGAATAGGAATAGGAATGGAATGGAATGGAATGGAATAGAATAGAATAGAATAGAATAGAATAGAATAGAATAGAATAGAATAGAATAGAATAGAATAGAATAGAATAGAATAGAAATAGAATAGAATAAGAATTAGAATAGAAATAGAAATAGAATAGAATAGAATAGAATAGAATAGAATAGAATAGAATAGAATAGAATAGAATAGAATAGAATAGAATAAGAATGGAATGGAATGGAACGGAACGGAACGGAACGGAACGGAACGGAACAGAACAGAACAGAACAGAATAGAATAGAATAGAATATAGAGTAGAATAGATTAGAATAGAATAGTATAGAAGAGAAGAGAAGAGAAGAGAAGAGCAGAACAGAACAGAACAGAACAGAACAGAACAGAACAGAATAGAATAGAATAGAATAGAATAGAATAGAATAGAATAGAAAGTATGGAATGGAATGGAATGGAATGGAATAGAATAGAATAGAATAGAATAGAATAGAATAGAATAGAATAGAATAGAATAGAATAGAATAGAATAGAATAGAATAGAATAGAATAGAATAGAAAATATGGAATGGAATGGAATGGAATGGAATGGAATGGAATGGAATGGAATGGAATGGAATGGAATAGAATAGAATAGAATAGAATAGAATAGAATAGAATAGAATAGAATAGAATAGAATAGAATGGAATGGAATGGAATGGAATGGAATGGAATGGAATGGAATGGAATGGAATAGAATGAAATAGAAATAGAAATAGAAATAGAAATAGAAATAGAAATAGAAATAGAATAGAATAGCAATAGAATTAGAATTAGAATTAGAATAGAATAGAATAGAAATAGAATTAGAATAGAATAGAAATAGAATAGAAATAGAATAGAAATAGAATAGAATAGAATAGAATAAGAATGGAATGCAATGGAACAGAACAGAAGAGAATATAGAATAGAAGAGAAGAGAAGAGAGCAGAATAGAATAGAATAGAATAGAATAGAATAGAATAGAATAGAATAGAAATAGAAATAGAAATAGAATAGAAATAGAAATAGAAATAGAAAATAGAAATAGAATAGAATAGAATAGAATAGAATAGAATAGAATAGAATAGAAGAGAAGAGAAGAGAGCAGAATGGAGCAGAATAGAATAGAATAGAATAGAATAGAATAGAATAGAAGAGAATAGAATAGAAGAGAAGAGAAGAGAAGAGAAGAGAAGAGAAGAGAGCAGAATGGAGCAGAATAGAATAGAATAGAATAGAATAGAATAGAATAGAATAGAATAGAATAGAATAGAATAGAATAGAATAGAATAGAATAGAATAGAATAGAATAGAATAGAATAGAATAGAATAGAATAGAATAGAATAGAATAGAATAGGAGAGAGAGCGCTGTGCTGCCCCTTGTCAAGGGATGGAGCTGAAAGCTGAGGGAAGGGCTGAGCCGATTTGTGCTTTCCTCCCAAAGTTCTCAGTTGGTGGGGTTCCTGCTGCCGGATCCAAAGAGCTGCTGGATTGACCCATCAGGGTTCTGAAGGAAGCCCCCCGAGATGGTGAGAACCTGCGAGCTTTTTCTGGAGGAAGAAGTACTGTGGGGATCCTTGGTGTTCTCTTGAGTTTGGTTGCTTCCTTGCAGAAGTTTCAGGACCCAACTAAGTAACATCATCAGGGCTTGAAGGGAGTGGGGGTTTGTGGAGAGGAGGAGGAGGAGGAGGAGGAGGAGAAGAAGAAGAAGAAGAAGAAGAAGAAGAAATGTCAGAGAAGAAGGAGAAGGAGGAGGAGGAGGAGGTGTTCTATGGTCCTTGATTCTCTCTGAACTTGACTGTTTTCTTGCAGACATTTCATGAGCCAATTAAGTGGCATCATCAGTGCCTGAAGAAATTGGGGGGGAGGAGGAGGAGGAGGAGGAGGAGGAGGAGGAGGAGGAGGAGGAGGAGGAGGAGGAGGAGAAGAAGAAGAAGAAGAAGAAGAAGAAGAAGAAGAAGAAGAAGAAGAAGAAGAAGAAGAAGAAGAAGAAGAAGAAGAAGAAGAAGAAGAAGAAGAAGAAGAAGAAGAAGAAGAAGAAGAAGAAGAAGAAGAAGAAGAAGAAGAAGAAGAGGTCCATGGGTCCTTGATGCTCTGTGAGCTTGACTGTTTTCTTGCAGATATTTCATGACCCAACTAGGTAACATCATCAGTGCTAGAAGGGAGTTGGGCTTGCAGGGAGGAGGAGGAGGTGGTGGTGGTGGTCCATGGGTCCTTCATGCACACCTGGCTGAGGAATTCTGGGAGTTGAAGTCCACAAGTCATTAAAGGCCAAGTTTGAAGAGCCCTGTTCTAACACAACAGACAAACAGCTGAAGGCAAGTCCAGAGAGCCAGGCTCCGGAAGAGAGAAAAGGGGAAAAAAGCAGGATGTCATCCGAGGAAGGAAAAACCTCGGCACCAACACCATCCCGATGGGGCGAGTCCCAATCCATGCCCGCTTCGGCTTTCTTCCCTTCATCATCTCGGTGACAAACAACCTGACGGCAGGAAGGATTTGCACGCTGCTCGGGTTGCTTGGCTTAATTAGATTTTGCCAGGAAGGCTCTGAAAAATTAATATGGAGAGATTTCTGCCAGCCCTGGCAATAACCCTTCCTCGGGGGGGCACGGTAATTTATAGTTGGCTGTCGAGTTTCAGGAAGTCACGAGAACTTCCCGAGGATGATGAAATTCAAAAAGTGCACGGGGGGGGGGGACTCCGCAAGAAGAGAGGGTGAGGGCCAATGGGGGGATCGTCCGGGAAGGAGATCCTTCATTGGGACCATCTGTGGATGTTCGTGGATCCCAGTCGGGCAGGGAAGGATTAAATTCCTCACCGTCCAATCAACACAATATGATGCCATTTCAGCCTCAGGTACTTCCTTGATTTACAAATACAACTTAGAACAGGGGTCTTCCAACTTGGCCCTTTGATGACTTGTGGACTTCAACTCCCAGAATTCCTCAGCCAGCATAGACCATATAAGCCAGGGGTCTTCCAACATGGCCCTTTGATGACTTGTGGGCTTCAACATCCAGAATTCCTCAGGCAGCATAGACCATATAAGCCAGGGGTCTTCCAACATGGCCCTTTGATGACTTGTGGGCTTCAACATCCAGAATTCCTCAGCCAGCATGGACCATATAAGCCAGGGGTCTTCCAACTTGGCCCTTTGATGACTTGTGGACTTCAACTCCCAGAATTCCACAGTCAGCATGGACCATATAAGCCAGGGGTCTTCAAACGTGGCCCTTTGATGACTTGTGGGCTTCAATATCCAGAATTCCTCAGCCAGCATGGACCATATAAGCCAGGGGTCTTCAAACTTGGCCCTTTTAGGACTTGTGGACTTCAACTCCCAGAATTCCTCAGCCAGCATGGACCATATAAGCAAGGGGTCTTCAAACTTGGCCCTTTGATGACTTGTGGGCTTCAACATCCAGAATTCCTCAGCCAGGCATGAGGGGGGAAGGGAATTTCCCATAAGTGGGTGATATGGGAAAGGGGACAGAGAAGAGCAGCGAAGATGATCAGGGGACTGGAGGCTAAAACATATCAAGAACGGTTGCTGGAATTGGGTAGGTCTGGTTTAATGAAGAGAAGGACTCGGGGTGTGACACGATAGTAATCTTCCAATATTTGGGGGGCTGCCACAGAGAAGAGGGGATCAACCTATTTTCCAAAGCACCCAAAGGCAGGACAAGAAGCAACGGATGGAAACTCATCAAGGAAAGAAGCAACTTGGAATGAAGGAGAAACTTCCTGACAGTGAGAACAATTAACCAGTGGAACAACCTGCCTCCAGAAGCGGTGAATGCTCCATCACTGGAGGTTTTTAAGAAGAGACTGGACAGCCCCTTGTCTGAAATGGTAATAGGATCTCCTGCTTGAGCAAGGGGCTGGACTAGATGACCTTCACAGTCCCTTCCAACTCTGTTATGTTATATGCTCTACATATCTGCAACACAAAGATTGAATTCAGATTTGGCCCAAAGAAATGGGTTTTGTCCAGTCCTTCCAGGGACTATTGAAAACTATGACGGTAATGGAAGTCCTCAAAGTTCTGTCTGTGGTCACATGATCGACCTCTATAAATAAAATTCACTGTTTCCAATTATGTCAAGGTACAAGCTTACCAATAATGTGAGACTCAGAATACTGAGAATCAGAATAGAGTTGGAAGGGACCTTGGAGGCCATGTAGTCCAACCCCCTGCTCAGGCAGGAAACCCTATACCATTTCAGACAAGTCGCTGTCCAGTCTCTTCTTCAAAGCCTCCAGTGACGAAGCACCCACAACTTCTGGAGGCAGGTTGTTCCACTGGTTATTTGTTCTCACTGTCAGGAAATTCCTCCTTAGTTCCAGGTTGCTTCTCTCCTTGGTTAGTTTCCATCGGTTGCTTCTTGTCCTGCCTTCGGGTGCTTTGGAGAATAGCTTGACTGCCTCTTCTTTGGGGCAGCCCCTGAGATGTTGGAAGACTGCTATCATGTCACCCCTCATCCTTCTCTTCATTAATCTAGACATACCCAAATCCTTTAACCGTTCTTCACGGTTTGGCTTTCGTTCTGCAGCAGCTCCAAAAATCAGATTTATAGATTTAAGGATGCCAAAAAAACAAAACAAAAAAAAACCATCAAGAGAGATAAATTCTCAACCAGGCCCTACTTTCTGATAAAAACAATGTTTTTTTTCGCAAGGGACATCAGCAAGCTTTGGCATTTGCTAAAACAATGCAGCAAATCACTCTGGGACAGACTGAAAGGCTGTGAGAATGTGACATTAATAGCCAAGGTTTCTTTTGGGTAACAATTGCTGGGAGATCTAACAGCTGAGAATGCATTTTGGCTGAGAATTTTGGAAGTATCGCAGCAATGCCGCCGTGAAACCGAAAACGTCCCATCCTAAACTACAAGGCAGGGTCCTATACGGGGTCCCCCCAATTTCCCCGCCGGCTCTCCCCCAGTTCAACCAGACTCATTTCTGCTTTCTTGTAAAGCAGCGGTTCTCAACCTATGGGTTGCGACCCCATTTGGGGTCGAACGACCGTTTCGCGGGGGTCGCCGGACACCACGGTCCGCCATTTTTTTTGTCGCGCGCGCGCCGCGCATACGCAGTTCGGGCTGTCGCGCGCGCGCCGCACATGCACAGATCGGCCCGTCGCAGTCCGCCATTTTGTTTTTTGTTTGTTTCGTTTTTTCGTCGCGTACGCGCCACACATGCGCGGTTCGGGCCGTCGCACGCGTGCCGCGCATGCGCGGATCGGCCCGGCACGGTCCACCATTTTTTTTCGTTGCACGCGCGCTGCGCATGCGCGGATCGGCCCAGCCTGCGCGCACGCGCACGGGTTAGGGTCGCACCGTGCATGGGTGGCGCAAGTGGGGTCTGAACCTAAAAACACAACATTAACACAATCTTTGCAAAACGGGGGAGTCCTTCGCTTACCAGCACTGCCTCAGCCCCAAATTTCCGGGGCGAAGAGAGAGACACATATTCCGTTCTGCCCCATTTTACGACCTTTCTTGCCACCGCTGTCCATCACTGCCGTTGCTAAATGAGTCACACAGTTGTTCAGTGAATCTGGCTTCATCCCCATTGGTCAGAAGGTCGCAAAAGTGGGGGGGAATCACACGGCCCCGGGATACAGCAAGAGTCATAAACAGGAGTCAGTTGCCAAGCATCCGAGCTCTCATCACGTGACCAAGGGGATGCTCTGACCGCCGTTAAGTGTGAAAAACGTTTTTTTCCAATGCCGTTGTGACTTTGAACGGTCGCTAAATGAATGCTTGTAACAAAAGGACTAAAACTTCCTGCCAGCAATTTTAACTGCTTGATCCATTAGTGTGGTTCTTCCTAAGCTTCTTTCTCTGCCATTAAACCACTGGGGGCTCCTGTCTCTATTATCTAATTGTGTCCTAGTGCAGGGCTTTTCAACCAGTGGTACAGGTACCACCTGTGGTCCATTGGCACCTGGCAGGTGCTACACGACCATCCTAGAAAAGTGGTAGTGGGGGAGGGGAATGAGCTGAACCGGTGGCAGCACCGCACAAGCCTGAGCGAGAGACGGCTGGAGCTGCAGGGCTATCAGGGCTCAGCGGAAGCCCCAGGATCAGTGCCGCTTTCCAGCTGATCGGCGCTTCTTCGGGGCTGTCAGGGCTCAGCGGAAGCACCAGGATCAGCACCAGGCTCCAGCTGGATCTCGGCGCTGATCCTGGTGCTTCTGCTGAGCCCTGAAGAAGCGCTGATCAGCTGGAATGTTGCGGCCTCTCCAGGGTCTTGTGATTTACATTCAGATGCTTGGCAACTGATTCATATTTATGACAGTCACAGTGTCCCAGGGTCATGTGAAGTGACCAAAACCTGCTGCAACCACCCAGCAGACGGGGGGGATAAAAACCAAACACCCCCCCACTCCACCCCTGCTGCCAATCCTCAGCAGAAATGCTCCCAACAATGAAAACCTCGGACAGGAGGAAGAGCACCGCTGGGCGGGCAAGCAGGGGTCTTGCTCGGCTGTGGCTTGGGGGACACTTTTTTCAGTGCCATTGTAACTTCAAACAGTCACTAAGTGAACTGTTGTAAGTCAAGGACTACCTGTATTTCATCACATTTCTCCTTTTTTTTTTTGGTCATCAAGTTTTTGACACCTTGCTTTGTGACTGGTGTTACTCGGATGTTGCCATATCCTAAAAGTGGTACAATGGGTGAAAAGGTCGAAAATCCCTGGTCTAGGCAGAATTTCACCCCTTCGTTCCCCGAAAGACAGACTTGTGGCATAACGAGAATAATTTCAGGACCTTGGAGAGTTCACAGCAGAAATCCCAGCCAGACAGCTGTTGTCTCGGCACTTGTGCATGGCCAACAAGACTTTAAGACAGGGGTCTTCAAACTTGGCCCTTTTATGATTTGTGGACTTTAACTCCCAGAATTCCTCAGCCAGCCTCCATTTTGTTCGTTAGATTTAAGACAGGGGTCTTCAAACTTGGCCCTTTTATGACTTGTGGACTTCAACTTCTAGAATTCCTCAGCCAGGCACGCTGGCTGAGGAATTCTAGGAGTTGAAGTCTACAAGTCATAAAAGGGTCATAGTTCCCTCACGTTGGCTGAGGAATTCTGGGAGTTGACGTCCACAAGTCATAAAAGAGTCATAGTTCCCTCACGTTGGCTGAGGAATTCTGGGAGTTGACGTCCACAAGTCATAAAAGGGTCATAGTTCCCTCACGCTGGCTGAGGAATTCTGGGAGTTGAAGTCCACAAGACATCAAAGGGCCATGTTTGAAGACCCCTGGCTTATATGGTCCATGCTGGCTGAGGAATTCTGGGAGTTGAAGTCCACAAGTCATAAATGGGTCAGTTCCCTCACGCTGGCTGAGGAATTCTGGGAGTTGAAGTCCACAAGTCATAAAAGGGTCATAGTTTCCTCACGCTGGCTGAGGAATTCTGGGAGTTGAAGTCCACCAGTCATCAAAGAGCCAAGTTTGAAGACCCCTGGCTTATATGGTCCATGCTGGCTGAGGAATTCTGGGAGTTGAAGTCCACCAGTCATCAAAGAGCCAAGTTTGAAGACCCCTGGCTTATATGGTCCATGCTGGCTGAGGAATTCTGGGAGTTGAAGTCCACCAGTCATCAAAGGGCCAAGTTTGAAGCCCCCTGCTTTAAGGCTTGTGGACATCAGCTGACAGAATTCCTCAGCTATGATTGGCTGGCTGAGGAATTCTGGGAGTCGAAGTCCACAAGTCTTCAAGGGGCCCAGTTTGGAGAGCCTTACCTCAGAATGCCGGAAGGATAGAGCGATTGATTAATTCTGCCTCCTCTTGCTGTTGCCTAGAATTCAAGAGCCCATAATCCTCGTAAAAGTATCTCCTGCCTCTGAAGGTATATAGTCCTTCCAATCCAGTTGGGTTTTTTTTCTTTTTGCCACCCTGGAATCCCTTTATTCTGGGCGGAGTCAGGGCGACTGAATGGAGCTGAGTGTTCACCGACCGGATGCCCTTCCTGACGCCTATGCAGAGTTTGTAGCAGACATTTTCTCTTCGTGTCTCGATAGAGAAACATCTGAGGCTGCCTGGGATTGAACCCCCAACCTTCCAGGTGGGAGGCGCGCGTCTTCACTTCTAGGCCACCGTGCAGCTCATTCCAACCCAGCCGATTTGGGAAGGAAAACAAAACCAAAAACTAAAAGATTCAAGCAGAATAATGCCCAGGTGCATCCACAGTAGTTTTTCCTCTGTACGTGTATGCAGAAACTGACAAACTGGGGCAAAACAGCTTCATTAAAGGCCGACTTGAACACTGGCAACAAACTAAGAGTGACACAAATTACGGAGACTTTTCTTGGGAGAAAAACACCGTTACGCCTGATGGACAAGCAAAACAAAAGCGCCACGAATAAGCCAAAATACTCTGGAATGGAATCTGCTTGAGGAGACAAAGGGCATTTTAAATATTCCTGTGCGTTGCAAATTTTCTGTGTTTGAACCTAAGTGGTCTGGTTCTGTCTGCTTCTGAAGACCCAATGCTGGACCTTTAACTACTTACAGTCCATTTACATCGTTTTAACAATCCAAAGCGATCACACAACGGTGGCCTTTGTCCAGACACCCCATTAGCTCGTTGAACAAATGCAAAAGACCAAGTAATAATTTTTTCCAGCCAAATTATAGTAATTTGGCCTGGGTAAAACTGACTGCTCTTCCTTAGAAAAACTCTCAAGGTGTTTTAAGGGAAAATAGGACGTGTGACGGTCTTCCACAACGGCATCTTCAAACCACTGTAGAAGTGGTTGATGATGTTCTGGATACGGATATGGATGACGGTTTGGAGGAAGAATCAGATCTTGGGTTCTCGGACCACTGCATTCCTGGAAGGACAGGTTTGCAAATTTAGGTGAAGAGTTAGCCAAAGGCACCACTACATCACATCCAGCTGATTTAATCCAAGGCTCTCAGAACATAGAATAATAGGGGGTGGAAAGGATCTTGGAGGTAGTAGTAGTAGTAGTAGTAGTAGTAGTAGTAGTAGTAGTAGTAGTAATAATAATAATAATAATAATAATAATAATAATAATAATAATAATAATAAAAGTTGTAAGGGACCTTGGAGGTCATGTAGTCCAACCCCCTGCTCAGGCAGGAAACCCTATACCAGGGGTAGGCAACCTTGGCTCTTTTAGGACTCATGGACTTCAATTCCCAGGCTCAGGAATTCAGACAAATGGCTGTCCAGTCTCTTCTTAAAAACTTCCAGTGTTGGAGCATTCACAATTTCTGGTGGCAGGTGGTTCCACTGGTTAATTATTCTCACTGTCAGGAAATTCCTCCTTAATTGCAGGTTGCTTCATTCCTTGATTAGTTTCCATCCGTGGCTTCTTCTCCTGCCTTCAGGCGCTTTGGAGAATGGCTTGACTCCCTCTTCTTTTGGGCAGCCCCTGAGATACTGGAAGACTGCTATCATGTCACCCCCTCTTCTAGTCCAATCCCCTGATTGACCAGGAGACCCTGGAACATTTGGAATAAATGGCTGTCCAATCTCTTCTTTAAAAAACTCCAGTGATGGACCACCTACAAGTTCTGGAGTTAAGTTAATTATTCTGTCAAGAAATTTCTCCTTAGTTCTTGGTTGCTTCTCTCCTTGATTAGGTGCTTTGGAGAATAGGCTGACCCCTTCTGGCTTTTGGTAAAGAGGTTAGGTGTTAGACCCCTGAGGGAAAAGGAGGACATAGAACAGGGGTCTTTAAACTTAGCCCTTTGATGACTTCTGGACTTCAACTCCCAGAATTCCTCAACCAGGCACGCTGGCTGAGGAATTCTGGGAGTTGAAGTCCACAAGTCATCAAAGGGCCAAGTTGGAAGACCCCTGTCTTAAATCTAACACACAAAATGGAGGCTGGCTGAGGAATTCTGGGAGTTGAAGTCCACAAGTCATCAAAGGGCCAAGTTGGAAGACCCCTGTCTTAAATCTAACACACAAAATGGAGGCTGGCTGAGGAATTCTGGGAGTTGAAGTCCACAAGTCATCAAAGGGCCAAGTTGGAAGACCCCTGACTTAAATCTAACACACAAAATGGAGGCTGGCTGAGGAATTCTAGAAGTTGAAGTTCACAAGTCATAAAAGGGCCAAGTTTGAAGACCCCTGTCTTAAATCTAACGGACAAAATGGAGGCTGGCTGAGGAATTCTGGGAGTTGAAGTCCACAAGTCATCAAAGGGCCAAGTTGGAAGGCCCCTGTCTTAAATCTAACACACAAAATGGAGGCTGGCTGAGGAATTCTGGGAGTTGAAGTCCACAAGTCAGCAAAGGGCCAAGTTTGAAGACCCCTCACATAGAACATAAAATAATAGGGACCTTGGAGGTCCTCAAGCAGGAGACCCTATGCCATTCCAGACAAATGGCTGTCCAGTCTCTTCTTGGGAACTTCCAGTGTTGGGGCACCCACAAGTTCTGGAGGCAAGGAGTTCCACCGGTTGATTGTTCTCCCTGTTAGGAAATTTCTCCTTAGTTCTAAGTTGGTCCTTGACTATCTGGGGAGACAGAATAGGGATCATCATTTGGAACTGGTAGAATTGGCCTCCTTTTCCTCCAACTGAAATCAAATGCCTGCTTAAGCTACATATTTTATATCCACTTTTGAGATTAACGAGGGCCCAGCAGTCGAATCAGACTCCTCCTTGGGATAAGCCTACACTCCCTTTCTGCTCAGTGATGCTACTAAGCTGCTTAAAGTTGAAGTGGAACAGAAGCATTTGCTGTAAATAAATTCACCAGCCAATGAACCAGAAGCTGTTGTTCAACCATACCTGGGTATGTCTAGCTTAATGAAGAGAAGGACGAGGGGGGACATGATAGCTGGGTTCCAATATCTCAGGGGCTGCCCCAAAGAAGAGGGAGTCAAGCTGTTCTCCAAAGCACCTTAAGGCAGGACAAGAAGCAACGGATGGAAACTAACCAAGGAGAGAAGCAACCTAGAACTAAGGAGAAACTTCCTGACAATTAATCAGTGGAACAACCTGGCTCCAGAAGCAGTGATTGCTCCATCACTGGAGGTTTTTAAGTAGAAATTGGACACCCATTTGTCTGAAATAGTATAGGGTTTTCTGCCTGAGCAGGGGGTTGGACTAGATGACCTCCAAGGTCCCTTCCAACTTTATTATTATTATTATAATAACAACTCTGGGTCTGGAAAGGCCACGCCAACCTGTCAGGGTTGCGTATTGCACTCTCCTCACATCACAAGCCTCCGTTGAGATGTACAGTACATGTTCCATCAGAGTTTAGAAATGTTCATGCGTTGGTCCCGCCTTAGGCATGAAATCCGGCTGGGTGTCATTGGGCCAATCACCAGGAGATGGTGAGTTCTAGTACTACCTTAGGCATGAAAGCCGGCTGGGTGTCATTGGGCCAATCACCAGGAGATGGTGAGTTCTAGTACTACCTTAGGCATGAAAGCCGGCTGGGTGTCATTGGGCCAATCACCAGGAGATGGTGAGTTCTAGTACTACCTTAGGCATGAAAGCCGGCTGGGTGTCATTGGGCCAATCACCAGGAGATGGTGAGTTCTAGTACTACCTTAGGCATGAAAGCTGGCTGGGTGACTCTGGGCCAATCACTAGGAGATGGTGAGTTCTAGTACTACCTTAGGCATGAAAGCTGGCTGGGTGACTCTGGGTCAATCACTAGGAGATGGTGAGTTCTAGTACTACCTTAGGCATGAAAGCCGGCTGGGTGTCATTGGGCCAATCACCAGGAGATGGTGAGTTCTAGTACTACCTTAGGCATGAAAGCTGACTGGGTGACTCTGGGCCTATCACCAGGAGATGGTGAGTTCTAGTCCCACTTTAGGCATGAAAAGCCAGTTGGATGACACTGGGCCAGTCACTCTCTCTCTCAGCCTAGCCCACCCCACAGGGTTGTTCTTGTTGTTGGGAAAACAGGAGGAGGAAGGAGTATTAAGCCCTTGGACCAGAGTCTGGATTGAGAGGAGATTAGATATTCCCTTGACAAATCTCCTTCACCACCGCCACATCGCCAATGTCAACGCTGCGACGCCTTTCAAAGTCAGAACATCCCGTTAAATCAGCATTCGGCCCCTTTTGGAAGAAAGGAAGGTGGCAAACGCAAGCAAAGCCGGGATTACGGCCGAAGAGAGCTGGCAGGGAGAGAGAAAGGACACGATGATTATGTAATTAAGAATGGGACAAGATAGCGACGGGGAGATTTATCCTGCCTCTCAGAATCGCACGAATCGATTAATTCCCGTGGGCGACCAATCTGAGCACGAACGGAGTGGACAGTACCTTCTCCCCCCTTGTCATCCCATCTAAGGTACAGGTCATCTTTTGCAGCGATGAATTCCAGAATTATTATTGCATAATTATCCTTGTGGTTTGCCTTGCATAAAATAGGCTTAGCTCGGGCAGCAGAAATGAATTCGGGCAGGGCCAGTCTAGAAAAAAGAAGGACGAGGGGGGTGACATGATAACAATCTTACAGTATTTGAGGGGCTGCCACAAGGAAGAGAGGGGTCCGTTTGTATAATAATAATAATAATAATAATAATAATAATAATAATAATAATAGTAATAGTAATATAGTAATAATAGTAATAATAGTAATAATAGTAGTAGTAGTAATAGTAATAATAGTAATAATAGTAATAATAGTAATAGTAATAATAGTAATAATAGTAGTAGTAGTAGTAATAGTAATAATAGTAATAATAGTAATAGTAATAATAATAAAGTTGGAAGGGACCTTGGAGTTCATCTAGTCCAACCCCCTGATCAGGCAGGAGACCTACACCATTTCGGACAAATGGCTGTCCAGTCTCTTCTTAAAGACTTCCAGTGTTGGAGCATTCACCGCTTCTGGAGGCAGGTAGTTCCGCTGGTTAATTGTTCTCACTGTCAGGAAGTTTCTCCTTAGTTCTAGGTTGCTTCTCTCCTTGATGAGTTTCCATCCGTTGCTTCTTGTCCTGTCTTCAGGCGCTTTGGACAATAGCTTGACTCCCTCTTCTTTGGGGCAGCCCCTGAGATACTGGAAGGCTGCTATCCTGTCCCCCCTCGTCCTTCTCTTCCTTAAACTAGACATCCCCAATTCCAGCAACCGTTCCTTATATAGGTTTTAGCCTCCAGTCCCCTGATCATCTTTGTTGTTCTTCTCTGTACTCTTTCTAGAGTCCCATTGTCTTTTTTACATCGTGGTGACCAAAACTGGATGCCGTATTCCAAGTGTGGCCTTACCAAGGCCTTGTAAAGTGGTATTAACACTTCACGTGATCTTGATTCTATCCCTCTGTTAATGCAGCCCAGCACTGTGTTGGCTTTTTTGGCAGCTGCAGCACACGGCTGGCTCCTATCTAAGTGATTGTCCACTAGGACTCCGAGGTCCCTCTCACAGTTACTACTATTGAGCAAAGCACCAGAAGGCAGGAGAAGAAACAATGGATGGAAACCAATCAAGGGGAGAAGCAACCTGGAATTAAGGAGAAATGTCCTAACAGTTAGGACTATTAACCAGTGGAACAGCTGGCCTCCAGAAGTTGTGGGTTCTCCAACACTGGAGGTTTTCAAGAAAACACTGGACATCCACTTGTCTGAAATGGTCTCCTGCCTGAGCAGGGGGTTGGACTAGAAGACCTCCAAGGTCCCTTCCAGCTCTATTCTGATTGATTAGTTTTTTTTTAAAAAAAACTGCTTATTTCAGAGGGGTTGTGCGCTAACAACTGCTGAAGAACATCTGTGGGATCCTCAGTTGTGAGTTTAGCAAACCACACCCAACGCAGAGTTCAGCTGTCATCCTTTTCTTCCAATCCAGGATAAAATTGCAGAGACAAAGGCTGGGGGATTCTGGGAATTGAAGTCTCTGCCTCTTCAAGTGGCAGGGTGGGGAACTCCCTGCCTTCAGCCCCTTTTCTGTGGCTGACAACTTGCCTCTTGACAAATTGAGATCTATCCAACGGCAGCCTCACGTCCTGCTGCCTGAATTGTGATTTAAGAGATTTGTTTTTCCTGCTTGTATTCATAAGTGGGAGGAAAGGGAGGCGGGGAGGGGAGAAATCCCAGCCACTTGTCCATCAAAACCTGCTTCGGTATTCTGCGAGCCTTCTGCTCAATTATCCGAGCCCACACGCAAGAATCCTCGTGATCATCTCTTGGACGTCTTTCTCCTCGGCTCATTATTTATCCTGGGGAATCTGTTCAGAAATAAACAAGTCCGTCTCCTTCTCTTTGCCACCCACCACAACAAACAGCTGTAAGCAGGGAGCAGCCAAAATATGAATGGATTATCGCAAGCGTCAGAGCACGAGCGGTTGAAAAGTTGGGCAGGAGGTTAGCAATCCGACGTTCGAGACCCGAGAACTGCTGTAGGGCAGGGTTGAGCTCCCGTCCTTCGCTCCAGCTCCTGCTGGGGACATGGAAGGAGCCTCCAACTGGACCTCCCCATCGCAACGGTGACGTCACCGGCTAATCGGTGCCTCGGTCCTTCTGATATGAGTGCAAAAAAAAAAATTTTTTTTAATCACGAGCGTCAACCAAAATCTCACACCATCCGAAGAGTGCACGCCTGCAAAGATGATGGAATCGCCCCACAAGTTTATCCACAAAGTCCGGGAAGTGATAAAAACCACGAGACAAACTGATCACCTTCCTTCCCGTAAAATCCATCTTGATTTCCCAAGATACAACTCTAACTCAGCGGGACTCGGTGTGAGTAACAAGTTTGTGATCTGTGGTGTAGTTAAGATTGAGGGTCAAGGTTCGTTCTCCGAGGTTGCGGGCGGGTTTCCGAACGTTTCGTGACCGTCTTCAGCCAAGTTGAGGGGATGTCAGTGTCGGGGTTCTTCTGTTGATCAGGGCTTCAGGGGTGGGTGTGTCGAGTGAGGGTCTTGTGATGGGTCAGGTGTGAGTCATCACTGACTCTGGGAAGGTTACATCAGGTCAGGGTCCTTGGGAGGTGAACTGCTGGTGGTGATGGGGGCTTGTGCGGGATGGTTGAGGTCGGTGCTATCTCTCATTGGCTGTCTGGTGGATTTGGATCCTGAGGGGTTCATAGGCTGGTTGTAGGTCGATGTGTCTGTTGAGGGACCCCTCAACCAACCCATGCAAGCCCTCCCCGCCAGCAGCAGAAAGCAAGCAGCTTAACTCAGAATCAGCTCTACACTTCTAAACTTTCCTTAATATGAAGGAGAAATCAAAATTACGATGCTAAACTCCTCGAAATAACGTTACTCACTAGCACAGCTCAATGATCCCAGGTACCCAAACTGCACCACCCAATCTCATACAATGACGTGGCACTGCTTATGACACCGGAAACTCTAGCTTAGGCCCTTGTGATTTATAGCATTTTCTAGCATCGCTCTGCCAATCTATCAGGAATAAAAGATAGATTCTACCTCATCGCAACAATTACAGCGAGGCTAGAAGTACACCATAAATCGCTAGCCTGGGAAGACAACACACAGCCCTTCGGATGGACAGCTACACCCCGCCCTTCGGTTGACATCCACTTGAATGGTAGTCAAGGAGAATTTGTTACGGGTCATGAAGAAAATGGAGGGCGCTTAGCTTTGATTGAATTGCAACGTACACTGAACATTTTGTCCCACGATTGGTAATCAAGCCTGGATAGCAGCTCATCATCCTTTCATGGCGCCTTCCATGCGTTGTGTTTTATTTATTTATTAAATTTATTCGCCACCCTCTCATAAGAACTCTAGATAGCATACAGTGATAGCTAGTCCCGCCTTAGGCATGAAAAGCAGCTGGGTGACTTTGGGCCAATGACCAGGAGACCATGAGTTCTAGTCCCACCTTTAACATTAAAGCTGGCTGAGTGACTTTGGCTCAATCACTAGGAGACAATGAGTTCTAGTCCCACCTTAGCCATTAAAGCGGGCTGAGTGACTTTGGCTCAATCACCAGGAGACGGTGAGTTCTAGTCCCACCTTAGCCATTAAAGCGGGCTGAGTGACTTTCGCTCAATCACCAGGAGACGGTGAGTTCTAGTCCCACCTTAGCCATTAAAGCCAGCCGAGTGACTTTGGCTCAATCACCAGGAGACGGTGAGTTCTAGTCCCACCTTAGGTATGGAAGTTGGTTGGGTGACTTGGGCTGGCTCCCTCAACCCAACCCACCTCATAGGGTTGTAGTTATGGGAAAAGAAGGAGGAAGAAGCAATATGGCTGCTCCCTGCTTTGATTGACTTATAAGGCAATAAAGGTCGGATAACATTCTAATTAATAAATTGCTGAGAAGCTGTGGGCACCAAGGCCAGGTGGCTCTCCAAGCGTAATTAATATTATGCAGCTCTGACCTGGTCCTGCACAGTATCTTACCTAGACAGGGTGTCTCCCTTCTTTAGAGACTGCCAACCTGGGCTTTCTGCAACTGCATTCACACCAGATACCTGGTAGGTTGTCCAACATCCGTTGCAAACAGAGGGAGGTGCTGAGCCAAGGAGCACAACACAGGTAATCCTCAACTAACAGCCCCTTGTTTAGTGACCATTCAAAGTTACAATGGCACCCAAAAAAAAAGTAATTGATGGCAGAACCGAAGAAGCTTCTTGGACGAGAAGCGAAAACGCCTTCAAGGAAGAACAGCACCATTGCCTTTTGAAAAAGCACCTTCGCAACCACCTTGCGTGCGAAGTTCCAGTGCTGCTGAACAAACGGAGGTCCTTGCTCTGATGACCATCTGAACATCACTCAATTGTAACCCCAGCATTTGGCAACTGACTCGTGTTACGACGGTTGCAGTGTCCCTGAGTCACGGGATATGAGCGTCTGACAAGCAAAGTCAACGGGGAAGCCAAATTCACTTAACAACGGTCTTCCTCACTTAACCACCGCAGCGATCCGTTTAGCAATGGTGGCAAGAAAGGCTGTGAAACTCGCTTAATCACTGTCTCACTTAGCCACAGAAACATTGCGGTCATTAACATTGCGGGCTCCATTGCGGTCATTAAGTCAAGGACTACCTGTCCATCCTTTTCAGCAAAGAATGTGATGGATTGTTTTTAACCTCGCTACTCCGTTCTTTTGCTCCCTGTTCTTCTCCATCCCCAGCTTTCTGTTCCTGTCCCTTTGTTGTCTTGGTTACGTCTCCCGGCCTGTGATGCACCCTGCATTTTCATTTTAATAATATACTCTTGTAAAGCACAATATTTTACTTCGATTGCCTGTGTCACTGGGAAAAAAAATTCCTTTGACATGGATGACATTTGTTTATCAACCAGCGGAGGCTGTTTTATGCTCCCGGGTAGCTTGCGAGAGCTTCGCGAACAGGACACCTCCGGAGTTTGAAATACGATCGGTATCAACTTTATATAAAAGACATAAATAACAAACATCCATCAACTCTAAAACTGCACGGGGGAAGAGGAAATAGGAAAAAAAATTGGTGTGTTGTTTTTTTTTAAAAAAACAACACCTGTCCACAGCCAAGGGTTGACAACATAGAAACGGAAATACATCACTGGAGCAATAATAACAATGACAATAATAATAATTTATATGGCACGTTATTGAGTATGCAAAGTACTTTGCATACATTATCTTGCAATCTTTACAATAAACCAGTGGATAGGTCCATATTTCTAGTTTCAGGCTTTGCTTGTCGCAAGCCACTTAATGAACTCGGTCCAGGCACTTCAACTACTATATACTGAAGCCACATTTCATTACATTTAAATTTATGACACAGCCACATTTCCCAGTGCAATTAGTCAGGGCTGTTTTTTATTGCCCTGGCCCCAGCTTCCCCTACAATTCTTCCAATCTTTCCTGCAGCTGAATCTCCTGCTCAAGTGATCTTAAGATAGCCCGGATACTGCACATTTTTAAAAATTGATTAGTGTGTGCCAACCATTTTCACTGCCCTGAGTTATTGTCGGTGCCCACTCCCCGGTTTCACTGACGTGACAAAGATTTTTGATGGAACTATTTGTGCTTCTGCAGAGTACGGGGTTTTTTTTTTTTGAGCCACGGTGATTCACAATTCATTCGTAGGATTGCATTCTGCAGTCACAAACGCAGCCCGTTTTAAGTACGTTTTTGCTCGGCGTATTTATTAAGCTCTCCCCAAACGAGGATAATTCAGCAGTTAGGTTAAAGTCGTTGCATGAAACCCACCCCGGATTTGCTTAACAACTGTGCGACTCACTTAACAACTTCAGTGATTCACTTAACCACTGTGGCAAGAAAGGTTGTAAAATGGGGCAAAATTCATGTAACAGCTGTGGACATTTTGGGTTTGATTGTGGTCGTAAGTCAAAAACTACTTGTATATCAAATGCAGGTGGGCCTCGTCTTACGAGCATTCATTTAGCCACCATTCAAAGTTAGAAGAAGACTGAAAAAAATGATGTACGATCAGTTCTCACACTTACGACTGTTGCGGCGTTCCCACAGTCACATGATCAAAACTCACTTGGTTGGCAACGAGCATGTTATGATGACGATTGCAGCCTTTCGGGTTCACGTGATTATCATGTGCAACCTTCCCAGCTGGCTTCCGATGAGTAAAGTTAATGGGGGAAGGTAGATTCACTTAACAGCCATATGATTCATTTAACGACCATGTGATTCACTTAACAACCATGTGATTCACTTAACAACTATGTTGATTCGTTTAATAACCTTGGCAAAAATGATCGCAAAATCGGGCAGGATTGCCTTAACAGGATTGCCTCTGGCTTAGCGACTGAAGCATGCACAGTCTTATTGCACGGAAATAACTCAGGAGTAAATGCAGCAAACAGTGGTCTGTATTAAATGGTGGTTTAGCTTACACTATCTACAATATCATGCACCAGGAAAAACTATGCAAAAGTGTGGTAACACAGCAGAATCCAACACACCGTAGTTACAGCAGGAGACAGAAGAGAGAAAGACACTCCAGCAAAGTCTTCCCTTTTATACTCAGGCTCTTAAAGGGATACAGACCCTGCTTGCTCTTAAAGAGACACAGACCCTGCTGAGTCATTCCTATCATTGCATCATCATCTTATATTACATCAGCTGGTTAGCTTTTCAATCATTACCTTGACATTCTGCTCCCTCAATTCTGGTCGAGGACTAACTGTATAACCTGTTGCATTGGCAAAACAACAACAGCAACAAAACCCTCCACTCTTCTGAGTTGAATCCTCATACCATCTATATTCTATTTATTTCTTTGTCCTCTTTGGCCTTTCCTGCCTCTATCTTTTCCCCCACCCAAATAAGTATTATTCTACGGTGGGATGTGGTTTTGTTTAAGCCAGCCGAAGGTGATGACACAGAAGAAGTAATTTATTCCAACAGAAGGTTATTTTTTCCCACACTCTGCACATCTGAACTCCTTGCTAATCAGATGAGTCTGGAATAGCAATGAGCTAAACTCAGAAGTATTATTTATATCTTCCCGCAGCGAAACACGAAAGGACTGGAAAGGGGAAAAGAGAAAGGAAATCGTTTCCAAACCCCAAAAAAAAGAGGATTGTTCAACTTCTTATGACTTCTACACCAAGGAGAAGACAAATATGGGGGGGGGGTGAAAACCCCAAACTTTTAGAATAGTTGGAGACGGTGCTAAGATAAGTCAATAAGAATATTGCAAAAACTCAGCCTTGGTGCCTGCGCCGCTCAATTCGATTTAAGATGCTCTCATTTCCAAGATGAAATAAGAAGGTGGTTTACAACAAATAACAGATCGTCATCTTTATTTTCCAGGAAGATTTTAGGCCCAGAGTGATTCCCGAAGCTGTTGATGATTGCTGCATAATATGTTTTTATGTTCAATGTTGATTGTTTTAATAAAAGAATTTTATATTTAAAAAAAAAAGAAGCAGGAAATCTTCTTGAAATAATTTGCTTGTAAGTCTGTCCCCTTTCTCAGAAGATTCTCTGAGATAATATCTGGCTTCTTAGGCAAATGGTAGATAGGAAGCCCATCCCTTGTCATTTAATGGATATTTTGTGATGTCCACCATGATCTCATGATTTGTTTCAAAGATAGAAAGTGCATCGACGGAGATTTAAAAGCTGCCTCCTTGTGGGCCGCCGCACTTAGCATTTCCAACACACTCAAAATAATAATAATAATAATTCATAAAGAATGATTTCATACATTTAAGAGAAATAGACATGGCTTTAATGTGGACGACAAGGGCTAGACTCAGAATATGCAAACCAAAGAAGGAACACCCGTGGGCGACTGATGCGTCATGCTCGCAAATATCCTAAGTCCAAAATCGCAATGTGAAATCTTATTTTATTCATAAATTGATCATCTTTCCAGTGACCCACTCTTAAGACACAAGGTTGTTGAAAGCCAGCACCCACCCACCCTCTTAGAGAAGGAAATATTTTGGGGGAGGGATATTAAATAGGACAGAATATTATATTTCCCCAAGGGAAATCAAGCAGAAGTCTCTCTGCCCCAAGCAGAAACCAGGTCTGTAGAAATGCAGATTTGACAATCCTATTCAGAAAGGTTGGAGAATAGAATGGAATGGAATGGAATGGAATGGAATGGAATGGAATGGAATGGAATAGAATAGAATAGAATAGAATAGAATAGAATAGAATAGAATAGAATAGAATAGAATAGAATAGAATAGAATAGAATAGAATAGAATAGAATAGAATAGAATACAATAGGAATAGAATAGACTAGACTATAGACTAGATTAGACTATAGACTAGACTAGACTAGACTATAGACTAGACTAGACTAGACTAAACTAGACTATAGACTAGACTAGACTAGACTAGACTAGACTAGACTAGACTAGACTAGACTAGACTAGACTAGACTAGACTAGAATAGAATAGAATAGAATAGAATAGAATAGAACAGAATAGGAATAGACTAGACTATAGACTAGACTAGACTATAGACTAGACTAGACTAGATTAGACTAGACTAGACTAGAATAGAATAGAATAGAATAGAATAGAATAGAATAGAATAGAATAGAATAGAATAGAATAGAATAGAACAGGAATAGAACAGAATAGGAATAGACTAGACTATAGACTAGACTAGACTAGACTAGACTAGACTAGACTAGACTAGAATAGAATAGAATAGAATAGAATAGAATAGAATAGAATAGAATAGAATAGAATAGAATAGAATAGAATAGAATAGAATATATGGAGTAGAATAGAATAGAATAGAATAGAACAGGAATAGAACAGAATAGGAATAGACTAGACTAGACTATAGACTAGACTAGACTAGACTAGACTAGACTAGACTAGAATAGAATAGAATAGAATAGAATAGAATAGAATAGAATAGAATAGAATAGAATAGAATAGAATAGAATAGAATAGAACAGGAATAGAACAGAATAGGAATAGACTAAACTATAGACTAGACTAGACTAGACTAGACTAGACTAGACTAGACTAGACTAGACTAGACTAGAATAGAATAGAATAGAATAGAATAGAATAGAATAGAATAGAATAGAATAGAATAGAATAGAATAGAATATGGAATGGAATATGTAATGTAATGGAATGGAATGGAATGGAGTAGAATAGAATAGAATAGAATAGAATAGAATAGAATAGAATAGAATAGAATAGAATAGAATAGAATAGAATAGAATAGAATAGAATAGAATAGAATAGAATAGAATATGGAATGGAATATGTAATGTAATGGAATGTAATGGAGTAGAATAGAATAGAATAGAATAGAATAGAGTAGAATAGAATAGAATAGAATAGAATAGAATAGAATAGAATAGAATAGAATAGAATAGAATAGAATAGAATAGAATAGAATAGAATAGAATAGAATAGAGTAGAGTAGAGTAGAATAGAATAGAATAGAATAGAATAGAATAGAATAGAATAGAATAGAATAGAATAGAATAGAATAGAATAGAATAGAATAGAATAGAATAGAATAGAATAGAATAGAATCTGGAAGGGACCTTAGAGGTCTTTTACTCCAGCCCCCTGCTCAAGCAGGAGAACCTATACCATCTAGAAGCTAGAAATTGAGGAGATTAGGAAGACAAAGATCCCTAAAATCTACATACCCACCCAAACTCTAGACATGACCTTTAGGACATAATAAGATTAACCCACCACCATCAGAGCACACTCAGACTCAGGTCAAAGTACATGACACAGGAAATACAAAGCCTCAGACAGGAACAACTCCAAACACAAAAGCCCAAGAAGGTATAAAAACCCACCACTCCCAGCTCCATGTGGTCAGCTGCCCCAGAGCCACATTTCTGTCTGGCTCTGCTCTTCAATAAATGACAACCTTCTTTTTAAAGCAGTCTCCATTCTGTTTATTCCCAGCTTGGACTGGACCCTGTTGAAGACATTTCTTTCAACAAGGTGATTTAGCTTTATTCAAAAAAACAAAAACAAAAAAACAAACCAACAATCCTGAATTACCAACCAAACCTTCTTACGGCTTCTTTTTACAGATATATAGGTTGTCTTATTTCTCTCATAATTCTCAGTGAATGGAAGAACGTAAGAATTGTAGAGTGTCACATCCAAAGAGATCCAGGCTATTAAAAGCAGGCTGCAAGGTTCAAAATTCTGTTATAATTGACAAGAATCCATGACGAGGTTCAGTTGGGTTCTCACTCTGTGGCAAAAATTTACTCCTCCATTCCTCCCTGGAGGATTTTTCATTTAGCATGAGAATATATTAACAGGAACAAAGTACGCACTCATACAGGGATAGAAAAATGAGCAGACAGTTAAACTCTGGCAATTAACACACGCTACTAGGCCAATTTCTCTCCATTAGAAGGTCATCTCCAATGGATCTTGAGAGACAATCAAAACTGTCAAATTCTCCAGAGTCAATTGCCTCTTCCAATCCTACTTCTGAGACCACAATTCAAATACTCAACTCTTGTAAAAGTTTAAAAACCACATCTTTGAGCTGACAGTCTGTGAACGACACACAATAGAAACCAAAACCGAAAAACAGATTTCCAAATGAGATGAAGTCATGTTGGCTATTCTGCAAATCCAATGTGGAAAAAAGTTGAGTAGAAATTTCTTGGACAATCGATCAATAAACTCCTGGAGCATCTATAAATACACTCTCGTGAGCCACAATGTATGTTTGTGCTGGAATGAGCTTGGACACCGGGTCACTTAAGCAACGGACGATTTGTGAAGTCTTTACCGGCCCACCAAACTTTAGATTCATTGTCCAAACACACAACCATGACCCTTATAATAAACACAACAAATGTTTATTACTTGTCCCATGATAAACACAACACCGACCTTGTGAAGGCCAGGTTCCTTTCCATACTCGGGGGGGGGGGAAATATGGGAATGAAATTGACTTGTCCCATATCTCCAGTCGTTTTCCTTGTTGGTTTAAATGCCACTATCCCGATCCACAAAACCTGGAACCTGGCTAGTTAGACAGACCCTTAGCAGACCTCAAGATGGCTCATTCTCCGTTTGACCGATTCCCACGGAACAACTTTCTCTTCAAACTACCAGCAAAGCTTTACCGAAAATACGGCAATCCTTGGAAGTCAGAAGCTCATCCTTCCATCGAACTGAACCGTTGAGCTACGCAACTTGCAACGTGCCGCAATGACATCGTAAAAGCCAGTCCTACCTTTTTTAGCTTGCCACTCTTGGTTCCCACAAAGGCCAACGAATGGTTCTTGTAGACATAGGCGATGACCGAGGTCATTCTGTCCTGGGCTTCTGTGAAGATGGGCAGTCCTCGTACCATCTCGGATACTCCAAGGGGGGCGTTCATATCCAGGCCGCAGAAATTGTCATCAATGGTTAACAGCTGAGGGGGAAAGAAAAGGAGGGAAATGGAAACAAGATGGTGTGAGTATTCTGGGCCTTGTCACACTCACTTACCTGGAGAAAGTTTAGGAATCTGGATCAAGTTAGGTTACATCCAAGAAATTTAAAGGAGAGAGACCAGTGGTGGCGAACCTATGGCACGGGGGCCAGAGGCGGCACTCAGAGCCCTCTCTGTGGGCACGCGCACCGTCGCCCCGTCCTCGGCCTTCAGCTGGGTTTTATAAAACCTTTTCGCTTTAGGCCCTCGCCGCCGTGTGCAAAAAAAAAAATAGGTTCAATCAATCAGTCAATTTCAACTTCTGGCGGGAAAAAAAAGATCTTGCAAAGTTGGAATTGATGGATTGAACTTTTTAGTCCCACCCAGTCTGCCGTTACCAATGCAGCCACGCCTACCCAATGGGCCACGCCCACCCAATGGGCCACACCCAACCGGCACCCGACGATGCATAAGTGGGTTTTGGATTGCAGTTTGGGCACTCCGTCTCTAAAAGGTTCGCCATCACTGAGATAGATCTATTCTGTTGAAGGAAGGAAGGAAGGAAGGAAGGAAGGAAGGAAGGAAGGAAGGAAGGAAGGAAGGAAGGAAGGAAGGAAGGAAGGAAGGAAGGAAGGAAGGACTGAGGGAGGGAGGGAGGGAGGGAGGGAGGGAGGGAGGGAGGAAGGAAAGAAGGGAGGGAGGGAGGGAGGGAGGGAAAGAAATAAAAAGAAAGGAGGGAGGGAAAGAAGGAAGGAAGGAAGGAAAGAAAGAGAAGGGAGGGAGGGAGAGAGGGAGAAAGAAAAAAGAAGGGAGGGAGGAAAAGAGAAAAAGAAAGAAAAAAGAAAGAAACAAGAAAGAAAGAAAAGAAGGAAGGAAGACAGAAAGAAAGAAAGAAAGAAAGGAAGGAAGGAAGGAAGGAAGGAAGGAAGGAAGGAAGGAAGGAAGGAAGGCAGGAAGAAAGGACTGAGGCAGGCAGGGAGGGAGGGAGACATGAGCGATGACAACATCTGTAACAAACACCCCCCCCCCAAAAATTAAGTCAAAATCTCCTCCCAATCAAACTGCTGGGATCTTAAGGCTACATCTATGAAGCTCCACTGATAAGAATTAAGCTTGATGATGCTGCAGAGTTTTATCCCCCCCCCCCGTCCCATAAGGAAAGGCAGATGAGAAACTGGCACTTAGAACTGGGTCCAGCTTGACCTTCACCTGTGAGTCACGCAAAGATTTTTTTTTTTTTGTAGGTTGTTATCCAACTACAAGTCCCAATTGGGGAAGTTTAACCCTGAAGCTCAGAGGCTTTTTATTCAGGTGTGATTTAGGCAGGAGCAGCAGGGAGCCCCCTCAAGATGTAGGTATTGGGTTTTGTGTCTGCAGGCTATTTGGGTTTCTCTTCTCCTTTTACTACACAAACTCTCTCTCTCACACACACACACCCCATGCCAGCCCCAGATCAAAGGATCCGCTTCAGGTTTCCAGAGACCGGCGGGAATCTTAATGCACCGCAAACTTCACTTGCCTGCCTTGGCTACACTCACACTTTCCCACACATGGCTCCAGGCAAAAAAATGTCATCTGCCTCCTGCATTATAAAAATGTCTAATTTCCTAAACGGGGAGATAGATAGATAGATAAATAAATTGCATTTCTTTACAGGCCAGAAGTGTTTAACTCTCTGGTGTTTCCTGCTGGCCTTGGGCATCCTTTGCATGTCGTCAATAAATAAAATAAAATAAATAAAATAAAATAAAATAAATAAATAAATAAATCCAGCAAGGTCGCTATTGATTTTTCCCATTTTTTTTTTCTCTTTTTTTCCTTGGGAGAAAATAAATTCATTAGCCCGGAGCTCTCGAATAATATATCAAGGGTACAAAAAGTCTACGTAATTTATATCAATCCCTCGCCGCAATTGGAAACCTGACTTTCTAACAGGTGTAAGTTAAAGGCCGTTTTTTTTTTTAAGTTAACCCGTTCCTTAAAAAAACAGCCATCCACAATAACTAATTTTATTTATTTATTTATTTATTTATTTGACTTCTATGCCGCCCTATTCCGGAGAACTCAGGGCGGCTCACAACATAATAGAAATCAACAGTTAAAAATACATATATATAAAAACCCCTAATTTAAAAGAAAACCAATCATTCAACATACACACAAACATACACTGGCTAGGGGCAAGATGTTAACTGCCCCAGGCCTGTCGGCAAAGATGTGCTTTAAGCAGTTTATGAAAGGCGGAGAGGGTGGGGGTGACACGGATCTCCGGGGGGAGTTGGTTCCAGAGGGCCGGGGCCGCAACAGAGAAGGCTCTTCCCCTAGGCCCCGCCAGGCGATACTGTCTGGCTGACGGGACCTGGAGAAGGCCGACTCTGTGGGCCCTAACCGGCCGCTGGGATTCATGGGGCAGCAGACGGTCCCGTAAGTAATGCTGCCAGTCCTCAACTTACGACTTAGAACGGAACCCAAAGTTTCTGCCGCTAAGCGAGACAATTCTTAAGTGAACTTCGCCCCGGTTTACATCCTTCCTTGCCTCAGTGGTTAAGTGAATCACTGCAGTTGTTCGGTTAGTGACGCAGGTTGTTAAGTGGATCGGGTTCCCTCCCTTGAGTTCGCTTGACAGAAGGTGGCGAAAGGGGATCGCGTGACACCCCCGGGACACTCTGCGACCGTCGTAACTATGAGCCAGTTGCTGAGTATTCAAATTCTGATCACGTGACCCTGGGGGATGCCGCAACAGTCGTTAAGTGTGAAAAACGGCCATAAGTCGCTTTTTTTCAGTGCCGTTGTAACTTTGAACGGTCACTAAACGAATGGATGTAACTCCAGGACTAATACCTGCCTTTGAATTTCCCTTAAAGGCCTCAAACTGTCTAGGGAGCGGGCAGCACTTAACTGATCTATGCTGATCTCAAAAAGCTCAACAGATTTGGGGTGGATGGGAGACCATCCAGAGATCTCAGAGGTGAATTTTGATCATGTTGTTCTGTCCCAGCCTACGTGAGTCCTTATTATGCTCACAAGGAGAAACCCCTCTTCCAAACAAGCAGGCTGGAACCGCAGGAAAAAAACCAACCCCTTTTATTCTCACAGACCTGAGTCAATGTCCAAGGCAAACAAACACAGTCCACAGAAACTCGATTACTCAACACAAATGGCTGCCTTCGGCCACCAACACCTCCCACACCTTCCCTTTTATTAGGCAGCCAAGGTGTGGCTTCCTAATGCCTTCTCCTTTGCCTTTGGAGGCACCCCATTGCATTCCTCTGTCCTACTCGCTTCTCTTCCCGGCGCATTCGTGCATCCTGGATTTGTCCCAGCTGTTCTTCATCACTGTCCAACTCAGGCTCCCAGCACAGCCTGAGCATGAGTAGAGGGGCCAGGCTCCTCGTCCGACTGTAAGCCTTGGAGCTCCTCAGAGCCTACCTCTGACTCTGATGTCACTCCAGGCCCCTCTTCCTCCTCCTCTGAGTCCTCAGACTCAGCTGCCGGGTCTACCGGCTGGCGAGGAATCACAACCATGGGGATACTGTGGTGGTTTGTGTGAAAAACAGTCATCAGCCGCTTTCTTTCAGTGCCATCGTAACTTTGAACGGCCACCCAACAAATTGTTGTGAGTTAAGGACAACCTGTGGAAAGATTAAAAAAAAACTACTCGGGAGAAGATGCTTTCCACTCTACTTCATTGAATGTGAAATTACAAATATTTGCCTTGGTGAATAATTCATGGGCCTGGGATGATATGCTATGAATTCTTGACTTGTGATGGCTTTTCTTGCCTCGCAAATCCTCTTGTGCTGTGGATTTAATTTTGCCTGGTGGATTTGTCTTGTTTTGGGAAACTTTGGGAATGGGATGGGATGGAATGGAAGAATAGAATAGAATAGAATAGAATAGAATAGAATAGAATAGAATAGAATAGAATAGAATAGAATAGAATAGAATAGAATAGAATAGAATAGAATAGAATAGAATAGAATATAGAATGGAATGGAATGGAATGGATTGGAATGGATTGGAATAGAATAGAATAGAATGGAATGGAATGGAATGGAATGGAATGGAATAGGAATAGGAATAGGAATAGGAATAGGAATAGGAATGGAATGGAATGGAATGGAATGGAATGGAATGGAATGGAATAAGAATAAGAATAAGAATGGAATGGAATGGAATGGAATGGAATGGAATGGAATGGAATGGAATGGAATGAGAATAGGAATAGGAATAGGAATAGGAATAGGAATAGGAATAGGAATAGGAATAGGAATAGGAATAGGAATAGGAATAGGAATAGGAATAGGAATAGGAATAGGAATGGAATGGAATGGAATGGAATGGAATGGAATGGAATGGAATGGAATGGAATGGAATAGAATAGAATAGAATAGAATAGAATAGAATAGAATAGAATAGAATAGAATAGAATAGAATAGAATAGAATAGAATAGAATAGAATAGAATAGAATATGTGGAGTGGAGTGGAGTGGAGTGGAGTGGAGTGGAGTGGAGGAGTAGAGTAGAGTAGAGTAGAGTAGAGTAGAGTAGAGTAGAGTAGAGTAGAGTAGAGTAGAGTAGAGTAGAGTAGATAGAACAGAACAGAACAGAACAGAACAGAACAGAATAGAATAGAATAGAATAGAATAGCTGGAAGAGACCTTGGAGGTCTTCTACTGAGCCCCCTACTCAGGCAGGAAACCCTATACACCATTCCAGGCAAATCGTTGTCCAGTCTCTTCTTAAAGACTTCCAGTGTTGGAGAACCCACAACTTCTGGAGGCAGGTTGTTCCACTGATTAATTGTCCTCATTGTTCAGGAAATTCCTCCTTAGTTCCAGGTTGCTTCTCTCCTTGATTAGTTTCCATCTGTTGCTTCTTCTCCTGCCCTCAGGTGCTTCGGAGAACAGTTTGACTCCTACTAAACCACTGTTAAGTGTTTGTGCACATGGGTCTTCAGAAGCAACTCATTTCCTTGAAATGGTGGCCAAGTTTTTAGATTCTGTAGGCTGCGAGAGCGTCTTCTAACTGCAGAGACGATGGTGCCTGTTTTCTTGGTAAGAGAAGAAAGCTTTTGAGAAGACTAACACCATGTTGAGGATATTTGCTTAAGGAAGATCCAATGTTTGAGAGAGGAACACCCATCTTCCTGCACTAATTATACTAATTATGCTCCTCTGGGGAGCTGAGAACTCTTGGTTTTGAGTGATTGGATAATTAGAAACACAGACAGAAAAGCCTATAAGTAACAGGTAGACTACTGTTGATCTATCTGTTGCAAAGTTTACAGCAGGGGTCTTCAAACATGGCCCTTTTATGACTTGTGGACTTCAACTCCCAGAATTCTTCAGCCAGCTGAGGGAACTATGACCCTTTTATGACTTGTGGACTTCAACTCCCAGAATTCCTCAGTCAGCGGGCCTGGCTGAGGAATTCTGGGAGTTGAAGTCCACAAGTCATAAAAGGGCCAGGTTTGAAGACCCCTGGTTTACAGGCATCAAGTCCATCTAGACCAGGGGTCTCCAAACATGGCCACTTTAAGACTTGTCGACTTCAACTCCCAGAATTCCTCAGCAGGCCATGCTGGCTAGGGAATTCTGGGAGTTGAAGTCCCCAAGTCTTAAAGTGATCATATTTGGAGAAACCAGCTTTACTAAGTCCAACATTTCCAGAAAGGCAGTTATTAAATCAATTTTGTTCCATGTTATAATCTTTTTTTTTTGCCATCACTGTTAAGCAAATCACTGCAGTTGTTAAATGAATCCTCCAGTCATTAAGCAAGTCATGCTTTTCCTCCATTGACTTTGCTCGATGGGAAGGTTACAGATATGATCACATTTATTTATTTGTTTGTTTGTTTGTTGGATTTATATGCCGCTCCTCTCCAAAGACTCGGGGCGGCTTACAACATACATAAAAACAGCAGATCATAATCTGAATCCAAACAAAAAAATATTTAAAAAAGAGAAACCCCGCACACATTCAACATTCACACAACAGTCCACAATCATCCCCAGGCCTGCCGGCAAAGATGGGTTTTAAGGTTCTTTCGGAAGGCCAGGAGAGTAGGAGAAACGCGGACTTCAGGAGGTATGACAGCGCAACCGTCATAAAGACATGCCAGTTTTCGAGTGTCCACATTTTGATCACGTGACAATTGGGATGCTGCAACTGTCGTTAATGTGAGCGAGAGAGAAACAGAGAGAGAGAATCAGAGACAGAGAAAGAGAGAGAGAGAGAGAGAGAGAGAGAGAGAGAGAGAGAGAGACAGACAGACAGACAGACAGACAGACAGACAGACAGACAGACAGACAGACACAGACACACAGAGAGAATCAGAGATAGAGAGACAGACAGAGACAGAGAAAGAGAGAGAGAGAAACACAGAGAGAGAGACAGAGAGAATCAGAGATAGAGAAAGAGAGAGAGAGAGAGAGAGAGACAGAGACAGAGACAGAGACAGACAGACACAGAGAGAGAATCAGAGATAGAGAGACAGACAGAGACAGAGAAAGAGAGAGAGAGAAACACAGAGAGAGACAGAGAGAGAGAATCAGAGAGAGAGAAAGAGAGACAGAGAGAGAGAGAGGAGACAGAGAGAGAGAGAGAAAGAGAGAGAAACACATAGAGACAGAGAGAGAGACAGAGAAAGAGTGACAGACAGAAGCAGAGAAAAACAGAAAGAGTGACAGATAGACAAAGAGAGACAGAGAGAGAGAGAGAGAGACAGAGAGAGAGAGAGAGAAAGAGAGAGCACTCTTTTTTTTTCACTTTGAACAGTCACTAAACGAAAGTAAGTGGAGGAACGATCTATGCTGTCAGATTCACCAAGATTTCATGTTTATTTCCATTCGTTGGGAAGATTTCAGTCCCGTTTTTCCAATGTAACCAAAGGGTTTTTCACATTTCTTCCAAAGACACAAAACGAGGAGCAGAAAGGTCATTGGCAGCTTCCCTTTAATGCCACTCACACACACTCACAAAAAAAGAAAAAAAAGGGCTCAGGAACCTCACATCGGGCGGGTGTGAAATTCACACACACGCACAACTCAGAGCCAGCCCAGGTGCATCAGGAAATCTAGCACAGAGAGTTCCCTCTGCCAAGGAGCAATTAGCATAATTATTATTTTGTTTCCCAGTCAAAATTGCAACTTAGGCTGCTGCACACCACCGCGGGTACGCAATAAATGAGCTTTTGAAAATTAAAAACACAACAGAAGGTAAATCATTTTTGTGTGTGTGGAGGCAGCGTTTTCATCCAGGGATGCCGGATAAATGTTGGCAAGGACCAATTGCGAAGACCAAAACAAAAGTTAAACTTTAAAATGAGGAAACATCAACTGGGCTATGAAAAAAATATAGGATGTGTTGGGGGGGGAGGGGATTTTGCGGGACCCAATCCCAAAAGTCAAGATGGCGGACACCACCCTGTAAATGAAGCTCCGCCCGTTCTTTGGGGGGGGAGCTTTTATGCTCCCCTCAGACCGCCATCTTGACTTTTTGGACCATCTCCTGCACACAGCCCTGGAGGCAATTTATGCAATTTTAATTTATCGCCGTAACTGTGTCTGGCAATTACAGCTGTAACTCAGGATGGTTGTGAAGCGGGTCACCGTGTGAATGGCCCAAATGGCCGTCAATGTGGGCTGGTTGCCAAGTGCTCAAAATGACTCTGTGTGTGAGAGAGAGAGAAAGAGAGAGATATAGACCGACAGACAGAGAGAAAGAGAGAGAGACAGAGAGAGAGAGAGAGAGACAGACAGACAGAGACAGAAACAGAGAGACAGAAACACAGAGAGACACAGATGGACAGACGGAGAGAGAGAGAGAGAGAGAGAGAGAGACAGACAGACAGACAGACAGACAGACAAAGAAAAAGAGAAAGACAGAGAGAGAGCGAGGCAGACAGACAGAGAGAGAGACACACACACAAAGACAGAGAAAGAGAGAAAGAAAGAAAAAGAAAGAAGCAGAAAGAAAAGGAGAGAGAATGAGAAAAAGAGAGAGGGAGGGAGGGAGGAAGGAAGGAAGGGAGGATGAGAGCAAGAAAGGGAGGATGAGAAAGAAAGAGGAAGAAAGGGAGGAAGAGAAAGAAAGAAAGAATGAAAGAAAGAGGAAGAAAGGGAAGAAGAGAAAGAGGAAGAAAGGGAGGAAGAGAAAGAATGAATGAAAGGAAGGAAGGAAGAAAGAAAGAAAGAATGAATGAATGAATTAAAGGAAGAAAGAAAGAAAGAAAGAGGAAGAAAGGGAGGAAGAGAAAGAAAGAAAGAGGAAGAAAGGGAAGAAGAGAAAGAAAGAGGAAGAACGGGAGGAAGAGAAAGAAAGAGGAAGAAAGGGAGGAAGAGAAAGAAAGAAAGAGGAAGAAAGGGAAGAAGAGAAAGAAAGAGGAAGAACGGGAGGAAGAGAAAGAAAGAGGAACAAAGGGAGGAAGAGAAAGAAAGAAAGAAAGAAAGAAAGAGGAAGAAAGGGAGGAAGAGAAAGAAAGAAAGAAAGAAAGAAAGAAAGAAAGAAAGAAAGAAAGAAAGAAAGAAAGAAAGAAAGAAAGAAAGAAAGAAAGAAAGAAAGACTTTCACCAACTTCCTGTGGGCCCTGCTGTCGTGGGTCCAAGGAGGACCAGGAGAGAAGGCAAAGCCATCCAAGAGCATTACCCCATCCCCACACAAAGTGCTTATTGTACCAAACGGGTTGCGTCTTGACCCCCCCCCCCGAGACCAAGCCGGGCTTAAAATAGTCACCAATTCCCTCTATGAATAGAGCCCCAGCATGGCTGCCCCCAGCATTCCGGCTCTCCAATAATCTTGACTTTTGACCTTTTCTCTCTTTTTTTTTCTTTTTTCGTTTCACTGGCCGGC
The DNA here is from genome assembly GCA_034064705.1 of Bothrops alternatus. Lineage (NCBI taxonomy): Eukaryota > Metazoa > Chordata > Lepidosauria > Squamata > Viperidae > Bothrops > Bothrops alternatus. The sequence goes on along the minus strand of JARGCV010000831.1, from coordinate 47,972 downwards.
CATCTTGCAAAGTTGCAAAGCCACAAGGCGGCCCACGCGATCAGAGGTCAAGATTTGGCTCTCTAAGTGACCCACTTAGAGAACTCTGTGGGGGCAGCAGGCCCCCCCCAAACACCCACAGATTCAAGCATGGATCACCCCAGCTTCTTCTCATCCACTCCCCCCACCGGGGTCTCCTGGTGGGACATGGGGAAAAAGGACCATCAGAGGTCTGGAGACTAAGTTGGTTGCGGGAACTGGGTAGGTCTACTCTAATGAAGACAACGACTGGGGTGACATGATAGCTGTCTCCCAATATTTGAGGGGCTGTGACAGAGAAGAGAGGGGGGTCAAGCTCTTCTCCAAAGCCCCTGAAGGCCGGACCAGAAGCAACGGATGGAAACGGATCAAGGAGAGAAGCAACCTAGAACTAAGGAGAAACTTCCTGACAGTGAGAACAATGAACCAGTGGAACAATTTATCTCAGCATGTTGTAGGTCAGTGGTGGCGAACCTACGGCACAGGTGCCAGAGGCGGCACTCGGAGCCCTCTCTGTGGGCACACGTGCCATTGCCCCAGCCTTGCCTCCCCCCGCCACCCCCTCCTCTCCAGCAGCCCCCCTGAAGGAGAGTCTCCCTCGAGCGTGGCCCACACGGAGCAGCGCAGCCAAGGACATGACAGCCAGGCAGCGTAGACAAGACTCTGCCACAGTTGATGCGCACATCGCGCACAGTTTGATGCTGCGGGGCGCGGGCAGAGGGCGTGGCCGCCATGGCGCTGCTGGGCTGCCTGGGCGATCTGCAGCGGGCTCTGGAGGCGGTGAGTGGTCCCGTGGGCAGGTGGGGCAGGGGATGGGTGGGGGGCAGAGCGGGGGCGGGGGCAGTTTTTGGGCACTCGGTCTCCAAAAGGTTCGCCATCACTGTTGTAGGGACTCCATCACTAAAGGTCTTGTCTGAAATGATGTAGGATCTCTTTCTCCAGCAGGGGGTTAGACTAGATGACCTCCAAGGTCCCTTCCAACTCTGAATAACAACAGAATAATAGAGTTGGAAGAGATCTGGGAGGTCTTCGAGTCCAAGCTTCTATGAAACTGTCTATCATTCCACCAAAATGGCTATCCAGTCTCTTCTTAAAGACCTCTAGTGATGGAGCATTCCCCGCTTCTGGAGGCAGGTGGTTCCACTGGTTAATTGTTCTGACTGTCAGGAAGTTTCTCCTTAGTTCTAGGTTGCTTCTCTCCTTGATCAGTTTCTATCCGTTGCTTCTCGTCCTGCCTTCAGGTTCTTTGGAGAAGAGGTTGACTCCCTCTTTGTGATAGCAACTCAAATACTGGGAGGCTGCTATCATATTACCCCTAGTGCTCTTTGTTAGACAATCATACCGAGTTCCCTTAGTTGTTGATCGTGATGGCATTAATAGAATAACAAGAGTTGGAAGGGGCCTTGAAGATCTTCTAGCCTAACCCTTGTTCAAGCAGAAACTCTACACCATTCCAGACAAATGGATGTCGAATCTCTTCTTAAAAACCTCCAGTGAGGATCCACATCTTCTGGAGGCAGGTTGTTCCACTGGTTAATTGTCCTGTTAGGAAGTTTCTCCTTAGTTCTAGGTTGCTTCTCTCCTTGATGAGTTTCCATCTGTTGCTTCTCATCCTGCCTTCAGGGGCTTTAGAGAAGAGGTTGACCCACCCCCTCTTCTTTGGGGCAGCCCCTTATTCTATGTTCTAAGATTCCCGCAAGCGGGGCTGACTCACAGAAAGAGCAGACTCTGATCCTATGGGAGGGGGAAACTCTTCCCAAAGAATAAAGAGATGAGTTAATCTAGGCTTGCTCGCAGGGCAGTGAATTGGCTCAAAATAGCCCAGACAGAAAAGCTCTCAGCCAGTGCCCGGGGGCTCCATCCTCAATAAGCAAGCTGTGTAAACTGGGAGTGGAGTAAAACAAGGAATTAAGACCCGGGAATGCTTGAAAGGGGAAGATCTTTGAGAGGGGGGGCAGCCAGTGAAAGGGGCCAGGCGCTTTTCAAAATGGTTGCCTCTGCAGCGCCTTAAGACACATTGAAAACAACACCTTCCCTGCTAGCTCAAACATCCAGAGACCTAGAAGGTAAAGATCAAATGAACAGGTAAGCCGGGGGTCTCCCAACATGGCCGCTTTAAAACTTCAACTCCCAGAATTCCTCAGCCAGCATGGACCATAAAAGCCAGGGGCCTTCAAACATGGCCGCTTTAAGACTTGTGGACTTCAACTCCCAGAATTCCTCAGCCAGCATGGACCATATAAGCCAGGGGTCTTCAAACATGGCCGCTTTAAGACTTGTGGACTTCAACTCCCAGAATTCCTCAGCCAGCCATGCTGGCTGAGGAATTCTTGGAGTTGAAGTCCACAAGTCTTAAACCGGCCATGTTTGAAGGCCCGTGAGTTAAACAGTCGTTTAGTGACTGTTCAGTTACAAAGGCACAGCAAAAAAGGGATTTAGGGCCCCTTTTTCACCACTTACGTCCCTTGCAGCATCCCCGTGGTCACGTGATCAAAATCCGGATGCTTGGTACCTGGTTCATATTTACGACGGTTGCAGTGATCCCCTTTTGCGTCCGTCTGACAAGCAAAGTCAATGGGGAAGCCCAATTCACTTAACAACCGGGGTACTAATTTAACAATTGCTCGGATTCAGTGAGCAAACGATAGAGAGAAAGGTCGTAAAATGGGGCAAAACTGACTTAACAAATGTCTTGCTTAGCAACTGGGGAATTCTGGGAGTTGAAGTCCGCCCATCTCAAAGCATGAAGGCTGGGGAATTCTGGGAGTCAAATCGCACATCTTAAAGCATGAAGGTTGGGGAATTCTGGGAGCTGAAGTCCACCCATCTTAAAGCATGAAGGCTGGGGAATTCTGGGAGCTAAAGTCCACCCATCTTAAAGCATGAAGGCTGTGGAATTCTGGGAGCTGAAGTCCACCCATCTTAAAGCGTGAAGGCTGTGGAATTCTGGGAGCTGAAGTCCACCCATCTTAAAGCGTGAAGGCTGTGGAATTCTGGGAGCTGAAGTCCACCCATCTTAAAGCATGAAGGCTGGGGAATTCTGGGAGCTGAAGTCCACCCATCTTAAAGCGTGAAGGCTGGGGATTTCTGGGAGCTGAAGTCCACCCATCTTAAAGCGTGAAGGCTGTGAAATTCTGGGAGTTGAAATCTGCCCATCTTAAAAGATCGAAAAACATTGGTTTAGCAGATTGTTTGAATCCACCCCCAAAATCTTGGCCACCAGGCTTTCGAGGCTCCTACACGGAAGGAACTCTGTTCTGCAGGGACCCCCGTGCCGAGCTTTGGCCTCTGCAACAGTTTGTAGCAGCAGCTGCAATCCAACTGGGGCAGAGTCTGCCCCAGTTCCCAGCCTCTTCTTCCCAGCTGCTGGAGCCAAGAGCACAGCACGGCTGAGTGGCCCGCTTCTTTTTCCCCTGGCTTCTTTCACACTGTCGCAGCTGCTGCTCCGAATCAGCAGCAAAGCCTTCCAACGTGTTCCTCGAAGTCAAAAGTTGCGGTTTGATATTTAATGCTCATCCTCTTTCCCTCTGGCTCTCGTTTCCCCCCCCCCCGAAGCCAGAGTGGCAAAACGCAGCAGCGATCTGCAACTCCGATTATTTATATCCACTTCGTGAAAGTTGCAAAGAAAAAGGGTTTTTAGCAAGAGCAGTAGCAATTAGACTTATATACCGCTTCGCCATGCTTTACAGCCCTCCTTCCTTCCTTCCTTCCTTCCTTCCTTCCTCCCTCCCTCCCTTCCTTCCTTCCTTCCTTCCTTCCTTCCTTCCTTAGGATTTATCAATAGCATTTAGACTTATATACCACTTCACAGTGCTTTACAGCCCTCTCCTTCCTTCCTTCCTCCCTCCCTCCCTCCCTCCCTCCTTCCTTTCCTTCCTTCCTTCTTTCCTTCCTTCCTTCCTTCCTTCCTTCCTTCCTTCCTTCCTTCCTTCCTTAGGATTTATCAATAGCACTTAGACTTATATACCACTTCACAGTGCTTTACAGCCCTCTCTTTCCTTCCTTCCTTCCTTCCTTCCTTCCTTCCTTCCTTCCTTCCTTCCTTCCTTCCTTCCTTCCTTCCTTCCTTCCTTCCTTAGGACTTATCAATAAAACTTAGACTTATATATCGCTTCACAGTGCTTTACAGCCCTCTCTAAGTGGTTTACAGAGTCAGCCTTTTGCCCCCCCTCCCCACAATCTAGGTCCTCATTTTACTGACTTCGGAAGGATGGAAGGCTGAGTCAAGATTGAGCCAGTCAGGATCGAACTCCTGACAGTGGGCAGACTTTGCCTGCAATGTTGCATTCTAACAACTGTGCCACTAGGGCTCCAGTTTTGGTCCCATAAGTAGTACCGGTAGGTAGATGGGTAAGTAAGCAGGTAGGGAGGGAGGTAGATAAGTATGTAGATAGATAGATAGATAGATAGATAGATAGATAGATAGATAGATAGATAGATAGATAGATAGATAGATAGATAGATAGATAGATAGATAGATAGATAGATAGATAGATAGATAGATAGATAGATAGATAGCAACCACACTACAGTGCACCCGAATAATCTGGTCTTCATTTGACTGACCTCGGAAGGATGGAAGGCTGAGTCGGTCAGGATTGAACTCCAGGCTGTGAACAGAGTTTGCCTGCATTACTGCATTCTGACCACTATGCCACCACATCTTTCCTTCATCTTCCTTCCTTCCTTCCTTCCTTCCTTCCTTCCTTTCCTTCCTTCCTTCCTTCCTTCCTTCCTTCCACTTATCAATAGCCCTTAGACTTATATACCGCTTCACAGTGCTTTACGCCCCTCTCTAAGCAGGTTTACAGAGTCTGCCTATCACCCTCAACAGTCTGGGTCCTCATTTTACCGACTGGATGGAAGGCCGAATCAACCTTGAGCCGGTCAGGATGGAATTGCTGGCAGTGAGCCGTGAGTTAGCCTGCAACACTGCATTCTAACCACTGTGCCACCACGGCTCTACCAGCCCTACGATTGTGCAAAGCTTTTCCCATCTGAGGAAATCAACTTAAAGACCTTGATATGATCTATTATTCTATTTGTAATCTCGGGTCTAAAACCAATTTATTTTCGCTTTGTGTACCGTATCACCTCAGGAATCGGAGAGAGACAGGAAGAATGAGGCAATCTCTGAGGCAAAACTCGCTTCGCATCCTAACTAGATTTTTTGCCGCCTGTTTTCAAACATCAGTTGGGGTTGAAAAGGATGAAATGTTTCAAGAATTCCCCATATTTTCGGCTCTTTCCTTTTTTTTTTTGTCTCTGGTTACTGCTGCTTTGATAACCACTGTAGCGTATATTGGTTAAAGCAATATTTCTCGATCTTGTCGACTTTGAGTTGTGTAGACTTCAACTCCCAGAATTCCCTAGCCAGCAGAGAGGGATTCTGGGAGCTGGCGTCCACACCGCTCAAAGTTTCCAACGTCGAGAAAAACCCTGGGTTAAAATACAGATCTACTTCTCGACGTACTGCCACCATTGACCCCAAATTGCTGCTGCTAAGCCAGCCAGTTATTAAGTGGATTTTGCCCCGTTATATGACCTCCCTTGCCACCATTGTTAGGTGAATCCCTGCAGCTATTAAGTGAGGAACAGGGTTGTTAAGTGAATCTGGCTTCCCCTATTGACTTTGCTTGTCAGAAGGTTACAGAAGGGGACCACGTGACCCCGGGACACTGCAACTGTCAGAAGTACAAGTCAGTTGCCAAGCATCTACATTTCGATCACGTGACCCTGGGACTGCTGCAACAGTTGTAAGTGCGAAATAGGGTCATGAGTCACCTTTTTCAGGGCTGGTGTAGCTTGGAATAACAACTAAATGAAATGTTGTTAAGTCAAGAATTGCCTTTTATTAACCCGGAAACCAGGTGACTGTGAGTTCTAGCTCTGCTTTAGGAACAAAGCCAGCTGGGTGACCGTAGGCCAGTCCCTCTCTCTCTTCAGCCCTGGAAAGAAGGCAGCGGCAACTACCATCTATCGAAGAATGGACTTTAAAAGTTATAAATTTGGCAGAAATGGCTAAAATATCTGCATATTTGAAGGATCACTCAAATGAAAAATATATGTTGGACTGGAAAAAATGGATAGAGTATATACAAGGGAAATATCAATCTAAGAAATTGTATTTAGCATATAGTTAAATACTTATATGTTAGACTGAAAAATATACTTAAATTTTTAACAGGATTTATATGATATTTTGGTGTAGTTTAGTGGGTTTTCTTGTGTTTTTTACCCTGTATTCACTTTGGGAAGTCGGGGGGGGGGGGTTATAATTTTTTATAATTCTCTCAACTGTAATATGGTATTGGTATTACATAAGAATGGTATATGTATATATATATATAATAAAAGACGGGTTGCTCGGGCGGCACCACATCTGGAGGGGGTGGAGATTGAGGAGGAAGGTTAGAGGGAAGTAGGGAGGTGGTAGGAGGAGGGAGGAGAGAGAGGGATTCAGAGAGGGTGGGTGGATAGATGTAGAGGTAGGGAGAAAGGAAGAGGGGGATGTGGTGGTGGGGGTCCCGACGAGCAATACCTATAGTTATTTTAGCTAAGTTTTTATGTTTTGTTTTTGTGATGGAAAAAGTTGTAAACGATTGTACTCAGTTGAGTTGTTCTAATTTGATTTTTTTTTCTTATTTGTTATATTTATAATTATAAAATTAATAAAAAAAATTCACTTAAAAAAAAAGAGTAGATCAGACAAACACACACACACACACACACATACACACACACAAAATACACAGAATGTCCTGGATCAAGCAAGGGCTTGCTGGATATCACTTGATACAGGCAGAATTAACTCCACGGAAGGGATTCGTGCAAATTACTTTATGAACAGGCACCCTCAAGACATTAACTCACAGTTACTGCAGAGAGTCTTCTGAAATGCAGATTGTAATCTGGACCCATCACATAGGTAAAAGGAAAATAGGTACTCCCATACTAACGGAGCTAACACTCCTAGTGGCTGGACTTCACAGAGAGCTCGCTGACTGGCACGTAACCAGAGTATCCCGTAATAAAAGAGAAGTCCCTCCCAGTGGCCAATCCTAACACAGATATGACCAGGTAACATAAACTACATCACTCAGAAGGCTTTTCCTTAAGGCGACAGTTCTCCGTTCCTAATCTAGCTATATACTCTGACCAGATAGCTATATACACTAACCAGCACACACACAGAGTACTGCTTTATTTCCTCCAATCTGGTCCTCTGCCATTGTTGTTCAGTTGGCTACCCTCACTCTGGATTGGCCTCCGGACATCATGTAGCACAATTGAACTCGCTGCCCAGCAAAGCCAATTCAGAGCAACAACTGTATTGCACTCACGCCGTCAGGCAGCCAGATCTCCACACAGCCCACACGATAAAAGGCAGCACCGTGCTATCATCCTTGTCAAACAGCTGAAGAACAAGAGCTAGGGGAGAATATTTGTAGCTCAGGACTGAACTGTGGGGTCCTGGGTTCCTCTCTGAGCTTGGTGGCTTTCTTACTGACGTTTCATGAGCCAAGTAGATAACATCATCAGTGCTAGAAGGGAGTGGGGTTTGTGGAGGGGGGAGGAGGAGGAGGAGGAGGAGGAGGAAGAGGAAGAGGAAGAAGAGGAGGAAGAGGACTGTGCGATGCTTGGTGCTCTCTGAGCTTGGTGGCTTTCTTGCTAACGTTTCATGACCCAACTAGATAACATCATCAGTGCTAGAAAGGAGTGGGGTTTGTGGAGGGGGAGGAGGAGGAGGAGGAGGAGGAGGAGGAGGAGGAGGAGGAGGAAGAGGAAGAGGAAGAGGAAGAGGAAGAGGAAGAGGAGGACTGTGCGATGCTTGATGCTCTCTGAGCTTGGTGGCTTTCTTGATGACGTTTCATGACCCAACTAGATAACATCATCAGTGCTAGAAAGGAGTGGAGTTTGTGGAGGAGGAGGAGGAAGAGGAAGAGGAAGAGGAAGAGGAAGAGGAAGAGGAAGAGGAGGACTGTGCGATCCTTGGTGCTCTCTGAGCTTGGTGGCTTTCTTACTGATATTTCATGACCCAACTAGATAATATCATCAGTGCTAGGAGGAGGAGAAGGAGGAGGACGAGTAGAAGGAGGAGGAAGAGGAAGAAGAGGAGGACAACAACAATGACTGTGGGGTCCTTTCTGCTCTCTGAGCTTGCTTGTTTTCTTGCAGATGTTTCATTACCTGACTAGGAAACATTATCCATGCTAGAAGGAAATGAAGTTTATAAACCACCACGCCCAGCGAGTACCAAGGATCCCACAAGAGCTAGTAACTCTGGAGTCAAACTACTATGGATATTTGCATGAAATCAACGTGCATGCCAAATATGCTCTTTCATAATTGTTTCTCCCAACTCACAGAACTTCCTCTACCGTCACCAACCTCCTCCCAGATTTGGGCGGGCTGCACCTTCCGCTCTTCCAGTCCTTTCTCCCAGCTAAAATGACTCTTCTTTTTTTTTTTTTTAGCAAGAACTGAGACTTACCGCACCGCTGCAATGGATATCCTTCACTTTGAGCCAAGCCAAATCCAGCGTGCCTTCTCCCCTGTAGCAGGATTGCAACCGGTCCTTGATCCGGTCATTGATCTTCTTCAGAAGAAAGATGCAAAGGGCCGAATCATCTAAGGACTTCATCTTCCGCTTTTGCCCCTTGGAGAAGACCGTGAAGAGGACATCGTCCTCGGGCATAATCCCCAAAGATCGAGCCAAGATGGATCCCGCCTTCGATAAATAGGCAGCCTGCAACAACCGGTACTCCACCCCGTTCTTTTCGCAGCCAATGGGCAGCTCGACGTACGAGTTGAAGGCCGTGTCTTCTTTACAGAGGCGGACCAGCTTCGACGTGTAGACCTGCTCCTTGGTGGTGGAACCCGACAGAGAAATCATCTCCGGTTGAAGGGTCAAGAAATAGACAAAATTGCCGCTGCTGAAGCCGTAGATGTAGTAAATATCGAAGTCTGGGATGATGGTGAACGTGTCCGACGGGATCTTGATCATGGACGCCACAAACTCGTCGTGGAAAACGTAGGCAAACATGCCTTCTGCTTCCGAGTTTTTGGGCAGCTTCCGGCTGGAGATGGTGGGGAAGTATTCGGGCTTCCCGTCCACCGCCGTGGCAATGAACAACTTGTCGTCCATGTTGTTGTAAGAAACGATGACTCCGTACACCGACCCGCTCTCGTTCACCCCCGAGAGGTAGTGCTCCTTGTTGTGGAAGGGCTCCCCCAGTTTGAACAGGTCGTCCAACCTCAAGAGTTTACAGATTCCTTGGTATAAGCTGCCACAGGCGATCAACCTGTTCTCTTTGTAGTCAATTAGTAGCATCTTGTTGATGTTGTTGGTGGATACCAACGGCTCGTTGCAAGGCTGGACTATCTTGGGAGGATAACATTTGGGGTTATCGATATCCGGACCCGTCTCGTGACGGGCCTCCACCTCCAGCTCGCTGGAGAGCTTGTAGATCCAGTTGATAGCCCCCAAGTAAACCGATCCTTTCCTTTTGTCAACCACCAAATGATTGAAGGAGATCTCGGGGGCTTCCGAGGAGAAGATCAAGAAAGGTTTCTTTGGGTGAGAGGGCAGCTGCCTAGCGGCCGAAGACGGCCCCACCGTGCAGAACACAAGATGCAAGCCAATGCAGGTCCACCTCCACATGTCTCCCGACATGGTGGCAAAAAGTATTATTATTATTTCTTTTGTATTCCTAAATTGGAAGCGTGGCGGAGAACAACCAACCAGGTTGCAGAGGCAGAAGTTTCCAGAGTGCCGGTCCTGGAGCACAGCTTATCCTAAGGGGAAAAGAAGAGAAAATTGAGAGGCCATTATTCCTTCCCCTTCTATTCAGACCTGCCATAACTCAAGAAAGCTGGCTGAAGAGCTAATTCTCCCCGTCTCCTTTATTTAGCCATGGGAAAAAGTAAGAATGAAGAGATCGACAAGCAGAATAAGCAAACGCTTCGACTCGTGTCCAAGCAGAAGAAGAAAGGGACGCAAGCGTTGTCTCTTCCCAACCATCTTCCCCAACCTGGTTCCTCACCAGATGTCTGGGACTTTGGTTCTCGGACTTGCCGGCTAACCAACACGACGAGGAAGCGTGGGCCTTCAAGGCCGGCATACTGGAGAGCATTGGAGAAAACAGTTGATATGTGATTAAGGCACCAGGCTAGAAAGAGGGAGACCGTCAGTTCTAGTCCCGCCTTAGGCACAAAAGCTGGCTGAATGATTTTGGGCCAGTCACCAGGAGACAGTGAGTTCTAGTCCCACCTTAGGCATGGAAGCTGACTGGGTGACTTTGGGTCAATCACCAGGAGATGGTGAGTTTTGGGCTCCTATACGGTATACAGAAAGCTTGCCGAGCAGTTGCACCCGGTCTCCGTCTTTCTGGGAAGCCTCAGCCAAAGGCCAAATTCAACAACAGCAAAATTACATTATCTTCCTCCAAAGATGTGTGTGTGTGTGTGTGTGTGTGTGTGTGTGTGTGTGTGAGAGAGAGAGAGAGAGAGAGAGAGAGAGAGAGAGAGAGAGAGAGAGAGAGAGAGAGAGAGAGAGAGAGAGAGAGAGAGAGAAGAAGGACGATAATGGGAACGCAATGCAAATCAACCCCCTTTCTGAAAATGAAGCCGGAGGCTCAGGATTCTGCCGGCTTTGTTGCTTCAAAATTTCAATCCGGCTTAAAACTACAAACACCAGCCAAGATTGGGGCTGTAAAGACGTGGCTGAAACATGGAGATCATTTGCAAATACCCCAGAAACAGACTCAGACACGCAGCCCGGAAGATTATTACTTTGTATTTCTGCATGTTTACTAGGCCTCAAGTATTCAGGGCTTTCTTTATTATTATTTTTATTATTATTCAAAGTTCCACATTTGGCTTCACGGAAAAATCTGGAGGAGAACAAAAGGCTAAAGATGCCAAAAGCACATTCCCCCTACTTGGATAAACAAGAATTTCCCGCCTTAATCTTATGCTTGGAGGGATATTGGCGTGCTTTCATTGTCCTCACGTCGCTAAATGAGGTTAGCCGCCCTTGTTTAAGACACTGTGGTGCTCTGCGCTGGCTGCAGGGATAAACAAGGAAAGAAACAAAAGGAGGCAGGGATAGTCAAATTAAGGACTAGTAGCTTGACTGCATAATGGCCAAAATTAAATTGGACAGCCATATTGTGGAAAGCCAGATTTTTTTTTCACACGTTCACACTTGCCTACACGCTTTAGACCAATCACTAGGCGAGGATGAATTCTATTCCCGCCTTAGGCATGAAAGTTGGCTGGGTGACTTTGGACCAATCAGCAGGAAACCAAGTTCTATTCCCGCCTTAGGCATGAAATCTGGCTGGGTGATTGGGCCAATCACCTGGAGACGATGAGTTCTAGTCCCACCTTAGGACGAATTTGGGCCAATCCCTCTTACTCAACCCACCTCACAGAATTGCGAGGAAAACAAGAGGAGAAAGGAGTATTAAGCATGTTAACCGCCTTGAGATATTAATATGAGTAATATAAATCCTGGCTTTATACACACACACACACACACACACACACACACACACAGAGTTATAGTTAAAGTTATATAGTTATGTGTGTGTGTATAACTATAACTATATAACTTTAACACTCTCTCTGTGTATATAATAATAATATATAGTTATGTGTGTGTGTATATAACTATATAACTTTAACTATAACTGTGTATATAATACTAATAATAATATACACATACACACACAGTTATACTTAGTTATATATAGTTATACTCACATACACATAAATATATAACTATATAACTTTAACTATAACTGTGTGTGTGTATCATTATTATTATTATTATGATTATATATTCACTCTGTATTTACTCCCTCAATATATTTAATAATAATAATAGTAAAGTTGGAAGGGACCTTGGAGGTCATCTAGTCCAACCCCCTGCTCAGGCAGGAAACCCTATACCATTTCGGACAAATGGCTGTCCAGTCTCTTCTTAAAAACTTCCAGTGTTGGAGCATTTACCACTTCTGGAGGCAGGTGGTTCCACTGGTTAATTGTTCTCACTGTCCTTAGTTCTAGGTTGCTTCTCTCTTTGGATACTTTCCATCCATTGCTTCTTGTCCTACCTTCAGGCGCTTTGGAGAACAGCTTGACTCCCTCTTCTTTGGGGCAACCTCTGAGATACTGGAAGACTGCTATCATGTCCCCCATCGTCCTTCTCTTCATTAAACTAGACATACCCAATTCCAGCAACCGTTCCTTATACGTTTTAGCCTCCAGTCCCCTAATCCTCTTTGTTGCTCTTCTCTGGACTCTTTTCAGAGTCTCAACATCTTTTTGACATCGTGGTGACCAAAACTGGACGCCGTATTCCAAGTGTGGCCTTACCAAGGCCTTGTAAAGTGGTATTAACACTTCACGTGATCTTGATTCTATCCCTCTGTTAATGCAGCCCAGCACTGAGTTGGCTTTTTTGGCAGCTGCAGCACACGGCTGGCTCTTATTTAAGTGATTGTCTACTAGGACTCCGAGGTCCCTCTCACAGTTACTACTGTTGAGCAAGGTGCCACCTTGCTCAATAGTAGTAACTATTTACATATATAGAGAGATTTTTCCTCACACCAATCCTGTGAGATGAGTTGGGCTGAGTAAGACGGTGTGGCTCAAAGTCATCCTAAGGCGGGACTAGAACTTGCATTCTCCCAGTGATTGGCCCAAAATCACCCAACCAGCTTTCATGACTAAGGCAGGACTAGAACTCACCGTCTCCTTATGATTGGCCTGAAGTCACCCAACGCGTACATTTAAAGTGACAATAAAGGTATTATTTCTACTCTACTCTACTCTGCTCTACTCTACTCTACTCTACTCTACTCTACTCTACTCTACTCTACTCTACTCTACTCTACTCTACTCTACTCTACTCTACTCCACACCCCACCCCACTCCACACCCCACCCCACTCCACACCCCACCCCACTCCCCACTCCACCCCACTCCCCACTCCACCCCACTCCCCACTCCACCCCACTCCCCACCCCACCCCACCCCACTCTATTCTACTCCACTCCACCCCCCACTCCACTCCACCCCCCACCCCACCTCACTCCCCACCCCACCCCACTCCACTCCACTCTACTCCACACCCCACTCCACTCCCCACCCCACTCCACTCTACTCCACTCCACAACCCACCCCACCCCACTCCACTCCCCAACCCCCACCCCACCCCTCTACTCTACTCTAATCTACTCTACTCCTCCACTCCATTCCACTCCACTCCACTCCACTCATATTCTATTCTATTCTATTCTATTCTATTCTATTCTATTCTATTCTATTCTATTCTATTCTATTCTATTCTATTCTATTCTATTCTATTCTATTCTGTCTCCGTTCTCCTGGCTGCACTCAAGGACGCCAGAGACAGAAAGGGAGAAGCGACTTCCTTAAGCGAGATGCTGACTTAAGCAAACGGATCCAGCTGCCTAGCAATTCAATCCAAGATCAGCTCCCCCAATCCTCGTTAATCTCTGCAAAACATTTTCTCCCCCCTCTCACTGGCTTCTTTAAATAAATCCTGATTACCGCCGACAGGGAATCTCCACAACCCACACAGGGAGAGAAAGATGGCAAAGAAACCGAGGCAAGGCAAACTGTTGCTCACACAATTACAGGTAGTCAGTGGTGGGATTCAAAGGTGTGAATGGATGCCGCGTCCCGAAGTCCATTCTGGGCCTGGGCAACAAAAAATTAGCTGCCGGTTCTGCCGAACTGGTGCAAACCGGCTGAATCCCACCACTGCAGCAGTCCTCAACTTACAACAACGGAACCCCCAAATTAGTGTTGTTAAGCCAGGCGGGGAGGGGAGAGAGTTTTGCTTCATTTTTACCTCCTTTCTTCCTCCGGTTGTTAAGTGAATCAGTGCAGTTGTTACAGGCAGGAATGAGCACCTCACTATGCTTCAAATCCTGCATTCCTGGATCGAAAGATTCCTTTAACTCGTACATATTTTAATCTCGTTTTCGACATTTTAAGTTTTCGTGTCGCCTGGTATGCCTGATTTTAATGGTGACACTCCCGGCGCAAATCCACAAACTGCAGTCATTAAGTTAGCCACGCGGTCGTTAAGGGCGTCTTTTTTGGGGGGGGGTTGTATGCCGCTCCTTTCCGGAGACTCGGAGCGGCTAACAACATATAAATAACAAAAAAGTACAATATAAAAAACCCAAACAAAACTATCTAAAAAGTCAATAAAAAACACACATTCAATACAACAATCAACCACAGTCATCCCCAGGCCTGCCTGCAAAGATGAGTTTTTAGATTTTTCCGGAAGGCCGGGAGAGTGGGGGAAGCGCGGACTTCAGGAGGCAGTTGGTTCCAGAGGGTGGGCGCCACAACAGAGAAGGCCCTCCCCCTAGGGCCCGCCAGACGACATTGTTTCGCTGACGGGATCCAGAGGAGGCCAACCCTGTGCGCTCTCACCGGTCGAAGGGAAGTATGTGGCGGAAGAGGGTCCCGTAAGTATCCTGGTCCCATGCCATGAAGGGCTTTATAGGTAATAACCAACACCTTGAATTGGACTCGGAGACCAATAGGCAACCAATGCAGCATGCGGAGAGTTGATGAAATGTGGGCACAACGAGGAAGGCCCACAACTTTGCTTGTCCGATGGCGGCAAAAGGGGACCACGTGACTCCAGGGCACTGCAACCGTCATAAATATGAGTCAGCGTCCAAAGTTTGACCCCCGTGACCGTGAGGACATTGCAACGGTCGTAAGGGTGAAAAACGGCCATTAAGTCAGTTATAACTTCAAACGGAGGCTAAATGAATGGCTGAGGCCCTCTTGTTATGAAAATAAGGGGAACTGGCACGCCTGCTGCATGGATCTGTGGAAAACGAAATGTTATTTTGAAAAAGGAAAGGAAAAAAAGAGCATCTTGATAAGTACAAGAAGGCAAAAACGAAGAAAGAAGTCGGGAAGGGGAATTCTGGCTTGTAATTAATGAGAACTATCAGGGCTCCTTTCCTTTTTTCCCAAGAAAACTGTCTCTTCTTCTCCTCCCTGCTGGCAAAGAAAGATTCTCCTCTTGAGATCCGGGATCATAAACAAAAATGGCATGAGAAAAAAAACTCTCCAATAAACATTGTACACTTATGTTGACGGTGGTCTCTTGGGGCCAAACACACACTGGCGAGAGTGACAGATTACAGCAGCGTTTTTCAACCTTGGCAACTTTTTAAGACGTCTGGACTTCAACTCCCAGAATTCCCCAGGGAGTTGAAATCCAGACAAGTTAAAGTTGCCAAGGTTGAGAAACATAAAATGTAGAACAGAGAAGGGGTGGAGCCTTGGACTTTCCGAACAAATGAGCAGAGCTAACGAACGACAAAGACTAAGGAACTGGTGGGTAGGCAGGCTCCTTAGAATCTCTCCAGACGAGGAGAGGATAGGAGATTGCCCACATGTGCTCTGGATGACTGCGCCACACAGGGAGACTTCAGGGCAGCAGTTTTCTGCAGGTTTGAGTGGCAAGGGGTGACAGAATTAGCCATACAAGTTGGTTTAATAAATAATATTGTCTT
The DNA here is from genome assembly GCA_034064705.1 of Bothrops alternatus. Lineage (NCBI taxonomy): Eukaryota > Metazoa > Chordata > Lepidosauria > Squamata > Viperidae > Bothrops > Bothrops alternatus. The sequence goes on along the minus strand of JARGCV010000831.1, from coordinate 32,367 downwards.
ATAGGGGACAGGACGTGTGGTTTTTACATTGTGGATTTCTAATATTGTAAGCTGTCCGGAGTCCCCTCTGTGTGAGTTAGGCAGCCATATAAATTTGTTAAATAAATAAATCAATAAATTTATTACAGACAGACAGACAGATGACAGACAGACAAAGAGATAATTAGGTTCGTAGGTAGATAAATAAATGATAGAGATAGAGATGGACGAATGGATAGATGGATGGATAGATAGACAGACAGATAAATATAGACCATGCTCACAACCACACCTGGGACTTTTAAATGACATTAAGATCGCAAACCTCACTTTCTAATCATCTTCAGGAATTGCTTATTAATTCTTAATCTGAATTCTTAATTTAACTCGTCTTGAAGCTATTAGCGACCTTCACAATGACAAGTTTGAAGAGTTTTGGTGAGGTGAGTTTATTTTCAGCACTGAACAGAAGAAGGAGGAGGAGGAGGAGGGAAGGGGTGGCAGAAGAAGGAGAAGGAAAAGGAGGAGGAGGAGGAGGAGGAGGAGGAGAAGAAGAAGAAGAAGAAGAAGAAGAAGAAGAAGAAGAAGAAGAAGAAGAAGAAGAAGAAGAAGAAGAAGAAGAAGAAGAAGAAGAAGAAGAAGAAGAAGAAAAAGAAGAAGAATCATCTTCAGCAAACTTTCCTCCACCTGATGCCTTTCAAACGTTCTACCTTCAGCTCCTCTAATCCAAGCACTGCACCATCAAAGGATTCGGGCAGGCCCAACACATCTGGAACCGGCAGAGCTGAAGAGGCTAGTTGCAAAATCCGGTTCCAATGCGCAAAGAGAGGCCAAGATATTTTCTAACCGAAATAAACTGAGACGCTTCTGCCTCAAGAACACATAAACACTCCGCTCTGCTCTTTGGCCACACCTGAAACATCTGCCTGACTGGCAGCTACTAGCATCTGTCCATCAACGACTGACTCCAAATGCTGACTGAGCATTTGAGGAAACTGACATCCAGCACAGCTGGAGGGCGCCAAGTTGGGAGAAGATGAGATTAAGCCTCCCATTTATCGGTCTTCCTTGCCACAGCTCAGATGCTCTGGCTGTCATACGTCATGTAAACAGTCGTGGAGCTCTTCAGCTAGGCTGGAAACATCTGTTTGATTGGCGGCAATTAGCAGGCGGCGAAGCGGAGTTGAAATGGCATCCTTTTTGGCATCTCCAGCCACTGGAGAAGGGGAAAAACAGGGTTAGGGCCAGCCCTGTCCAACATGCATAACCACCACGTTGTGTAACACACCCACATGCAGGCTATTCTGGGGGAGACAACGGATGCATCTGCTTTGGGCTATGGCTGTCATTCGGGGCGCAAAAGTAATTCCGTACGAATCCCTTGAGTTTTGCTTGACCACGAAAGACAACAGGACATAAGCAAAGCCGGTTTAGGTTTCATTGTTAGTGATGTGCTTATTTATTTGTATCCTTTCCTTATTATTTTTAAAAATAACTCAAGGCAGCGAACGTCTCCAATACACCTTACTCCTCCTACTTTCCCCGTAACAACCACCTTGTGAGGCGGGTTGGGCCAAAAGAAAGGGACTGGCCCAAAGTCACCCAATCAGCATTCGTGCCTAAGGCGAGACTAGAACTCACTGTCTCCTGGTAATCAGCCACAAAGACCCCTCAGCTGGCTTTCATGCTAAGGCAGGACTAGAACTCACCATCTCCTGGTGATTGGCCCAAAGTCACCCAGCCCGCTTTCATGCCTAAGGCAGCACTAGAACTCACCTGGTGATTGGCCCAAAGTCACCCAGCCCACTTTCATGCTAAGGCAGGACTAGAACTCACCATCTCCTGGTGAGTGGCCCAAAGTCACCCAGTTGGCTTTTATGCCTAATGAGGGACTAGAACTCACTGTCCCCTGGTAATTGGTGAATAGAATAAGAATAAGAATAGAATAAGAATAAGAATAAGAATAAGAATAAGAATAAGAATAAGAATAAGAATAAGAATAAGAATAAGAATAAGAATAAGAATAAGAATAAGAATAAGAATAAGAATAAGAATAAGAATAAGAATAAGAATAAGAATAAGAAGAATAGAATAGAATAGAATGGAATGGAATGGAATGGAATGGAATGGAATGGAATGGAATGGAATGGAATAGAATAGAATAGAATAGAATAGAATAGAATAGAATAGAATAGAATAGAATAGAATAGAATAGAATAGAATAGAATAGAATAGAATACCTTTATTGTCACTTCAAATGTACGCTAATCAGCATATATTAAAATGAGATTTCGCTGCATACAGCTCTCCCAGGATAACCACCTCCAAAATGCACTGCATAAACATAACAAAATAAATAAATAAATTATGCACATACCCGCATGCACACACATATGTGGCCCAGAGATGAGATTCATCTCTCTAAGATCATCAGGTTCTCTGCTGGGCAGGCAGAAAAGCAGAGTCAGAATGAAGGACAGGAACCTTAATCTGACTGTCCAATCGGGGAGAAAGTTCCTTCGTCTGACTCCACCCAACCCATCGTCCCCGCTTGTTTCAACCTTCAGGCACTGTGAATCATCGTATGGATGACCGTTCCTGGAATAGGCCTCAGTTCTCCTTGCTGTAAACCAGCATTAGACTCACAGACAGTTCCTGGAATACCCCTCAGTTCTCCTTGCTGTAAACCAGCATTAGACTCATATAAGCTGGACAAACCATTATAGTCTCCTCATGATGTCCCAGAGCTGTTGTGCTTCCCATGGGACACATTGTCTTTGGGTGTGGTTGTGAATCACGACATTTCTCTTTCTCCCTAACTAATCAAAGGGGTGCAATTCTAGACACATGCATTGCTTCCCCAGAAGGGGATACTGGGTGTGGGAAGCCAGCCCCCCCAGAGAAAGAAATATTTTGGGAAATATTTGAAAGGCAGAATATATTTCCCTAAAGGATTTTAAAAGCAGAACCCAACCCCACCCCCAAGTCCCTCCATCCCAAACAGAAACCAAGTCTGCAGAACTGCAGATGTGATAATCTTGTCAGAAAGACTGGAGTCAGGAAACTGGGATTAGGAAGAAAGATCCCTAGAATCAACACACCAAAAATCTAAGAGTCATCAGCCACAGCCCCAGGGAAGCAGGATATGACCCTTGGGACATAATAGGATTAAACCCACCACTATCAGAATACCAGAAAGGCACACTCAGGTCAAAGTTCATTCCACAGGAAATACAAAGCCTCAAACAACTCCAAACAAAAGGCTCAAGAAGGTATAAAAACCCACTCCCTACATGTGCTCTCTCTCTCTTTTCTGCCAGAGCCATCTTTCTGTCTGGCTCTCCTCTTCAATAAACTGCAACCTTCTTTCTAAAGCAGTCGCCATGTTGTTTATTCCCAGCTTGGACTGAACCATGATGAAGACTTTTCCTTCAACAATTGTTATTAAACTGTATTTAAGGACAAAATGTAAATGTCAGCCCTTTGAAAGGCAGGTAGGTCCTCGACTTACCACAGTTCATTTAGTGACCGTTCAAAGTTACAACGGCACTGAAAAATGTGAATGATGACCATTTTTCACACTTACAGCCTGTGGGAAGAATCCAGAAATGTTTTGGGGAAATATTAAAAAGGCAGAATATATTTCTCCAAGATCTTTAAAAGGCAGAAACCTCTCTCCCTGCCCCCAGCCAAACAACTTGGCAAAAACCTGCTTTTAGAAATGCAAATTCAATAATCCATTCAGGAAAGTTAGGAAGACAAAGAGACCTAAAGTCTACAGACATATACCCAAATTCTAAGGCCAAGAGACATAATAGGATTAACCCACCAAAAGGGCACACTCAGACTCAGGTCAAAGTACATGACACAGGAAATGCAAAGCCTCAAACAGGAACCACTCCAAACACAAAAGCCCAAGAAGGTATAAAAACCCACCACTCCCAGCTCCATGTGATCCCCTTTTTTTCCAGAGCCATCTTTCTGTCTGGCTCTCCTCTTCAATAAATGACAACCTTCTTCTTAAAGCAGTCTCCATGTTATTTATTCCCAGCTTGGACTGGACCCTGATGAAGATTTTCCTTTCAACAGACCGTCGCAGCATTCCCACGGTCACAGGATCAAAATTCAGACACTTCGCAACCGTATTTACTGTTTCGCAGTATCCCAGGTTCAGGTGATCCCCTTTTTGTGACCTTCTGACAAGCAAAGTCCATGGGGAAGCCTGATTCATTTAATGATCCTGTTCCTAACTTAAAAAACTGCAGCGATTCACTTAGCATAGCAATGGAAATGTGGGGCTCAATTGTTGTCCTAATTCTAGGACTAACTGTATATCAAAACTCACCATCTCCTGGAGACTGACCCACAGACATTTCCAGACCGTTAAAACAATTAACCAGTGGAACAATCTGCCTCCAGAAGCAGTGAATGCCCCAACACTGGAGGTTTTTAAGAAGAGACTGGACAGCCCTTTGTCTGAAATGGTGTAGGGTTTCCTGCCTGAGCAGGGGGTTGGACTAGATGACCTCCAAGGTCCCTTCCAGCTCTGCTATTCTACCGGTATGTAAGCAAAATCAGTAGCTGTTGCTCTATTTGACATTTTCTTTCTGTGATGGGGTAGAAAAATCCAGCAGAAGGAAAATGTGGGGTTTTTTTTGCCTTCACCATCCTGCCAGTTATCAGCGGAGAACTCCCAAGGACGCCCAACCTAGTCATTTACAACCTCTCTGGAAATCTTGCCAAACAGAGATGAGCACTTGAATCATTTAGAAATACAGCCATGAGCTCCTAAGAAGAGACAGCAAATCTGGTCCCTAGATAGCTCACATCTACACCATTCATTCCACCCTATTTCTGCATCAACCTGAAAAGGCTTTTTTTTTTTTTAAATAAAAGCAGAAGAATGTGGAATCCTGGAAAAGAGTTTCTCACAAAATACACATAGCTGAATTTCTCCAAAAGGGATTTCAACGATGAATGCACGTAGCTTCTCAGTGGATCTCAGCCAACAGACTCCAGGGGATTACGGTGGCATACAATACTGATAATGACAGTATAGAAAAGAGGATGGGATAGGATAAGGTGGGATGGGATGGGATGGTAGGGAGAGGGGAGGGGAGAGGACAGGAGAGGAGAGGGGAAGGGAGAGGACAGGAGAGGACGGGACAGGAGAGGAGAGGAGAGGAGAGGAGAGGAGAGGAGAGGAGAGGAGAGGAGAGGAGAGGAGAGGAGAGGAGAGGAGAGGAGAGGACGGGGACAGGAGAGGACAGGACAGGACAGGACAGGAGAGGATGGGGAGAGGAGAGGACAGGGACAGGGACAGGGACAGGAGAGGAGAGGAGAGGAGAGGAGAGGAGAGGGGAGGGGGAGGGGGAGGGGGAGGAAAAAGGAGAGGAGAGGGGAGAGGAGAGGAGAGGAGAGGAGGAGGAGAGGGGGGGAAACAGGAGAAGGGAGGAGAGGAGGAGAGGGGATAGGGAGAGGGGAGGAAGGAGAAGGGAAGAGAGGGGAGTAGAGGGGAGGGGAGGGGGAAATGGGAGAAGGGAGGGGAGGAAAGAAGGGGAGGGGAGGGGGAGAGTGGAGGGGAGGGGAGGAAAAAGGAGAAGGGAAGAGGGGAGGGGAGGAGAGGAGAGGAGAGGAGGGGGAGAGGAGGGAGGAGGGGAGGAGAAAAGAGGAGAGGAGAGGGGAGAGGAGATGACGGGACAGGACAGGACAGGAGAGGAGAAGGGAGGAGGAGGGGAGGAAAAAGGAGAGGAGAGGAGGAGGAGAGGGGGAAAAGGAGAGGAGAGGAGGAGGAGGAAGAGGAGGAGAGGGGAGGAAACAGGAGAAGGGAGGAGATGGGAAAGGGAGAGGGAGAGGGGAGGAAGGAGAAGGGAAGAGAGGGGAGGGGAGGAGAGGAGGGGGAGAAGAGAGAGGAGAGGGGAGGGGAGGAGAAAGGAGGGGAGGGGAGGAGAAAGGAGGGGAGGGGAGGAGGAAGAGAGGAGAGGGGAGGAAAAAGGAGAAGGAGGAGAGGGGAGGGAAGGGAAGGGAAGGAAAAATGAGAAGGGAAGAGAGGAGAGGGGAGGGGAGGGGAGGGAGGGGATCACGTGACCCTGGGCAGGCAGCAACGGTTGTGTGAAAAAAGATCCTAAGTCACTTTTTCCAGTGCCGTTCTCTCTTTGAACGGTCACTAAACGAACGAACGGTCGTACATCGCGGATACCTCTGCAGGAGGCCTAGATGGATTTTCTCCTCCAAGCTTTCCTTTCCTTTTGGAAAGGGGAAAATAGCAAACGCCAAGCTGTCCCCCGAATAGCCAATAACGGCACTGAGATGGCAGCCATCCAGTTCTGGAATCACTTTCGGACTCAATTCTGGGTGTTCCTTCCTCTCCTGCTAGGCAGCTTTGCCGCTCGCTTACCGCAAACCGGCCTGGCGGAAGTTTTTATGCTTGATTTACAAGGATTCTGGATCCCAGCTGACAAGTTCAAAGAACACGAACAGCCTGATTTATGACTGGCGGGCCGCAAGAACCCGGTAATTGCAAATTCAGCCATCAAACCGTTTAAAAAAAAATGGCCAACTTCATTCTTTCGCAGGAGACGAAGGGCAGGCTGCCCACACTGCACCATTCAAAGTTAGCGGCAAACTTACCAAATTGTTGGGCTAATGACAAGGTCAAGCTATGATATCTTCAATCAGTTTAATCAGGATAGAGCTGGAAGGGAGCTCGGAGGTCATCTAGTCCAACCCCCTGCTCAAAAAGGAGACCCTAGACCAGGGCTCTTCAATCTTGGCCCTTTGATGACTTGTGGACTTCAACTACAAGAATTCCTCAGCCAGGCGTGCCTGGCTGAGGAATCATGGAGTTGAAGTCCACAAGTCATCAAAGGGCCATGTTTGAAGACCCCTGCCCTATACCATTTCAGACAAATGGCTGTCCAGTCTTTTCTTAAAATCTTCCAGTGTTGGAGCATTCACAGCTTCTGGTGGCAGGTGGTTCCACTGGTTAACTGTTCTAACTGTCAGGAAATTTCTCCTTAGTTCTAGGTGGCTTCTCTCCTTGATGAGTTTCCATCGTTGCTTCTTGTCCTGCTTCAGACCCTTTGGAGAATAGCTTGACTCCCTCTTCTTTGGGGCAGCCCCTGAGATACTGGAACGCTGCTATCATGTCCCCCCTCGTCCTTCTCTTTATTAAACTAGACCTACCTAATTAAATATATACATATACATATACATACACACACACACACACACACACACACACACACACATATATAATTTATTTAATTGGATTTCTATGCCGCCCTATTTCTCCCCAAGTACATTTCCCATTCAAGTTGGGTCACAAGCCAATGTATCTTGCAAATATTTGCATGCAAGGCCCGCTGTGAACATTAAGAGTGCCCAAATTTCCAACCTGAAGATTTACGCCATTTCTTATACACGGAGTCTCAGTGGCTTTGGGGCTGGAAGGCACAAGTATATATCATATATGCAAACTGATTCCAGATGACCGGCATTATAGCCACACAGCCAGCTCGAACAGAGCTAAGCAACGTTTGGCTGTCAACTTCTGGCTAATTCATTGCTAAGGATGACCAGAGGGGAAATTACAACCAGCCAAGCTTGAGATTGGCTTGCTGCAAAAAAAAAAAAAAAAAAAAAAGTAAAATAAAATTATTCTTCTGGGTCACGAGTTCAAATCTTTGGGAAAGAGTAAATGCCAGCATGTGAAACTCAGGCCCCGTTCACACATTGCAAAGGCTGAGTTTGGAAGTTATTTCCTGGTTGTGCTGAGGCATGGCTGTTCCCCTTTTTTGCAACAGGGAGGACGCTGAAAACTATAAAACTGAGGAGAGATACTCAGAATGGGGGCTAGCTGGCCTGGGAGACCTCCTCAGATCCTCAAAACTGGAAACCCTGATAAGAAATTTGAAAAAGGACACGTCCTGGATGAAGTTGTTTCTTAAGCTTGGCAAGTTTAAGAGTTGTGGACTTCAACTCCCAGAATTCCCAAACCAGCATGCTTTGAGATAGGCAGACTCAAACTCCCAGAATTCCCCAGCCAGCCTGCTTTTAGAAGGGTGGACTTCAATTCCCAGAATCCCCCAGCCAGAATGCTTTAAGATATGGGTGGACTACAACTCCCAGAATTCCCCAGCCAGCATGCTTTTAGACGAGTGGACTTCAAGTCCCAGAATTCCCCAGCCAACATTCTTTATGATGGGTGGACTTCAAGTCCCAGAATCCCCCAGCCAGAATGCTTTAAGACAGCGGTTCTCAACCTGTGGGTCGTGACCCCATTTGAGGTCGAACAACCATTTCACGGGGGTCGCCAAGCACCGCAGTCCGCCATTATTATTTTTTTGGTCAGCCATTTTTTTGGGGTCGGCCATTTTTTTTCCTATCGCGATGTGGGCCCACCATTTTTTTTTGCGCGATGCGGGCCGGGGTCGAGCCCCGGAAAAGGTTGAGAATCACTGCCTTAAGATATGGGTGGACTACAACTCCCAGAATTCCCCAGCCAGCATGCTTTTAGAAGGGCGGACTTCAATTCCCAGAATCCCCCAGCCAACATGCTTTAATTTCAGGTTGTGATATTAGTAATGCCAGAAGTAGTCCCCATCTTACAGCCACTTGTTTAGTGATCATTCAAAGTTACAGGTAGTCCCTCCACAGCTGAGCCCAAAATTTCTGCCACTAAGTGAGACAGTTGTAAATACATACCGACTTCCCAGCACCCAAATTTTGGACACAGGATCGTGAGGTTGCTGCATGGATGTGAGTGCAAGAACTGGTTGTATGTCCCTTTTCTTAGGGCGGTTATAACTTCGAACGGTCAGTAAACGGAGCGTTTACACGTGGAGACGGACTCTCCGTACTTCATAACCACCTAAAACACAAACCCAACATAAAATATCCCACAAAACAATCCCATTCACCAACCGGTCCAGAAAGTCGAAAGAAACAATCATAGACCAACCGGCCAGGATCACACCTCCAGCCAAATCAGGATTCGCTACATCCTGGTTTGTTGAACAAACCACACTGGCCTGCTCCCACTTGCCAAGCCAAAATCAAGCACAACTGCATGATATCTGAATAACAACAACAGAAAGGTGGCTGAAATTCCAGAACAGACATGTCAAACTCGCGACGTTAATGTGACGTCGCACAACGTATCAGAGCTTTTTCGCCATTGCCAGCAACGGGGTGGGCGCGGCTCCGGTTTGATGAAACCGGCCCGCGGGCCAGCAGTTTGACACCCCTGTTCTAGAACGTTGGTGTCACAACCAAACACACACACACACACACACACAGACACACACATACACACACCCTTCCTGTCTCCTGGGATTTATTTTTTTTCCTGGAGCGTGTACCAGCAACACATAAACTTTACAAGTCTGGGAGTTTTTCCTTGAAACCCCTGAGAGACGCCAAGGGTAGGCGACAGAGCGAGTGAAATAAAAAATTCTTCTCTTTTTGGCAAGGAAAATAAAAGGGACAGGAAGACAAAGAGACAGATTTCGTGGAAGTAAAGGAAACCCCCATCCAGGTACTCCTTGACGTGACCAGAAGGAGCCCCAAATTTAGGTTGCTAAATGAGACGTTTGTTAAGTGAGTTTTGCCACCTTTCTGGCCACCGTTGTGAAGCGAATCCACGCGGACGTTAAGTGAGTAACGGGGTTGTGAAGTGAATCTGGCTTCCCCCTGTTGCCTTTGCTTGTGAGAAGATCGCAAAAGGGGATCACGTGAACCCGGGACACTGCAACAGTCATAAATAAGAGTCAATTGGCCAGACTCTCAGTCTTATTGTGCTGAAATAACCCAGCAGTAAGCACAGTAAACAGTGGTTTGTATTAAAGGGTGGTTTGTCTTACACTATCTATAATATCATACACCAGGAACAATATACATACACGTGCTAATACAGCAGGAGACAACAAACCAGTTACAGCAGGAAACGGAAGAGAAAAAGAACACATCAGCAGAGCCTCCCTTTTATACAGAGGCTCTTAAAGAGACACAGACCTTGCTGAGTCATTCCCAGCATTACATCTTACATTACATAAGCTGGTTAGCTGTTAAATCAACGGTCATAAGTGTGAAAAACGGTGGAGATACTTCAAGAGTCATTAGGGGAGGCCTGGTTTTAAGTCACTTTTTTTCAGGGCCGTTGTGAATGGCTGTATTTTCGAGCACTACTGTGTCATTGGGTAAATTGTCTCCGGCTTGAGCAGGGGGTTTATTTATTATTTATTTATTTGATTTCACTTCTATGCCGCCCTATTCCGGAGAACTCAAGGCGGCTCACAACATAAATAGAAATCACCAGTTAAAATACATATATAAAAACCCCTAAGTTAAAAGAAAACCAATCATCCAACAAACATACACACAAACATACACTGGCTAGGGGCAAGATGTTAACTGCCCCAGGCCTTCTGGCAGAGGTGTGTTTTAAGCAGTTTATGAAAGGCGGAGAGGGTGGGGGCGATACGGATCTCCGGGGGGAGTTGGTTCCAGAGGGCCGGGGCCGCAACAGAGAAGGCTCTTCCCCTAGGCCCTGCCAGGCGACACTGTCTGGCTGACAGGACCTGGAGAAGGCTGACTCTGTGGGCCCTAACCGGCCGCTGGGATTCATGGGGCAGCAGACAGTCCCGTAAGTAACCTGGTCCGATGCCATGTAGGGCTTTATAGGTCATAACCAACACTTTGATTTGGGTTCGGAGACCAATTGGCAGCCAATGCAGCTCGCGGAGTGATGCCGAAATGTGGGCATTTCTGGACAAGCCCAAAACTGCTTGCGCGGCTGCATTCTGCATTACCTGAAGTCTCCGAACGTTTTTCAAAGGTAGCCCCATGTAGAGAGCATTGCAGTAGTCGAGCCTCGAGGTGATAAGGGCATGAGTGACTGTGAGAAGAGACTCCCGGTCCAAATAGGGCCGCAACTGGTGCACCAGGCGAACCTGGGCAAATGTCCTCCTCGGTTGGACTAGAGCAGAGATCACGAAAGGGAGGGGGAAGCATTTTACGTGCCCGCGCATGCGCGCGCCCACACAGGGCCGCAAACATGCGTGTGACGCAAACGGAGCGGGGCTAGCACTTGTGTGACACTCGCTAGCCCTGCCCCATATTGTGCACAGCGCCATTTCTGTGCTCTGAGGCACAACACTGACTCACTTTCACACCCAGTAGTGCAGCGATGTCCCATTTTTGCACCCAGCAGTGCAGTGGTGCCCTGTTTTTGCACCCCGTGGCGCAGCAGTGTCCCATTTTTACACCCAGCACAGTGGTGTCCCGTTTTTGCAACCAGCAGCGCAGCTGTGTCCTAATTTTGCACCCAGCAGCGCAGTGGTGTCCCATTTTTGTGCCCCGTGGCGCAACGGTGTCCCATTTTTACACCCAGCAGTGCAGCGGTATCCCGTTTTTGCTCCCCGTGGTGCAGTATCAGCCCGTTTTTGCCCCCTGAGGCACACTGTCAGCCCGTTTTTGCCCCCCTGAGGCACACTGTCAGCCCGTTTTTGCGCCCTGAGGCGTGGCAGCAGCCCCTTTTTGCACCACATGGTGCAGGGTCCTGTTTTTGTGCCCCGTGGCCGCAGCGCCAGCACGAGTAGGAGTATGTACGCAGACACATGTGCACACTGGCCAGCCTTTCCCACGGCCTGGTGGCCAGCAGATTGGGGATCCCTGGACTAGAGGACCGCCACCGTCCCTTCCAACTCTGTTATTCTGTTATTCTGACTCCGAGTTTCCAGAGTTTTCCTTCAAGCTGTTTTCCCAAAACAGACGAGAACATTATAAAACAATAAACATCAGCCAGAAACTCGTCAGCAGGCCTTCTTCTACTCAAGGCTCCGGAATGGTTTTCTGCAAATAAATTCCAGATATATTAGCCTTCAATTTCCACTCATCGCCAACCAGGGAGCATGAAAAGAGGGTTTTTTTTTTAAAAAAAAGGAAAGGAATTGCAATTCTTGGCAGCCTCTTTCAGCAAACGAGGAAGAATTGTTTCCCGAAAAGACACCCTGAACTCCATTTTGCAAATTGCATTTCAGGATAATCAGCTTGCCACCCGAAATCGTGGACGCTCCATCACTAGAGGTTTGTAAGAAGAGGCTAGACAATCACCTGTCTGAGATGGTATAGGTTCTCCTGCTTGAGCAGGGGGCTGGACTAGAAGACCTCCAGGGTCACTTCCAGCTCTATTCTAGTCAACGAGTCTCTTCCTGACAAGGCTTTGTCTTTCTTCTGATCGTTCTCACTGTTCTTCTTTGCCCCTGCTCCAGTTGCTCTTTTCTTAAAACCAACCACCTGAAACTGAATTCAGAACTCAAGATGGAGTCTGATCATGAGTTTAAAACTGGGGCAACGAGCTTCAAGCCTATCCCAGACCTGAAGCCAGCCATGATTTCAACTGCCCACCCCTACAAATTCCAATACTGTTAATTAAACTGCAAACATTTCCACAAAAAGCTGCATTATCCTCCTACAGATCCATTTGCAATTGATATAGGCACTGAGGCTGAGCAAGGGTTAGACTAGATGACCTCCAAGGTCCCTTCCATCATCATCATCATCATCATCATTATTATTACCATATTCCCAGATGGAGCATGCAGTGGACCACTCAACAAACTGGACATAAGCAAGACAATTGGGTGGAATCGGGACAAATATTGCATTTAACTGAGTTACATTTTATTTGAGTGTGATTACTCCTGCCCAGCTAGGTGGCAGCATTTAGCTCACTTTGGCTGATCACAGAAAGGCGAAAGCAGAGCAGGACCTGATTACAGTGTGTATAGGAATTGGATGGGAGACCACTAAGAAATCACACCTTCACAAATGGGGCTACAAAAGTTGAAAAAACCATTTGAAAGAAAGAAAGAATAACAGAGTTGGAAGGGATCTTGGAGGTCATCTAGTCCAACCCCCTGCTCAGGCAGGAAAGCCTATACCATTTGATATTTTTTTTCTTTGCACCCTAGGAGAGAAACATCTGCCTCTACCTAGGATTGAACTCTCAACCTAGGAGGTGAGTGTTTTCACCACTAGGCCACCATGCCGCTCCTCCCACTACCTCTTGAAAGAAAGAAAGAAAGAAAGAAAGAAGAAAGAAAGAAAGAAAGAAAGAAAGGAAGGAAGGAAGGAAGGAAGGAAGGAAGGAAGGAAGGAAGGAAGGAAGGAAGGAAGGAAGGAAAGAAAGAAAGAAAGAAAGAAAGAAAGAAAGAAAGAAAGAAAGAAAGAAAGAAAGAAAGAAAGAAAGAAAAAAGAAAAAAGAAAAAAGAAAAAAGAAAAAAGGGAAAGAGAGAAGGGAAAGAGAGAGAAAGAGAAAGAGAGAAAGAGAGAGAGAGAGAAAGAGAAAGAAAGAAAGAGGAAGGAAAAAAGAGAGAAAGAAAGAAAAGAGAAAAAGAGAGAAAGAGAAAGAGAGAGAAAGAGAGAAAGAGAGAGAAAGAAAGAGAGAGAGAAAGAAAGAAAGAGAAAGAGAGAAGGGAAAGAGAGAGAGAGGGGGGGAGGGAGAAAGAAAGAAAGAAAGAAAGAAAGAAAGAAAGAGAGAGAGAGAGAAAGAAAGAAAGAAAGAAAGAAAGAAAGAAAGAAAGAAAGAAAGAAAGAAAGAAAGAAAGAAAGAAAGAAAGAAAGAAAGAACAACCAAATCAATTCGCACATCGCACATGTGTTGCATCCTTTGAAGTCGGGCTCCTTATTCCTCAGGCTGCTTCGATTTCAAAGCAGAAGGAAAATCCTCCAGACAATTAAAATGATCCAGCCAGGAAGGCTCTGAGCTCTAAAGCCTTAAGAAAGACGGCCGGCCGGCCTTTCTGCAGAGAAGGAAAAGCCAGGAGAATCTCCCTGAAGGAGACACACACTTTAATTGCGGGAGTCCCTCCGGTGACGGCTATTTTGCAGCACAGGCAGTCCTCGGCTAACAACATTTAGTGACCGCTCAAAGTCACAACAGCACTGGGAACCGTGACTTAGGACAGGTTTCCACACTTACGACCGTCGCAGCACCCCCCGGGGTCCCGTGGTCAAAATTCAGACAATGGGCAACTGACTCACAGTTACGACAGTTGCGGCGTCCCGGCGGCCTCTGAGCCCCTGTTGCGACTTTCCGACACAAGCGAAGTCAACGGGGGAAGCCGGATTCATTTAACAACGGTGTTACTCACTGAACCAGCTGCAGGGATTCACTTAACAACAGTGGCAAGGGTCGTAAAATGGGGCAAGAGTCCCCTTAACAAAAGTCCCTAAGAGTCTCACTTAGCAATGGAAATTTTGGGTTCAGTTGTGGCCGTAAGTCGAGGACTTCCTGTACTGCGCAGAGAATCAGAGCAGAGAAAAAAAAAAGATCCTTGCATTTTGCACTGGGATCTGGGTTCAAATGCAGGGGAACAAGAAACACTTTTGAGGTTAGACAGGACACTTGTAAATGCACCAGACTCGGGTCCAATTGAGCCTTTAGCCATGAAGGCCAGCTGTGTGACTTTGGGACAATCACTAGGAGACAGTGAGTTCTAGTCCCGCCTTAGCCATGAAGGCCAGCTGGGTGACTTTGAGCCAATCACTAGGAGATGGTGAGTTCTAGTCCCGCCTTAGCCATGAAGGCCAGCTGGGTGACTTTGAGCCAATCACTAGGAGATGGTGAGTTCTAGTCCCGCCTTAGCTATGAAGGCCAGCTGGGTGACTTTGAGCCAATCACTAGGAGATGGTGAGTTCTAGTCCCGCCTTAGCCATGAAGGCCAGCTGGGTGACTTTGAGCCAATCACTAGGAGATGGTGAGTTCTAGTCCCGCCTTAGCCATGAAGGCCAGCTGGGTGACTTTGAGCCAATCACTAGGAGATGGTGAGTTCTAGTCCCGCCTTAGCCATGAAGGCCAGCTGGGTGACTTTGAGCCAATCACTAGGAGACGGTGAGTTCTAGTCCCGTCTTAGGCATGAAAGCCGGCTGGGTGACTTTGGGCTAATCACTAGGAGACTGTGAGTTCTAGTCCTACCTTAGCCATGAAGGCCAGATAGGTGATTTTGAGCCAATCAACAGGAGATGATGAGTTCTAATCCAGTCTTAGACATGAAAACCAGCTGTGTGATTTTGGGACAATCACTAGGAGATGGTGAGTTCTAGTCCTGCCTTAGGCATGAAAGCCAGCTGGGTGACTCTGTCCCTGCCACCAGGAGGCAGTGAATTCTAGTCCCACTTTAGGCATGAAAGCCGGCTGGAGATGATGAGTTCTAGTTGCAACTTAGCGATGAAAGCTGCCTGGTTGTCTTTGAGCCAGTCCCTCTTTCTCAGCCCAGCCCACCTCACAGGGTTGTCATTGTGGGGAAATGAGGAAGGTGTGCTGGATATGTTTGCCACCTTGGGTTATTTGTTAAAATAATAAAGGTGAGAAATAAATAAACTAAACAAACCACAGCTCAAGGCCTCACAGCCTCTCACATTTCCCCATGCTGGCTGAGGAATTCTGGGAGTTGAAGTCTACCTGTCTTAAAAATGGCCGAATTTGAAAACCACCGGACTACAGGATGGAAGAGGCAGAGAAACTACACAAGAGAAATTTAGTAACACTTTTACTCCTGAATGCGTTGTTTTTTAGCAATATCCACTGGGAAACGTTATCAGTCTTGTACTATAACAGAGGTAGGCTTTTTTTATGACTGGTGGACTTCAACTCCCAGAATTCCTGAGCCAGCCATGCTGAGGGGAAAGGGAGAGGTTTCCAAGCTGAGCCAGGCTGGCTCAGGAATTCTGGGAGTTGAAGTCCACCAGTCATAAAGCGGCCTAGGCCTAGACCAGGGGTAGGCAACCTTGGCTCTTTTGTGACTGGTGGACTTCAACTCCCAGAATTCCTGAGCCAGCACGGCTCAGTTTGGAAACCTCTCCCTTTCCCCTCAGCATGGTTGCCTGAGGAATTCTGGGAGTTGAAGTCCACGAGTCATAAAAGAGCCAAGGTTGCCTACCCCTGGTCTAAGAGGCTCACCGCTTAGAACAGGAGGACTTAGGCCAGGGGTAGGCAACCTTGGCTCTTTTATGACTGGTGGACTTCAGCTCCCAGAATTCCTCAGCCAGCTTGGCTCAGCTTGGAAACCTCTACCTTTCCCCTCAGCATGGCTGGCTGAGGAATTCTGGGAGTTGAAGTCCACCAGTCATAAAAGAGCCAAGATTGCCTACCCCTGTACTATAACATAGGCACCAATTCTGCAGCACGGCGATTCCCAGGCTCAGCAGCTTTAACCTGGGTGGACTTCAATTCCCAGAATCCCCCAGCCCGCTCAGCAACATTGAGGATGTGTGGATAGCAACTCCCAGAATTCCCAAGCCAGCTCAGCAACTTTTAAGAGATGTGGATTTAAATCCCAGAACTCCCCAGCCAGTTCAGCAGCTTTTAAGACACGTGGACTTCAACTCCCAGAATTCCCCAGCCAGCACGCTGGCTGGGGAATTCTGGGAGTTGAAGTCCACATCTCTTAAAATTTGCCAAATTTCGGAAACACAGACTTAAGGCCTCAGCAGGTCTTAATTTCGCCCCGCACGGAACAGACTTTCCATCAATTATGCAGGCCTGTAAAATTGGCCACTCTGCAGTCTTAACAATTTCAACAACCCTTCAAACTCTCTTGGGATTACAGCTCCCATCCTCCCCAACACAGAGTCAAGCTGGCTGGAGCCGCGGGGAAAGAGAGTCTAACCAAGCTGGGAACGCTTCCCCCACCCACCCCCACCCCTCTTTCCAGGAATTTTGGCTTTTTTGTACGTGGTCTGTGGTCCCTCTTTAATTCTTCCTAACCCGAAGTATTTAACCACAAAAATATTGCTTGGCTGCTAATGAACTCCTGTATTCTCCCAGGGCTTGCAGAGCTCTCGCTTCCGCCCCAAAATGCTGCTTACGGTCTTCCAGCACCTATAAAGCTCTCTTTTAATCTATATATTTTAATAGCCATAAAGAGGGGGGAGGGAGGAGGGGAGGAGGAAGGAAGGAAGGAAGGAAGGAAGGAAGGAAGGAAGGAAGGAAGGAAGGAAGAAAAAGAAAGAAAGAAAGGAAGAAAGGAAGGAAGGAAGAAAGAAGGAAGGAAGGAAGGAAGGAAGGAAGGAGGGAGGGAGGGAAGGAAAGAAGGAAGGAAGGGAGATGAGAGAAGGTAGAAAGGAAGGGAGATGAGAAGAGGAAGGAAGGAAAGAAGGAAGGAAGATGGGAAGGAAGGAGGGAGGGAGGGAGGGAGGGAGGGAAGGAGATGAGAGAAGAAAGGAAGGAGGGAGGGAGTTGAGAGAAGGAAGGAAGGAGGGAGGGAGTTGAGAGAAGGGAGGAAGGAAGGAGGGAGGGAGGGAGATGAGAGAAGAAAGGGAGAGAGGGAGATGAGAAAAGGAAGGAAGGAAGAAGGAAGGAAGGAAGATGGGAAGGAAGGAAGGAATGGAGATGAGACAAGGTAGATAGGAAGAAAGGAAGGGAGATGAGAAGAGGAAGAAAGGAAAGAAGGAAGGAAGATGGGAAGGAAGGAAGGAGAGGGAAGGAAAGAAGGAAAGAAGATGGGAAGGAAGGAAGGAGGGAGGGAGGGAAGGAGATGAGAGAAGAAAGGAAGGACGGAGGGAGAGAAGGAAGGAAGGAGGGAGGGAGTTGAGAGAAGGGAGGAAGGAAAGAAGGAAGGAAGGAAGGAATGGAGATGAGACAAGGTAGATAGGAAGAAAGGAAGGGAGATGAGAAGAGGAAGAAAGGAAAGAAGGAAGGAAGATGGGAAGATGGGAAGGAAGGAAGGAGGGAGGGAAGGAAAGAAGGAAAGAAGATGGGAAGGAAGGAAGGAGGGAGGGAGGGAAGGAGATGAGAGAAGAAAGGAAGGAGGGAGGGAGTTGAGAGAAGGGAGGAAGGAAGGAGGGAGGGAGGGAGATGAGAGAAGAAAGGGAGAGAGGGAGATGAGAAAAGGAAGGAAGGAAAGAAGGAAGGAAGATGGGAAGGAAGGAAGGAGGGAGGGAAGGAAAGAAGGAAAGAAGATGGATAGGAAAGAAGGAGGGAGGGAAGGAGATGAGAGAAGAAAGGAAGGAGGGAGGGAGGGAGGGAGATGAGAAAAGGAAGGAAGATGGGAAAGAAGGAAGATGGGAGGGAAGGAAGGAATGGAGATGAGAGAAGGTAGATAGGAAGAAAGGAAGGGAGATTAGTAAAGGAAGGAAGGGTGGAAGGAAGGAAAGAAAGAAGGAAGATGGGAAGGAAGGAGGGAGAGAAGGAGATAGAAGAAAAGGAAGGAAGGAAGGAAGGAAGGAAGGAAGGAAGGAAGGAAGGAAGGAAGGAAGGAAGGAATTCGGTAGAAACACTGGCGCAAAACATTCCACTGCACACACACACACACACACACACACCCACACACACACCCTTCTTTTCAAATCTGTCCGAATTACAGCAAACATGGGGAAAGCTTAGCAGGCCTTTTGGTTTGTTTATCTGGAAGGAACTGATTCGCTCTCGCTGAAGCGTTACCTTTCTATCAAAAGCATGTGCTCCCCTCCCTTTAGATCACTTTCTCCTGTCTACATAATTCAGGACCAGATGCCTTGGGGGGGTGAGGGGGGGTAGAGAGAAAGGGGGGCAGGGGGGGAAAAGCAGAATATCAACAGTCGGTTTCGCTTGAAGCTCAACTCAGACACAAACACGTCCGTTCGCCCTGCCTGGGAGCCTGTCTCCCGCCTGAATCCACCCGGCTTCCCCCGGACGGAGCAGGAAAAACCAGGGGAAACACACCAAGTTCTTCGCTTTTACAGGGGGGGTCCCCAACTTACGGCCGCGATCCAGCCCCAAATCTGCCGTCGCTAAGCGAAACGCCGGTTAAATGAGCCCGGTCTCATTCCGTAACTTTTCTCGAACACGGAACACAGAACAATAAGAGCGGGAAGGGACCTCGGAGGTCTTCTACTCCGACCCCTGGGACTCTGGACAAATGCCACAGTGCTGAAGGGAATGGCTGCAGTTGCTCATCAGTCACAGGGTCGTTAAGTGAATCCAGTTTCCTCTCCCCCTTCACTTTGCTTGTCGGAAGGTCGGAGAAAGGGATCACCTGAGCCTGGGACCCAGCAACCGTCGTAAGTACATGCCAGTTTCCAAGCAGCCGGATTTTGATCACGTGAGCCCGGGGAGGCTGCAACAGTCATACGTGTGAAAAACTATAAGTGCCGTTGTAGCCTTGAACAGCCCAGCCGTTCGCTAAATAAATAGGTTTAACTAGCCCAGGGGTAGGCAACCTTGGCTCTTTTATGACTGGTGGACTTCAACTCCCAGAATTCCTGAGCCAGCACGGCTCAGCTTGGAAACCTCTCCCTTTCCCCTCAGCATGGCTGGCTCAGGAATTCTGGGAGTTGAAGTCCACGAGTTATAAAAGAGCCCAGGTTGCCTACCCCTGGTCTAGCCCTTTGCAAGAGAAACAAGGCTTGCATAGGGTGCATCCTCCATGGGGAGGGGGCTGACATCTTGAGGGGAGGGTTCTTGGCACAAAGACCCTTCGCTCCAAAATGAAGTTTGCCGATTGAATTTGTATCCCGCCTGTATTATTTTTACAAATAATTCAAGGCAGCGAACATTACCTAATGCTCTTTTTCTCAACAACAACCCTGTGAGGTGGGATGGACTGAGGGGGGGGGACTGGCCCAAAATCACCCAGCAGTCTTTCATGCCAAAGACAGCACTAGAACTCACTGTCTCCCGGCCCAGAGTCACCCAGTTGGCTTTCATGCCTAATGCAGGACTAGAATTCTCCATCTCCTGGTGATTGACCCAGAGTCACCCAGCCAGCTTTCATGCCCAAGATGGGACTAGAACTCACCATCTCCTGGTGATTCACCCAGAATCACCCAGCCAGCTTTCATGTCTAAGGTGAGACTAGAACTCACCGTCTCCTGGTGATTGACCCAGAATCACCCAGCTGGCTTTCATGCTTAAGTTGGAACTAGAACTCACCATCTCCTGGTGATTGACCCAGAATCACCCAGCCAGCTTCCATGCTTATGTTGGGACTAGAACTCACCATCCCCTGGTGATTGGCCCAGAGTCACCCAGCCGGCTTTCATGCCTAAGGTGGGACTAGAACTCACCGTCTCCTGGTTTTACATCTAAGATGGGACTAGAATTCAGAGTTTCCTGATTTCTAGCCTGGCCCCTTAGCCAGTAGGCCCAAACTGGCAACATTCAGCCAAACCAGCATCAAAACCTAGGGAGCAGCAGAACCTGGATGTCTGCATTCACACGACATGTTGAAGCCCAAACCTTGATTCAGTGCAACTCGGGTGCAGAAAACGCAAGGAGAAAGAGCTTGCCCATGGCTTCGTGGAATGGTTTTGCTCAGATGGAGATGATCATAGGGTGAAATCCAACTATGTTAGCCTAGGCTAGGGGTCCCCAAACGTGGCCACTTTTAAGACTTGTGGACTTCAACTCCCAGAATTCCTCAGCCAACCGCAGTTGGCTGAGGAATTCTGGGAGTTG
Source organism: Bothrops alternatus (assembly GCA_034064705.1). NCBI lineage: Eukaryota > Metazoa > Chordata > Lepidosauria > Squamata > Viperidae > Bothrops > Bothrops alternatus. The sequence continues at coordinate 11,948 of JARGCV010000831.1, read as the reverse complement.
AGGTCCACTAGTCTTGAAAGTGGCTGCGTTTTGAGGACCCCGGGGCCCAAATCAATGTTTGAAGAGTCTTCCTTCCTAAAAAAAAAAAGGGGGTACCCCAAAGACAAGCCAGGAACATCAGTGACCCAATAAGCCCCTCTCCAACATGACCCATCAGCCCCTTCCCAACATTTGCATCTGAAGGTGAGGCCATGGGGTGAAAATCTTGCAAGGCAACTCCTTCAAACCTGTCCCGTGAACCCAGATTCCACCCACTTTGGGGTTTATATACAGACACTCCTCGACTTACGACTGCAGTCGGGAGGAGCACTTCTGTTGCTAAGCGAGGCAGTGGTAAAGCGAATCGTGTCCAATGCTGCAACCTTTTTTTTTTAAGCACGGCTGCTAAGTGAATCCAGCCCAGTTGTTAAATGAGTCACACATTCATTAAGCGAATCCAGCCTCCCCAGTCGACTTTGCCTTTGGGAGATCACATGACACACACACACACACACACACACACACCCAAGATGCTGCAATGGTCGTAAGTACATGCTGGGTGCCTGGAGCCCAAATTTTGATCCCCTGACCGCAGGGATGCTATGACAGTCGTAAGTGGGAGGACCGGTTGTTAAGTCCCGTTTTTCAGTGCTGTTGTAACTTCCACCGGTCACTAAATTAATGATTCCGAGTCAAGAGACATGATAGATTTGACAGACTCGAACACTGGACGCTATCTAACAAAATGAAATTCAACCGTGAAAAAAGCAAGGTTCTACATTTAGGCAAGAAAAACCAAATGCACAGGTATAGTACTATAGGTGGTTCCTTACTCAATAGTAGTAACTGTGAGAGGGACCTCGGAGTCCTAGTGGACAATCACTTAGATAGGAGCCAGCCGTGTGCTGCAGCTGCCAAAAAGGCCAACACAGTGCTAGGCTGCATTCACAGAGGGATAGAATCAAGATCACATGAAATGTTAATACCACTTTACAAGGCCTTGGTAAGGCCACACTTGGAATACGGCATCCAGTTTTGGTCACCACGATGTAGAAAAGATGTTGAGACTCTAGAAAGAGGGGAGAGAAGAGCAACAAAGAGGATCAGGGGACTGGAGGCTAAAACATATAAGGAGCGGTTGCTGGAATTGGGGATGTCTAGTTTAATGAACAGAAGGACGAGGGGGGACAGGATAGCAGTCTTCCAGTATCTCAGGGGCTGCCCCAAAGAAGAGGGTGTCAAGCTGTTCTCCAAAGCGCCTGAAGGCGGGACAAGAAGCAACGGATGGAAACTCATCAAGGAGAGAAGCAACCTGGAACTAAGGAGAAACTTCCTGACAGTCAGAACAATTAACCAGTGGAACCACCTGCCTCCAGAAGCGGTGAATACTCCAACACTGGAAGTTTTTAAGAAGAGACTGGACAGCCATTTGTCCGAAATGGTATAGGGTTTCCTGCCTGAGCAGGGGGTTGGACTAGATGACCTCCAAGGTCCCTTCCAACTTTATTATCATGATGATTATCATTATTTACGATCCATTTGTTGCTTAGGGCCTTGTGTGGCCCCCAAGGTGTTGAAATGGGGCCCCTTTCTGCCTTAAAGTACAACTCAGCCGATTTCACTCAAGCCTGGATTCTTCCTTAAGAACATTTGATGGGAAAAGTTAAACCCTGTTTAAAATTCTCTCCAGCTCGCAGTTGCATCATCAAAGTGCATCACCAAGGACGAAGGACAATCTTGTAAACAGATTTTATTTACTGATATCCCCCCCCAACTCACCCCAAATGTCCCTGAAATACATCATCCTGTTACTCTTCCAGTTCTATTTATATATATATATATATATATATATATATTAAAAAAAAAGAATGTGAAATATATTGGCTTTTAAACAGAACCACATGCACACAACAGAATCAACTCACATTTCTCTTTACACGGGCCAGAATTTTCCAGATCATTCCAGGGA
>JARGCV010000831.1:0-5000 GCA_034064705.1 Bothrops alternatus | reverse complement strand
GGTGTCTCGGGTGTGGGTGCGCGCGTGTGTGTCTGTGTGTGTAGTCAGAGTCCTTGTGTGTGTGTGTGTGTGTGTGTGTGTGGATTCACACACACGCAGTTTTGTGGCAAGCTCTTGCACTCACTCACTCCCTCTCGCCCGGCTCTCTCTGCAGGCGTGTGTCAAACACACACACACACACACACAGAGAGAGAGAGAGAGAGAGAGAGAGAGAGAGAGAGAGAGAGAGAGAGAGAGAGAGAGAGAGAGAGAGAGAGAGAGAGAGAGAGAGAGAGAGAGAGAGAGAGAGAGAAATACACACACACAGAGAGAGACACACGCCTTGGAAATGTATTTCTCCAGCGCAGCCAACCCGAGGTTTTGAGATATATATATATATACACACACATTAGATAGATAGATAGATAGATAGATAGATAGATAGATAGATAGATAGATAGATAGATAGATAGATAGATAGATAGATAGATAGATAGATAGATAGATAGATAGATAGATAGATAGACAGATAGATAGATAGATAGATAATAATAATGATGATGATGAAGATGATGATTTACCTGTAGGCTGGCCGGTTCCGTGGCTTCGCCAACCGGGTCTCGCTTTTGCCACAAAGCGCCGCTCATTCCTTCCCGACCTTTTCTTTCCCTCTTTTTCTTTTTTTGCAAACACCTTTTGCAGGAAAGCCGCCACCAGGTGATGACGGGCAGAAAGAGAGGACCCCCCGACGGCCCCCCCCAAAAAAGAGACAGCCAAAGGGGTGTGTGGAGGAAAAGAGGTAGAGCAGGAATCCTCGCTCGGAGATCAATCTATCCTTCCTTCCTTCCTTCCTTTCCGATCACTCGCTCGCTCGCTCAGCCCGGCCGACCGGACTCAGGGCTCGAACCGGCGGCGGCGGCGGCGGCGCTGCCCCCGCGGCGCTCTTCACTCGGCCATCTCCGCAGCGGGCTGGCTCTTCTGCTGCTGCTGCTGGCCGCCTTCACCTCCTCCACCTCCTCCTCCTCCTCCTCCTCCTTCGCCCGGGAGAGCCCCCCCCCCACTGCAGCGGCCAGGCTACGGCTTCAAGCCGCCGCTCTCTCGCCCCGGCCAGCCATGGCCCCCGGCCCCCAGCCCGTCCGCTTGGGGCAAGCCCGGAACCGCCGTTTGCAGCCGGGAGAGGAGCGCTGCAAAAAAAAAAAAGAAAGAAAAAAAAGCAAGCTGCGAGCAACCGCGGTGGAGTTTCTCTCTCTCTCTCTCTTTCCCTTCCTCTTTTCCGTTTATGGGGAAGCAGGAAATATCCTTGGCAACCGGGGCTGGAAAGGCGGGGAGGCTGGAAGAAGAGAGAGCCGGCTTGGCTTGCTGGCTGGTTGGCTGGCTGGCTTGGCGACCGGGGCTCAAGGGGAGCCGGGCTGCTGCTGCTGCAGCTCTGGCAGATGCATGCCTCCTCTTCCTCTTCCTCTTCCTCTTCCTCTTCCTCCTCCTGGGGCTTTGGACCTCTCCCCTTAAGTCCTGGCTCCTTGCGCCAAATGTCAGGAAGGTCCTTAGGCTGGAGGGGGCTCGGGGCGACGCCTCCCTGGCGCAGCACCGCGGGGGCCTCGCGGAAGGCAGCGCTACTGGCCACCGGCAGCCTCTCAACCGCTTGCTGGGGCTGAAAGTTTGCCGGCGTCCGGCAGCGGCGAGGAAGCGCCCCTGGCCCGCCGCCGCCGCCGCCTCCGCTGCTGCCTCCGCTGCCGCTGCTGCTGCTGCCGCCGCCGCCGCTGCAGCTTCGCCACTGGCTGCGCGGCGCCTCCCGCCGACTTTTCAGCGAGTTTCCCTCCCCGCGCGCCTTCGCTGCCTGCCTGGCTCCGACTGACAGCCGGCATCTCCAACCTGATTGGGCTAATTGCGTGGGGGGGGGAGGAGGAGGGACGTCGAGGGGGTGTGGGGAGGGAGGGAGGGAGGGAGGCAGGGGGGCTGGAGAGAGAGGCAGCTGCTGGCCGACAGGTCCCCCCCCCTTCCCTGCTCCTTCTATGGGGCAGGTGAGGTGGGTGCAGCCAGAATTGGCCAGGTTGAATTTTTTTATTATTATTATTATTATTATTATTATTATTATTAGTAGTAGTAGTAGTAGTAGTAGTAGTAGTAGTAGTAGTAGTAGTAGTAGTAGTAGTAGTAATAATATTGATTATGGATGTGGATAGGGATCAATAATATGGATTATTTATTAGATTTATATCCCACCTTTCTTACTTTGTAAGGAACTCAAGGGGGTGAATGTAGATCTTCCTCTTTTCCCCATGATAATTCTGGGCGGTGGGTTGGGCTGAGAGAAAGGGGCAGGTTTGAAACCACCAAATGGCCTTTATGCCTAAATCTGGACTAGAACTCACAGTCTCCTGGTGATTGCTTGGCTCAAAGTCCCCCGCACCCAGCCAGGTTTCATGCCTAAAGCAGGATTAGAACTCACAGTCTCCGGATGATTGGCCCAAAGTTCCTCCAGTAAGGTTTCATGCGTAAGGCAGAACTAGAACTCACTGTCTCCTAGTGATGGCCAAAGTTCCTCCAGTAAGGTTTCATGCGTAAGCAGAACTAGAACTCACTGTCTCTTGGTGATTGGCCTAAGGTCACCCAGTTGACTTTCATATCTAAGGCACAACTAGAACTCCCTGTCTCCTGGTGATTGGCGCAAAGTCACCCAGCAGGCTTTCGTGCCTACCTAAGCTGGAACTACAACTCACTGTCTCTTGGTGATTGGCCTAAGGTCACCCAGTTGACTTTCATATCTAAGGCACAACTAGAACTCCCTGTCTCCTGGTGATTGGCCCAAAGTCACCCAGCAGGCTTTCGTGCCTACCTAAGCTGGAACTACAACTCATCATCTCCTGATTTCTAGGCCAGCACCTTAACCACTGGGCCAGGGGTAGGCAACCGTGGCTCTTTTATGACTTGTGGACTTCAGCTCCCAGAATTCCTGAGCCAGCCATGCTGAGGGGAAAGGGAGAGATTTCCATGCTGGCTCAGGAATTCTGGGAGTCGAAGTCCACGAGTCATAAAAGAGCCAAGGTTGCCTACCTCTGCACTAGGCCAAACTGGCTCTCAATTCACCTCATCTCGGGTTAAACTCCAGGCAGCTGCATCTCTTTGACGTGACTTGGGGTGGCTTCGTGCCCACCTTGCTGAAATTGGCACAAGTGTGCAGTTGGCCTGCCTTCATGGAAATCCTTGGAAAGCTCCAGAATCTCCTGGTGGCCTCTCCACCTCCCTTTTTTTAAAACCAGGACAACTTAACTTAGAGCAAAATGACTTTTTTTCTATTGCCGGCAATGGGGTGGGCGCGTTTTGTCATGACGCATCCGGCCCATGGGCCGGCAGTTTGATACCACTGACTTAGAGCAACAAAGATGATCAGGGGACTGGAGGCTAAAACCTATAAGGAACGGTTTCTGGAATTGGGCATGTCTAGTTTAATGAAGAGACGGACGAGGGGGGACATGATAGCAGTCTTCCAGTATCTCAGGGGCTGCCCCAAAGAAGAGGCAGTCAACCTCTTCTCCAAAGGGCCTGAAGGCAGGACAAGAAGCAACGGATGGAAACTCATCAAGGAGAAAAGCAATCTGGAACTAAGGAGAAACTTCCTGACAGTGAGAACAATTAACCAGTGGAACAACCTGCTTCCAGAAGCTGTGAATGCTCCAACACTGGGTTTTTTTTACAAGAGATTGGACAGTCACTTGTCTGAAATGGTATAGGGTTTCCTGCCTGAGCAGAGGGTTGGACTAGATGACCTCCAAGGTCCCTTCGAACATCATCATCATCATCATAACTTGGATCCATCCATTCATCCATCCATCATCCATCCATCCATCCATCCATTCATCTATCCATCCTCTCCTTTCATCTATCCATCTTAAAATCTATCTATCTCAGCGGTTCTCAACCTTTTCCGGGGCTCGACCCCGGCCCGCATCGCGCATGCGCGATACGCAAAGGGGAAAAAAATGGCTGGCCCCAAAAAAATGGCGGGCCCGCATCGCACATGCGCGGCGCGACGGCCCGCATTGCAAAGGGGAAAAAAATGGCCGACCAAAAAAAAATTTTAAAAAATGGCCGACCAAAAAAAAATTTAAAAAAATGGCCGACCAAAAAAAAATTTTAAAAAATGGCCGACCAAAAAAAAATGGCCAACCCCCAAAAAAATGGGCGGCCAAAAAAAATGGCGGACTGCGGCGTTTGGCGACCCCCGTGAAATGGTCTTTCGACCCCAAATGGGGTCGCGACCCACAGGTTGAGAACTGCTGATCTATCTAATCTATCTATCATATATCTATCTATCTCTGTATCTATATATCATCTATATCTATCTATGTATCTATCTATCTATCCATCCATCCATCCATCCATCCATCCATCTATCTATCTATCTATCTATGTATCATATCTATCTCTCTGTATCTATCATCTATCTATATCTATCATCTGTATCTATCTATCATCTATATCTATCTATCTATCTATCCATCCATCCATCCATCCATCCATCCATCCATCCATCTATCTATGACAGATAATCTCTATCTATCTATCTATCTATCTATCTATCTATCTATCTATCTATATCTATATCTATCTATCTATCTATCTATCTAATTTGTGTAGCCACCCATCTCAGCAAATAACTCTGGGCAACTTAAAATTCAAAATATACAATTAAAATTTTAAAATTTTAAAAACAATTTAAAACAATAAACCAAAAACAGTAACAAGCATGAAAACAGTACAAAAGAGCTTTATAGAAGGCTAACAGTGTTGGGGCCATTGAGTGACAGTCCAGATTAGTTCAGACCATTTAGAATAACCAAATAACAAGAGTTGGAAGGGACCTTGGAGGTCTTCTAGTCCAGCCCCCTGCTCAAGCAGGAGACAATGTGCCATTCCGAACAGATGTTGTCCAGTCTTTTCTGAAAACCTCCAGTGATGGAGCACCCACAACTTCTGGAGGCAAGCAGTTCCACCGGTGAACTGTTCTAACCGTCCCACTGCTG
>JARGCV010000827.1:0-103186 GCA_034064705.1 Bothrops alternatus | reverse complement strand
GGGGCTGGGATGGAAGGCAGGAAGTGAGCTTGTTAACACCTGTAAAACTGGAGAAGGTTACCTAGTTTGGTAGTGAAACATCTTGTAGTTTAGTTTAGTTTATTTAGATTTTTATTGCCGCTCCTCTCCAAAGGACTCGGAGCGGCTAACAACATAAGCAAAAAACAACATCACAACTTTAAAAAAAAACCAAAAACCAAATTCTTACAAAACATTTAAAAGACCCCCCAAACACATTCATCATACGCACACAATCACAGTCATCCCCAGGGCTGCTGGCATAAATAAGTTTTTAGATTCTTCCGGAAGGCCAGGAGAGTGGGGGAAACGCGGACTTCAAGGGGGCAGTTGGTTCCAGAGAGTGGGCGCCACAACAGAGAAGGCCCTCCCCCTAGGACCCGCCAGACGACATTGTTTCACTGACGGGACCCGGAGGAGGCCGACCCTGTGCGCTCTCACCGGTCGAAGGGAAGTATGTGGCAGAAGACGGTCCCGTAAGTATCCTGGTCCCATGCCATGAAGGGCTTTATAGGTAATAACCAACACTTTGAATTGCGCTCGGAGACCGATAGGCAACCAATGCAGCATGCGGAGGGTTGACGAAATGTGGGCACAACGTGGAAGGCCCACAATTGCTCGCGCAGCTGCATTATGCACTAATTGTAGTCTCCGGACACTCTTCAAGGGTAGCCCCATGTAGAGAGCATTGCAGTAGTCGATCCTCGAGGTGACAAGGGCATGTGTGACTGTGAGTAGAGACCCCCGATCCAAATAAGGGCGCAACTGGTGAACCAGGCGAACCTGGGCAAATGCCCCCCTCGCCACAGCCGACAAATGATGTTCCAATGTCAGCCGTTGATCGAGGAGGACTCCCAAGTTGCGCACCTTCTCCGAGGGGTTTATAACTTTACCCCCCAGGGTAATGGAGGGACAAATTGAAATGTCCCTGGGAGGCATCACCCACAGCTATTGTAGACAATAGCCAAACTCAGAGAACCTATAAAAACACAAGCTAAGATTTATTAGCATCGTCTGTAGCAAGGTTTTTGTTTCAGGCACTCAATGAGATTTCGGACATTTATTGGAAAGAAAGTCCATGGAGAAGCTAAATGAAACTACAAAATCCCCAAAAGTGCAGAGATATGGCTTTAGAAAAAAAAATATTTCATTTTTTTTTTAAACTATCGCTATGAAGATTTCCGAGATGAATGATTATCATGGGATGGTCAAATGCAAAACTTGGCAATGGCCGGATGCTTTGAATCGCTCTATAAAAGCAGCTTCTCAACTTTAAGCAACTCTAAACTGGGTGCGTTTCAACTGCCAGAATGCCCCAGCCGGCATTCCGGGACTTCAACTCCCAGAGTTCCCTTCTTCCGACAGGGCCGAGCCTCTGTTCCCCGCCTCAGCCAATGGGAGCAAGGGAGAGGGTCCCGCTGCCCTGGGATTGGGAGGAGGACCCTGCCACTCCGCAGCCCCCGCATTAGGCTGGATGAGGCTCGCGCGCTACGTTTGCTGGCTGCAGCGAGCAGGGAAGAGAAGCTTTGGTGCAACCATGCCGGTAGACTTGAGCGGCTGGGGAGGCTCCTTAAGCCTCCCGGAGGTGGAAGAGAAGCCGGTGCATCCTCTGCGGGTCCGCTACGGGTCGGTGGAAATCGAGGATCTCGGCCAAGTGCTTACACCGACCCAGGTAAAAGGGCCGCGGCGCGGGTTGCAAAGTTGCGTCGCCTTTTTGCTCTTTGCAAAAAAAAAAAAAAAAAGGGACGCCTCTTTCTCGTCCCTTGGCTGGAGGGAGTTCGGGCCCCTACACCCCCCTTCCTCCCTCCCTCCCTCCCTCGGATTCCCACGCACGTTTTCTCCACCTGCAACGGGGGCTGCGCGGCCCTTCCAAAATCCAGTCCGCAAAAGCCTTAAGGAGCGCCCGCTGGCAGCTGTTAAAAGTGGGGGCTCCACAAAGGAGCTCGGAAAGGCAAAGATTCAGTGAAAAGAGCATTGCAGGGTTGTTTTTTTCTTGTAATTCCCCCCCCCTCCCAGCTATCTGCAACCCCGCCGTATAGGATCCCCGCATCTCCTTTGGCTGCACGTCGCCAACACGCCACAATGGCAAGCGGTAACAGCAAGCCCCGTTTGGATATACCCCCTCGCCCTCTCTCTAGACTCGGCCATTTGCAAAGGGGAAAAATCCTTCCCCACCCCCACCCACCCCCCCAAGGAAAAAAAAAGCATGCATCTGAGCGTGCATTATGGGTCTCCTGCTTCGCACGAATCCTGGCTGGCCTTTTGAAGGGGGTGGGGGGGAAGAAAAAAAAAGACGCGCAACTGTTTTTGTTATACATTTTTAGCCTGGCCTTAAAATAGAAGAGAGAAGAGCAAGGTGGAGAGATTTAAAAAAATAATAAGAAACACCAAACCTAAAAATACAAAGGCACCCATTGCCAAGATGGCATCTTCCCAGTTTTCCCTCCGTTGCAAAGGCCGGTGCAGGCCCCGCGCCCGCTTGCAAAACCGAGAGGGGACTTGGAGCTAAATTGGACGCGATCCCGGTGAAATGTTAGTGCATGCAATGCAAAAATCCATTTGCCTCGACAGGGAACCGTTTTACGCCTCGGGGCGTGAGGCGTAAGCTGGGTGAGAGGGACGCCGCGGTTTCCATTTCTAACCGAAACGGTGCTGTAATTTTCATTAAACCAGCTTCCCCATTTGCAGATGTCCAGCTTTCCATGTTTTGTTGTTGTTGTTTTGTCAAATCGACTGCCTTTCAACATAACAATGAACATTTATCCAGATGCATGTCAGCTCATTTATGACGCTGACACGTTGCAAAGGAGGGCGGCTTAAAATCTCATAATCTTTTTTTTTTTTTGGATATTTAAATCGTTTATTATTTTTTCATCAAAATCTCTGCCTGTAGATGGCAATGCTTCTCAGTGCATATTACAGGGGAAAAAAACATATGTCTCAAATATCTTAACACCTGATAATTGGAGGCAGCAGTATGTCTGTAGCCACAATGCTGCCCAAACTTATTAAGATGACAAACATTACTATAAATATAATAGAACTGGCACTCTCGAAGAGTAGCCTGTCATTATCACAAAGCAAGAGTAGTACAGGAAAAATGAGAACCCATCTTGGTACAATACAGGATTGGGGGGAGGGTTGTCACAAAATGAGTTCACATCTGTCTATTTGATGGCTAAGATTATTCCACCATCAGTGCTTAAAATCTCATAATCTTAAACGTCCCGGCTGAACACAGTCCATCCCCTTCACGAAATTAGGTCTCTAATCCAGGGGGTTGCTATTCAAACTAAATCTGTTGGGAATTGTGGCGTCCTTGGTGCTCTCTGAGCTTGGTGGGTTTCTTGCAGATGGTTCATTATCCAACTAGGTCACATCAATGATGATGATGTTACCTAGTTGGGTCATGAAATGTCTGCAAGAAAGCCACCCAGCTCAGAGAGCACCAAGGACCCCACAGTTCAACGCTGAGCTGAAAATATTCTCTTCTATCAGTTGGGGAATTCTGGGGGCACAAGTCCAGATGTCTTAAAAGTGGCTGAGCTTGAGAGAAACAGTTCCCACCTTCTGGAAGAGGAATTTTGTTTGTTTGTTTGTTTTATCGTTTGGCGAAAATAGAAAGGGAGAAAAATTGGCAACTCTTACTATACAGCTGCCTTAGTCAATGTACATTTCTTCTGTTTTAATGAGGAGCCCCCAAAAAATTATTCTTGTTTATTTGGGCAGGTCAAGAATCGGCCAACCCTGATAGAGTGGGATAATTGCAGCCCGGATAAATTCTACACTTTGGTTCTTACGGATCCTGATGCTCCCAGCAGGGAAAACCCCCAAATTCAGGTGAGTTGAGTTTTGGGGGGTCTTGGAAAGTGCACGGAGTCCCCCCCCTGAAGAGGAACCCTTCTTAGCGTGTTGCAAGGTGGGATTTGCAGACACGGGGACCCAATTCTCTTCTCTCTTTTTTTTTTTTAGGGAGTGGCACCACTTTTTGGTGACCAACATGAAAGGCAATGACATCAGCAGTGGGAATGTTTTGTCAGACTATGTTGGATCTGGACCCCGAAAGGACACAGGTAAGTGGCCAGCAGTTCTTTTTGGTATGCATTATTTTTCAGAAAGTGGCCACTGAACAGGTAATCCTCATCTTAGAACTGCATGGGTGGATGGATGGATGATAGATCCATCCTCCCATCCCTCCATCATCTTATCCTTCCTCCCATCCATCTATCCATTCATCCTCTCATTCATTCTTCCATTCCTCCCATCCTTCTATTCATCCATCTTCCCATCCCTCCATCCTATCATCCCTCCATCATCTTATCCTTCCTCCCATCCACCCACCCACCCATCCTCCCATCCTCTCATTCATTCTTCCAGTCCTCCCATCCTTCTATCCATCCATCTTCCCATCCCTCCATCCTATCATCCCTCCATCATCTTATCCTTCCTCCCATCCATCCACCCACCCACCCATCCTCCCATCCATCCATCCTCTCATTCATTCTTCCATTCTTCCCATCCTTCTATTCATCCATTTTCCCATCCCTCCATCCTATCATCCCTCCATCATCTTATCTTTCCTTCCTCCCATCCATCCTCCCATCCATCCATCCTCTCATTCATTCTTCCATTCCTCCCATCCTTCTATTCATCCATCTTCCCATCCCTCCATCCTATCATCCCTCCATCATCTTATCCTTCCTCCCATCCATCCACCCACCCACCCATCCTCCCATCCTCTCATTCATTCTTCCAGTCCTCCCATCCTTCTATCCATCCATCTTCCCATCCCTCCATCATCTTATCCTTCCTCCCATCCATCCACCCACCCACCCACCCATCCTCCCATCCATCCTCTCATTCATTCTTCCATTCCTCCCATCCTTCTATCCATCCCTCCATCATCTTCTTATCCTTCCTCCCATCCATTCCATTCCTCCTATCCACTCACCCATCCATCCTCTTATCCATTCTCCCATTCCTGCCCTCCTCCTATCTCTCCATCCTCATCCATCCTCTCATCCATCTTATCCACCCACCGACCCATCTCACCCATCCCTCCATTCATCCAATCCATCCTCAAAATCTTGTACGCTGCTTGACTCCCAACCGCTCTGAGGAGGCGGGCAGGGCTGAATTGAACCCTCATTAAAGGGGTTTCTGCTTTTTCCTCCCCCCCCTCCTCCTGTCCCATTTTCAGGCCTTCACCGCTACGTCTGGCTGGTCTACGAGCAGCCCCAGCAGCTGAGTTGCAATGAGCCCATTCTGAGCAACCGCTCAGGGGACAAACGAGGCAATTTCAAAATATCGGCTTTTCGCAAGAAATACAAGCTGGGTTCCCCCGTCGCGGGCACCTGCTACCAAGCTGAGTGGGATGACTACGTGCCCAAACTCTACGAGCAGCTCTCTGGGAAATAAAATGGCCTTCCTGTTGTGTCCTAGTTCCTCTTTCTTGGAAATTCTCCCCTTAGGATAAATGGCCTGGTTTACTCCGGATGCATTGCTGAAAATAACTCCCATTGACTCGGTAACATTAATTAATCTATTTTAATAGATTAATTAATCGGCAGCCTTTATTGTTTGAAAAGGGTTGTTTTTAAAAACAAACAAACAAACCTGCAACTGAATTGTACGTTGCATTGCTGCTTTGGAGAAGCTTCCATCCTGAGAATAGAAAACATTCATTTTCTATGACTTAGTTCAGGGGTCTTCAAATTGGCAACTTTAAGACTGGCTGGCTGAGGAATTCTGGGAGTTCAAGTCCAGACGTCTTAAAAGTTGCCAGGTTTGAAGACCCCTGACTTAGCTGGTTGTGAAGGTTGTGCCTTGCCTAAAAAAAGGGCACAAGTGCCAACAATTTTGTGAAGAACACAACCTGCACTCCTATAGACTCAGTGGAATGATAACTGCAGTATTTCTAGCCAGCAATGGGATTATGGACCCCCCCCCGCATATATCTGGAAGGTGCTAGGTAGGTGGAGAATATCATAAAATCGGAAGATAAGCATCTCTTACCGTAATTCGAGGCAGCAATTGGTTCACCGTAGTTTGCAACTGAAGTATCCCGTAATTCCTGCTTGCGTTGATTTTCCACTAAAGAGGAACTGGGCCATGGATCCACAGTTTCACCTAGTTTGTTTAGATTTTGATTATCTCAATGAACTCTGCTCTTACTGGATATCAAAGTTCTCATGTCTGTTTTAGAAGGCCAGGATTGTTCAAGTTGGATTGATTTTGTTTTACCGATAACATTTCTGGATGTAATTCTTTTTTCCTCCCCTCTAAATTGCTGTTTAATAGAGTAGCTAGCAAGTCTTGGATGTTTTCCCATGTTCATTGATATTGTCCCTTGAGAAGCTTGTGTCTATGGATTTGCTTTGCTCTTGTTGAGAACTTTTCAATTAAAGAGGAGGGTTGTCTTCATTTTTTTTATGCTGCTCCTTCATAGAGACCTAAACTGGATTAAACAGAACAGTTCCATCACAAAGTTTGGCTCATTAACTTTAGTTAGGCTTTTAATCATTCCCATAAACCCAGTTCTTTTAGTTAGCTTATTGACTGTATTGTTTGACATCACAATTGGTTCAAGTTAACTTGGTTACAAGATGGGAGAGGTCTATTCCAATGGCTGGTCTTTCAGAAAGGGATCCTCAGCTGGTTTTATTGTTGATATTGTTTCAATTATTGGTTGGGAACCCCCCCCCCCCCGAATTCAATATAAATGCTCTAAATAAAATAAACAGGTGTTTGCCCAAGAGACTGGACAGCCCTTTGTCCGAAATGGTATAGGGTTACCTGCCTGAGCAGGGGGTTGGACTTGATGACCTCCAAGGTCCCTTCCAACTTTATTATTATTATTGCTGAAAACCTTCCCTGAAGAAGACTAGGACATAATTTCAACCGATTGACTTTTGAAGAAAAATATTGTCCATCATTTCTCAGCCTGGACTGTAGAAAACAACACCCCCCCCTTTTTTTTACAAATCTACACAGGACTTTTATTTCTCCTTGCCCGCCTGCCCCCCAAATCTTTGCTGACTCCTCTGAGCAAAAAGTGGGTATTAAGGCCTATATTTGTCCAAGTGAACCGACTTAATAGCTGCGTTGGAGTTTTGACTTTCGGTGGACTTCAACTCCCAGAATCTCTCAGCCGGCGTGACTGAGGTGCAGAATTTCAGAATTGGAACAGATTGATTTAGGGGTTTACCTTTTATATCACTATATAATACGATAAATATAAATATATAAAATGCATATAAATTCTATCAATATAATTTGTGGGTTGGAAAGAATTCAAGAGAGGGGAAGGAGTAATATGGCAATTCCTCAGAAGAACTGGCGGGAGTCAAAATTCTTGTGTTTTCTTTATTTTTTTTTATTCCTTTTTTCCCGGTTTTTTTTTCATCCTTTTCTTTTTGTTTTCCTTTCCTTTTGTTTTTCTTTCAGTTTTCCTTTCCTTTTGTTTACCTCACCTTTCCTCAAAATTCTAATGGAGATGTATTTTAAAAAAAAAAAATGGAGGGCAAGAAAGAAAAAAGACCCGAAGGATGGATGGTATTTTTCCACTGAAGAAGAGTCTTTCGTGAGGAATTTTTAGGTCGTTTGGTCGCTCTAGAGTCCAGTGTTTCTCAACCTTGACCATTTTAAGGCATGTGGACTTCAACTCCCAGAATTCCACAGCCAGCAATGCTGGCTGTGGAATTCTGGGAGTTGAAGTCCACAGGCCTTAAAATGGTCAACGCTGAGAGAAACTGCTCTAGACTTTTCCTAGCTCTCTGCGGCCGAGAGACGGGCGGGGCCGGGGTGGGGGGGGAGAGAGGAGAGGAGAGGAGCTGCTGACGGTTGCGCCTGCGCAGAAGAACCTCCGTCCCTCTCCGAGTCACGTGGGGGGGTGTTCCAGAACGCGGTTGCGTCACAGCGAGTTTCAAGGAGATTCCGGGCGTCTCTTTCGCAGCTGCTGCCCGAGCGAAGCCGGGCTAACCGCAGCGAGCGACCTCGCCATGCCCAGGGGCAGCCGGAGCGCGCCCTCCCGCCCGACGGCGACCAGGTAGGCGTGGGGGGCGAAGCCCACCCACCCAGATCTCCAGCTCCCCCTCCTAAAAAGGGACCCCGGCTTTGCTCCTGGACGCTCTTTCGCCCCCCCCCCCACTCCCCGCCCTGGATAGAAGCCCAACGACTGCTCTCCGAGGTCAGAAGGCAGGAAAAGCGCTCTGTGCATGCTCAGGAGCCCCGTCTTGGAGAGGGGAGGGGTTGGGAGTACTGGACACGAGTTTTGCTCCTAGTATACTCTTTCGCCTCCCCCTCCCCCCCGCCCTAAATAGAAGCCCAACGACTCCTCTCCGAGGTCAGAAGGCAGGAAAAGCGCTCTGTGCATGCTCAGGAGCCCCGTCTTGGAGAGGGGAGGGGTTGGGAGTACTGGACACGAGTTTTGCTCCTAGTATACTCTTTCGCCCCCCCCGCCCTAAATAGAAGCCCAACGACTCCTCTCCAAGGTCAGAAGGCAGGAAAAGCGCTCTGTGCATGCTCAGGAGCCCCGTCTTGGAGAGGGGAGGGGTTGGGAGTACTGGACACGAGTTTTGCTCCTAGTATACTCTTTCGCCTCCCCCTCCCCCCCGCCCTAAATAGAAGCCCAACGACTCCTCTCCGAGGTCAGAAGGCAGGAAAAGCGCTCTGTGCATGCTCAGGAGCCCCGTCTTGGAGAGGGGAGGGGTTGGGAGTACTGGACACGAGTTTTGCTCCTAGTATACTCTTTCGCCCCCCCCGCCCTAAATAGAAGCCCAACGACTCCTCTCCAAGGTCAGAAGGCAGGAAAAGCGCTCTGTGCATGCTCAGGAGCCCCGTCTTGGAGAGGGGAGGGGTTGGGAGTACTGGACACGAGTTTTGCTCCTAGTATACTCTTTCGCCCCCACCCCCCCCCCCGCCCTAAATAGAAGCCCAACGACTCCTCTCCAAGGTCAGAAGGCAGGAAAAGCGCTCTGTGCATGCTCAGGAGCCCCGTCTTGGAGAGGGGAGGGGTTAGGTGTATTTAAAAGGTCACGGGTGGGTTTCAACTCTTAGTGACAAAAATAAGGAGGCAAAGTCGACTTAAAACTCCCCAAAGACGCTTCCAAGCAGACGGATCAGCTTAGAGCTATCAGTCTTATTTAAATCCTTTGTGTGTGTGTGTGTGTATGTTCGTGGGTGCCACACACTCATTGTGGGAAGAAAAGGCCAAGCCTTAACATGTGGGCAGCCAAAGATCTGAGAGAGGGTTGTCAAAGTCTCAGATGGAAAGATATATCTCCATCTCTCTCTATATATATATCACACAAGACATTTATAAGCTAAGGAAAATGGGGCAAGAAAATCCTGATGAAGTTACCTAACCTGGTAATGAAACGTTCAGAAACTAAACTGAAACGAGCTTGCCAAAAATCTGAAACCCGAGCCACAAGCATTTTCTATTATTTCAAGGTATATATCTACCCCTACACACACATAACACACATATACACAGTCTATTTACATACATACATACATACCTGTATTAAACAGGTGACCTTGGGGGATTATGAGTTAATAGAACAGGAGGTTTGCTCGTCCAGACTTGCTGCCTTCTGGATGATTCAGCTAAAAGGCAATCGAGAGGAGAGGTCAGATGAGAAACTGGATCTAAGCCGACAAACCAAGAGCCACATGGGGGAAAATGGCGGATCCAGGAGATTTTAGTCTCTGCTCAGCCACGGAGGAGTCTGCCTTGGGGGGGGGGGACTTGAGTCTCAGCTCAATTTACTTCCCAGGGCTGCTGTTTTGGGGGGAAAGTGGGTGAAAACTGGGCTGGGTATATATATATTATTTTTTTTTATGATTTTTATACCGCCCCCCTCCCGAAGGACTCGGGGCGGTGTACAGCCCAATTAAAACGACAACATACAAAAATTAAAATTATTAAAAATAAATTAAGTAATTTGGCCCGATATTTAAAAACCCAATACGTAATCTAAAAACACAATCCCCTAAAAACAATTATGGCCATTGTTGGAGCTGGAGCTATTATCCCAGGCCGGCTTGTCGGAATAAGTATGTTTTTAATTCTCGACGGAAGGAACGCAATTCCGTCATCGTACGGAGTTCGGGGGGGAGCTCGTTCCAAAGCGTTGGAGCTCCCACAGAGAAGGCCCTCCGCCTGGGGGTCGCCAGCCGACATTGTTTGGCCGACGGCACCCTGAGGAGACCGACTCTGTGGGAGCGTACCGGACGGCGGGAGGTATTTGCTGGCAGAAGGCGGTCCTGTAAATATCCGGTCCGATGCCATGGAGCGCTTTAAAGATGGTTACTAACACCTTGAAACGCACCCGGAAGGCCACCGGCAACCAGTGCAGCTCACGCAGGAGCGATGTTACATGGGAGCGTCATGGCGCTCCGGTCACTACCCGCGCGGCCGCATTCTGGGCCAGCTGAAGCCTCCGGGTGCACCTCAAGGGGAGCCCCATGTAGAGAGCATTACAGTAGTCCAGCCTGGAAGTGACGAAGGCATGAGTAACTGTGCATAGCGAGTCCCGGTCTAGGAAGGGACGCAACTGGCGTACCAGGCGAACCTGATAGAACCTGATATTGCTTTGAGCTCCTGAATGGAATGCAGGAGAGAAACCCAATAAATGCAGGAAGTTCCTGACTTACGACTTACGAATTTCTGTTGCTAAGCAAGGCGGTTAAGTGAGCCACGCCTGACTGAACAAGTTGTTTTTGGACTGCGGTTAGTAAGCCAATCACTACAGTTTGTTAAATGAAAGACACCGCTGTTATGCAAACCTCAGCTTCCCCCTTTGACTTCGCTGGCTGGGAAGATCACGAGTGACGATCGCGTGATCCTGGGATGCTGGAACC
Source organism: Bothrops alternatus (assembly GCA_034064705.1). Lineage (NCBI taxonomy): Eukaryota > Metazoa > Chordata > Lepidosauria > Squamata > Viperidae > Bothrops > Bothrops alternatus. Next base: position 92,302 of record JARGCV010000827.1, on the reverse strand, counting down.
GTCATCAGTACAGGGTTTCCAGGTGCCCAGAATTTGGATCACGTGACCACGGGGATGCTAGGACATTCATAAGGGCTAGGACCGGTTTGTGAGTCACGGTTTTTCAGTGCTGTTGTGACCTCAAGAGGTCCCTAAATTGTTGTAAGTCAAGGACTAAAGCTTGGGTAGAAAACAACCTGGATTAAACCCTGATTAAGAGAAACTCACAGAAATGCAGGGCGTGGGATAAGACATCTTTGTCCCTCCAGAAGCTCTTCTCGGGGGGGGGTCATGCTGGTTGGGGATAATGGACTATATAGTCCAGGCTGCCTCAAAAGGATATGGGTTTCCTTCACTTTGGATGGGAGATGATGGAAGCTTCTACAATGCCATTCCTGCCCTTCTCCTTCCTGTAAACCGCGAGGATCTCAACCCCTCGCACCAGGTTAGGAAGCAGGAGCCTGGGAATTCTAGTCCCACCTTAGGCATGAAAGATGATAGGGTGACTTGGGGCCAATTGGCAGGAGATGGTGAATTCTAATCCTGCCTTAGGCATGAAAGCTGGTTGGGAGATTTGGGGCCAATCACTAGGAGACTGTGAATTCTAGTACCACCTTAGGTATGAAAGCTCATTGGGTAACTTGGAGCCAATCAGCAGGAGATGGTGAGTTCTAGTCTCGCCTTAGGCATGAAAGCCAATTGGGTGACTTTGGGCCAGTCACTAGGAGACTGAATTCTAGTTCCACCTTAGCCATGAAAGCCAGCTGGGTGACTTTGGGCCAGTCTCTCTCTTTCAGCCTACCTCACAGGGTGGTTGTGGGGTATATAAGAGGAGGGACATCTGTGGGATATGTTTGCCCCCTTGAGTTATTTGTAAAAATAATCCAAAGTGGGATACAAATAAATAAAGGCTACAAAAAACTCACCTTCTTCTTTCTTCTCTTCCTCTTAGCAGTCCATCAGTGTCTCATGCTTCACTTCCTGCTCATCCTCCTCCTTCCGCCATGGGCACTCCTGCTCCGCCTCAGCAGCCCGGCTTGATGGCCCAGATGGCTACCACAGCAGCAGGGGTGGCTGTTGGCTCCGCCGTGGGCCATGTGGTTGGTGGCGCTCTCACAGGGGCATTCAGTGGCGACAGCAGCTCCTCCCAGCCCGCGAAAGTGGCCAGCAGCCCTGTCCAGGTGAGGCTCGGATGGATAAACCCCAGGCCCCGTTCCCATGACGCATGTAAAATGGAGTTGGGTCAAAGGCCTGGCGGGTGGTCTTCACACACCATCAAGACCTCGAGTAGCGTTTGTGAGGTCTGTGTCAAGGTTCCGACTGGCGAACCCAAACCACAAGCAAGCACCTTTCAGACGATCCAATCTTTTTATGCAAAAACTTTATTGAGTACATCGCTTCGGCACCGATGAAAGCAAAACCAGCTCTGGCAAAAAATTCAGGTCACGTTGCCCAATGAAGTGCTGAACTATGGTTATGAGAAAGTGTCTCTTGACTTTGGCTAGACATCTGGTGAACTGTCCTTGGTTCTCAGGGTCTGACTTCTTGGTCTCTGGAGTCCGCGTTCCATTTCCCTTCCCTTCCCCCACTGCCCTTAAGTTTGTTGGCAAGTGGAGAAACAAAATCATGCTTCGAACTTGACAGTCTGCTTTGGGGGGGATCATCCCAAAGAGGGAATTGTAGAAAAGGAGGAAGGGATGTGGGGAGGTGGTTCTTGTGGTGGAGAATGCTGGACCTGAACCGTGAGGGGGAGGAATGTCAGAGAAGGTGCTTGGGGGACCTTGAACCAGTCCTTCCTGTTCAGCCCAAGAGCCATCTTGATGGAGTGGTAAAGTTCTTTTGCCGTTTCCTAAATGACATAAGGGTGGGAGCCCCATAAATCCTGGTGGGAACTCATGGAATTGATGTAAAGAATGACAACAACACTCAATAGGTAGTCCTCAACTTACGGCCATTTGTTTAACAACCGTTCAAAGCTACAACACTAGAAGCAACTTATGGCCAATAACCATCTGATCTGATCTGATCTAAGCCTTACAACAGTCCATTTAGTGGCCATCCAAAGTTACAACGGCACTGAAAAAAAGTGACTTGTGACCGTTTCCCCCCCCCACTTAACGACCATGATCAAAATTCAGATGCTTGGCAACTGACTGGTATTTATGACTGTTGCGGCATCCCAAGGTCACGCGATGCGCTTTTGTGACTTTCTGACAAGCAAAGTCAGTGGGGAAGCCGGATTCACTTAACAGCCGTGTTCCTAATTTAAGAACTGCCGTGGCAAGAAAGGTCATAAGATGGGGCAAAATCCCACTAACTGTCTCGCTTAGCAACGTAAACGTGGGGCTCAGTTATGGCCGTATGTTGAGGACTCCCTACCTGACCAAATGATCTGCGCTGACCTTGGGAGGATGTCCATGTCCATATGTTGGTTGAGGCAGGCAGGATTCCCTTGGGTACCATTTGTTGGGGGTCAAGGGAAAGGGAGGGTTTCGCCTTCTCTTTCTGCTCAAGATCCCCATGTACAATTGGTGGGCCACTGGGTGACACAGAATGCTGGACTCGATGGGCTTTGGCCTGATTCAGCATGGCTCTTCTTATGAATGTCTCTCCTTGACTGTCTCCAGGAGACCAGGCAGATACCAACCCATCAGTCATCCCAGTATGGACCTTGCCTGTACGAGATGAGGCAGTTCCTGGATTGTGCTACTAACCAGAGTGACTTGACCTTGTGTGAGGGCTTCAACGAGGCCTTGAAGCAATGCAAGCAAGCCAGCGGTGAGTGTTACCATGCTGGAGAAGATAGGAGACATCTTGAAGTTGCAGGAGTCTGTTTGCCCCAGACCTTTCGTGAAAAGGCATCAGCTTTGATGAGCTGCATCTCACTTCGTCAGATCCCCGAAACAGCTAGATTGATGGAGGATTTAAATTAGGTGTATGGGTGGGCAATTGTGGGGTTAAGGCCCCTGCAGAGTACATTGGGGACATCACAAGGACCTGACCCCCTGATAATTTTTTAGAAGTCAGTTGTGCTTCAGGAGACCTTTTGTGGTGACCTTGAACCCATCTCTCCCTCCATGGTGGTTTTAAAGTCTCTCTTACCCCCACATGGTCATTTTTAGATCGGTGGTGGAGGTTGAAATGCTCTGGTATGATCCTTGCCAGGAATTCCATATATAGCAACAGCACTTAGACTTATATACCGCTTCACGGTGCTTTATTAAGAGGTTTACAGAGTCAGCACATTATATTATATATTCTCCACCTCTGTTCTCTCCCACTTACATTCACAGTGAGCTACAGCCTCTCTTCTTGTTGATGGCCAAGCAACAGTGAGATGTTCACCACCAGCCAGGACTTTAATGGTCCTTCCTTCTTTCTCCCTCTTTCAGTTTTCCAAATAAAGATATGAAATGTTAGAACTCTGCTTTACAAGGCAGAAATTCCATTTGTGTTACCTGTCCGTCCTTTGGTGCAATCCAGGGCTCCGTTCAGCCAGTATGACTCCCATCGCTTTTATGAAAAACGTCTTGCAGGTTGAGGCCAACGTGTCATGTCTTTCTTTTGCAGGTGTGACTTCCCTCTTGTGAAGAAATGAGAAAGGTCAACCCTAAGCAACAACGGGGACAAAGAGAATTAGCAGGGAATCTGACCAGCTCAACCTGGTTTTCTCAGATGTAGATTTATAAGCAAGGAAAGGTTTTAAATGCAAGGATAAATTGATTTTTGTACAGAGGAAAGTCAAATAAAAGCAGATGGTTTATTTAAAGCTAGCACCTGAGTGCCTGTCTCTGTTTGTTTAAGGCCATATGAATCGAACTAATGTGTAACGATTCTTTAAAAGAGGGATATATAGCCAAACAAGTCAGTCCCAGGATTTGAGTATGAAGATCTTTTGAAGGATGCATCTGGTGGACATTTCTCCAAATTGGTGTCCTTTGGGCAGAGTGGATTATAAAACTCATAATTCCAGCTGAAAGTGTCACGTTTCGGAAGAGGATTATGGTTTAGATCGGGGTGGGGAACTAGGGCTCTTTGATGACCTGTGAATTTCAACTCCCAGAATTCTTAAGCCAGCATTCAATTCAAGTCCACAAGTCAAAAAGGGTGCCGTAGTTCCCCACCTTGGTTTAGACCATCTGGAGGACATTAGCTTGGACAAAGCTGTTTCCTAAGATTTTGGTGGACATGTTGGGCTATGTGAATTCAGGTCCAAATCACTGCCCTGTCTATAAATAAGCCATATGATGGCTTAGAGTGAGCCAGGGATCCAGCTGAGAGCACTTCCTGGCGTTCCCCTTTTCCAATTTTGCAAGAGACGGGAATTGAAGATGGTGGGATTGACCAACTCAGTAAGCAAGAGGGTGCAGTAACGGAACTTAGAGAGGAGCGGTCCACTTTGGTACCCATGAGTTGGAGGTTCTCAGCTTCTCCAGTACACATATTTTCCGTTGTGGAAGAGAATGGTCATTGTTGATAGGACCTAGAGGAGCAAACGGTTGGTAAATGGTGGACTTCAGATGTGGAAGGTGACAGGGAAAGGGGGGGGGAGATATCCAGCTTAACTGTATGACTCTTAATGGTCTTAATTTAGATCTTAGCTTGTTTATATAAAGCATGCAAAGTCTTTAGTGTCAGGCTAAGTCTGCTAATACTGACCTGGACCTTGGAGATTAACGCTCAGTCCCGGCCAAGGATGATGCAACCTTGAAAAATGATATCTTAATTCAACACAGTGGGAGTCCCTTCATTCTCCAAATTGAGGTCTGTGCAAAACCTGGTTTGTGAGGCTATTTCACAGAACAGAAAGATCGTCCTATTCCTTGGTGATCGCACAAGCTGTTTTTTGCCTCCTTCTTGTAAATGCAAACATTCGAAGGCTTTTCATTTGCAGAAGTAGCCTGCATCGCTTTGGTTTTTTTTAAAAACATTGTTATGGGGACTGGTCAGCTCTCCATCTTTATAGCTGCTTCTGAATTCCAAGCTTTGTGTGTGTGTGTGTGTGTGTGTGTGTGAGAGAGAGAGAGAGAGAGAGAGAGAGAGAGAGAGAGAGAGAGAGAGAGAGAGAGAGAAAGAGAGAGAGAGAGGAAATAGAAGGAAAGAAAAGAAAAAGGAAAGAAAGGAAAGAAAGAATAGAAAAGTTCCCTTACAGTTGTAATTCAACTACCTTGATCATCAGGGATGTGCTGGTAAACCTTTAGCAAGAGGCTCTACCCACTGTGCTTCATTGCCAGCTGCCAAACAGCTGATGGATGCTACAGCTGTGGGGTGGGGGGGGATGGGACAACCATACTTTTGGCTGGCTAGCAAAATTCCCAAAAAATTAACAACAGGCTGTCATGAACCCACACAGGCTGGCTATAGGACACCGCTGGTAACCCACCCTTATTAATGCTTTCCTACAGTTTGGGGAAGTTATATGCAAATACCTCAGGGGGAGGAGTTCATTTGCATACTTTTTGGGGGATAGGATGTCTGGTCTATAATTAGTTGTATTTTCAATGTTCTCTACCATTGCCAACAAATCAACATTTTCATCAGAGATAAGACGCCAAAGGTTGTTTTTTAAAAAAAAAAAAAATTAAGAGATCGTCAACTTTGCAAACCTGATTTCTAACATGACCCTGCTAGCATCCTCATTCTTGCTTCTGACGCTCCTGATAGCAAGGACTTTGGGTAATACTTTATGCCCAAACAGCAAGCTTTGGCTGCAAATTGCTTCTGTGGGTTACTATGGTGGAATGGTACTACGAGGGAGAGGGGGATGAATGCAGGTTAAATTAATTGCCCTTGGATTCTTCTTGGAACTGGCCGGGTTTAAGCCATGATCAGCTGGTCCCATTAGGGATTGACGGACAGACAGAGCCCCTTCGTGCAGATGGTGGTTTGGGTCAAATATACCTGGTAAGGGGCTTGCAACATAAAGAAGAAACAAGCTACGGGAAGGACGGAAAAGAGAATAAAAACGTGGTGGGTGGGCGAAGGGACCTGTCTGTCCTTCAAAGCAGGCCAGATGAGAACAGAGAATCCACGAATGTGACAAACTCTAGTTTGTTGATAGAGGTTGACAGAATCTTGAAAGGCTGACAGTTTTGTCTTGCTGGGGTGTTAGTCTGAACCCAATTTGAGCTCTTAACGTTGTCCATGTTTCTAGGGCTTCAAGCATGGTTGGGTTTTTGCAGACCATCTCCAAGGTCATTTCTGGTCTTCAACAAGAGCAGCTAGTACCATTATTTCTGCCATCTAGGCTCGACTGAGCCGTAATCATAAAATATCTGGCAATGATCCAAATGTCAGCTAGGAAAAGTGAGTTTTGAAGAGGGACTCAAAATAGATGTCACAGAAGAGTTCGGAGAAAATTGAGGGAGCTGGTCCAAGAAACAGGCTAGCTTTGGTCTCAACCGGTCCAACCAAGTTACAAAGGATGGATTCCAGGACTCCTGGTCCATAGCATCATCTTAAGAACCTGCAGAAAGGAACATCCTATCCTATCCTAATCTATGCGGTGTCCTTGTGTCTTCTAACCACAGGAGATGCAGCAATCTCACTCCTCCAGCCTGTCTCTGTGTCAGCATCCCTAGGAAGTGCCACTCAGATCTCTTGCACCCCTTCCAATGGCATCATGGCAACTTACACCATAAGTTGGTTTCAGCATCAACAGCCAAGCCCTCCCAAATATCTTTTGTATTATAAAGATGGATCCAATCAAAGAAGAAAAACTGGTGTCTCAGAGAGATTTGCTGCTTCCAAAGATGCCAGCCTTAACGCCTGTTATCTAACCATCTCTGAAGTCCAAGCAGCTGATGAAGGCACGTATTACTGCCTAACTTCAACAGGGTCAGAATACCACTGTGTTAACACATTATGGAGCAAAGAGAATAAAACCCTACTCCTACTCCTTGGGGAATTCATCTACAACAGCTGGTAAGAGACAGCCAGCTGGCTGATGGATTCAACTTAAGGTCTGAAGATGTTCTCCAGCTCTCATCCATGATGGAATTAATTTGGAAGAATTTGGGATTCAGATGTGAGCTAGGACAACACATTTGCATGACGAGTCCTCCTCTTTCATCTGTGGATGTATGTTAGATTCAATGTTCTTCCTATGGAATTCTTGGCTTGGGTTCAAACAAGGACATGGTTCCTGTTGAAATGCAGAGGGCTGGGTTAAGTGATCAGTCGGTCCAACCTGCTGATCTCCAGGGACAGGCACATGAAAGAGAAAGTCATGTGATCACTTTCAATGTGAGCATACATGCAAACCAAGATATCGGCAAGTATCTCGACCAGCTTCAGGCAACAGGAAACTATTTGTGTGTGAGGGTTGCGTCTATCTCACCATACTTCTTACTTGTGGTGAACTGCCATTTAGACTCCGGAAACCACAGATATTTTTGCTGCATCTCCCAAGAGAGGAAACCCTTTGTTGATCTGAACGTCTGTTTGATTCATTCAAGCTGAAGAGCCTCAACCCAACTCAAGGCAAGATAGCGATTCAAAAGCTTTGCCATCAGGAGGAGCTCTAAGATCAAAAACCAGATTCTGGCTCTTCAGAGGATCCTTGCTAGGTCCAGAACTAGGTTCCTAAGCTTTGGGAAGATCTACATCAACTGGCAGAAATGAATCCACTGTCCTCTTCCTGCTGGGGTGGGTGGTATCTGCTGAATACCATGGAACTATAACATATAAGATGTAAAATACAACATATAACACTCTAAGTGGACCTTTGGCTGTCTGTTATATTGGCAGCATGGAGGACCTCAACAGGATTGGTATCAATAGTCAGCTGAAACCAGAACTTTTCCTTTTAGAATTGATAATGTTACCGTAGAAAAAAGCCGGGGAAGATTTTTTTCAATACATGATTACTGCATCGAGATTTTTATATGCACAGAGATGGAAACCTTAGAGGAATAGTGGGGGACAGATCTTGCTGAGATGGATAAACTAACTTCTTTGATTAGAGAAAAAACACTAGCTACATTTTTTAGTAGCATAAAAAAAAAATCCAGGAATATATCATTTCCATGGCAAATGGACCTCAAGGGGAAGGTGTTTATATCCTGCAGTTGGGCCAATGGGGAGATTATTAAATGCTAATTAGGGAAATCAGAGATGAGTTTTCAGTTGTTTGTGTACAATTTTATAAAAAAAAATCCTCTTTGGGATTCCCAAATATTCCTCCAGAGATCTGTACAATAATAAAAGAAAAGTTCACAACGTCCTCAAACTCTAGCTAGTGACAAAAGGGATGAATACCCGATATTATCTCTTTTTATTGTTTACATTTATTTGTTAAATTTACTTGCCAAGAGCCTGTTCCATTAGAATGCAGGCAGAAATTGAAACCAAGTTTTGCTAACAAGGACAGGGAAGAGCGAAAAACAGCTGATGTATCTCTAAGGGGTCAACTGAAAACAAAACAGTTAAATGCATTTCGATTGCATTTGGAAATCTTCAGCTCCAATGGTGGAGAAGAGAAGGATTTATATTCCTTGCAAAGAGCTGGTCATTTCCCTTCTTTCAGAGAGTTGTTGAAGCCAAGAAGGCTCCACACACACATTTGCACTACTCAGGTGACCCCGAGGACAGGGTTGTCCCTTTTAAAGCAGGCATGAAATGAGAAGAGGGCCTTCTTGTGAGGAAGACAATTCAGGGTCCATCAGAGTAGACGTATACTCAAAAGATCCATTTCTAAAACTATTTCTTTCACTGTTGCCGACTTCAAAAGCCAAAAGCCATAAAAAAATGTAAAGCCTTTGAGCAAAATTCTTTGACCCACAAAGACTCCACTCCAGGAAGGAAGTGGAGATTTGCATAGAGGACATGTCTTTTTCTGGCCCTCACAAGACTTTAAATGAGAAGAATGGGAGAACGTGGCTAAGCTGCTCTGATCTCAGTTCATCACCATGGCGTTGACTTGCTATGGAGTCCTCGCTGTCTTACTTTCTTGCTTTGGTGAGCATGGGAAGGGTTGAAGTTGTAGGGGCACATTAAGAAAAAAAACACGGAGTTGTTTGTGTCATGGTTTTAGCCAGGAATTTTTCCTCAGTTTTCCAAAGCAGTGTTGGAGAACCAGGGTTGGGGAACCAGTGGTGAAGGTGCTGGGTTAGAAACTGGGATATCTTTTGGTCTGGTCCAGCTAAGTAGACCAGTCATTCCCTCTTAGCCCAATCTACTTCACATGGTCATGATTGGGAAAATACAAGGAGGAAGTCTTATCTATGTCCTTCTTATTATTATTTCCCCTTCTTTGTCTTCTTCTCCATCTCCTTCTCCTCCTCCTTTATTATGAAAAAATCTCCTCCTCCTCCTCCTCCTCCTCCTCCTCCTCCTCCTCCTCTTCTTCTTCTTCTTCTTCTTCTTCTTCTTCTTCTTCTTCTTCTTCTTCTTCTTCTTCTTCTTCTTCTTCTTCTTCTTCTTCTTCTTCTTCTTCTTCTTCTTCTTCTTCTTCTTCTTCTTCTTCTTCTTCTTCTTCTTCTTCTTCTCCTCCTCCTCCTTCTCCTTCATTCTTTCCAGGTGCCTTCTCCCAGGCTCAGGTGACTCAAAGTGATCCCGTTTCAGTGGGCATTGCAGGGACAACCGTCATAACATGTACTCTGCAAGGTGTGGAGTTTATCAGCCCCACTAACCCATCCTGGTATCAGCTGAAAGAAGGACAGTCTCCAAGGCTGCTCTTCTACAAGTCCAGGGAAAGAGCCTCTGGGACTCCTGGACGTTTCTCTGCAGACACCTACGGCAACACTGCCAAGCTGACCATTTCGAGTGTTGAGGCGGGAGACGAAGGGGATTATTATTGTGCCATGTGGCACAACAATGGGTTACACACTGTTGCCTTCAGATGAAGAACTGAAACAGAAAGCCCTACCCCAACCACCCAAAGGGACCAAGTGGACAGGAATAAACCCACTGACTGGACGGTGAGGAATGGAAGGATTTAGATTCCTTGCAGACCGCTGGTCATTTGCCTTCTTTGAGAGAGTGGTTGAGGCCATTTGGAGGTTCCACACAACTTTGCACCACCCAGGTGACCCTGAGCCTCTAAATGGTCCCAACGACTCTCTCCAAGAAGGCAAATGACCAGCTGAAGAAGCTTCTTGGATGAGAAGCGAAGCGTCTTCAAAGAAAAACAAGAAAGTCCAGTCCTGAAAAAAAGCACATTTGGGACAACCATGACCTGGAAGACTGAGGATCTCCATAGAGGGCTATCTTCAATGTTAAAGCAGAAACCAAGGCTGGCAATCACCATCTTCATCTCATGAAGGCAGAGAGTTGAGCACAGTGATCCTACCTAATGGAGAACTGCAACAAAATCTTTCTTGTCTTTGCTGACAAGCCTGGCCTCATTTAGTTGCAGGGGGCAGAGCAATTTCCAGATAAAAAAAACAAAATAATTTTAAAAAAAAAAATAGTGTCTTGATATAGAAAGTGAGTCGAACCAGCTATGGGGGAAAAAACATGAAGCAAGGATCAGGTAAACCAGACAAGATGAACTAAATCTTCTTTATTGCAAGGCTAAAATGACAGACTCTTACAAGCCTCAGTCTCAATTAGAATAGAGCTGGAAGGGAGCCTGGAGGTCTTCTAGTCCAACCCCCTGCTCAAGCAGGAGACCCTGCTAAGACATAATAACACTGAACCTAGCGTGAGAATCAAGGTTGTTGAAATAAGAAATGATAAGAATTGGCAGGCTGGGGAGCTGGAGGGAAAGCCCTTGCTTTAAACTAATTAGGGAATGTGATTTATGACTGTTAATTGGAGGAGGGAATTGTGCTTTGATACTATGTGCTCAAGGGGGGGGATTCAGTTTTTGGCTGATTATGTCAGTGTCGATGTTATGCTTTTCAAATAAAGATTCTTTAAGGTAAACAATGTCTCGAAGTTCTTTGAAGACTTTCATCTGTCGGAACCATGACATTGGCAGTCAATGGGGTTGTCCTTGAAAACTATCCATAAGCTGAAAATAGTTGAAAAGGGTGTCTGTTCACCTAGGTTACACCTTGGTTTTCTGAGATGCACTTGCTCCCAATATGCTTCTGGTGCCATTTAAGGTTCTAGTGGTCCTTCTAAAGCTTTCATGGCATGGGGGGAGGGGCAGCTTACTGCAGGGACAACCTCTTTTCAATGGTCTACCTGTCCATCAGATCTTTTACTTAGGTTCCAACATGCTGAAATGTGGGCATCCTAAAGGCAGATCCATTCTGGATGCTTTGGGAAGAGAGGTGGAATGGGTGTCTCTACCCTTCCCCTTCCTCCTTCAGTGGAGACTCACCAATGAAATCTCCTGCCAATCACCTCTTGGCTTTGTTCTGGAAATAGATCTAGAGGCTTTAACAGCAAGACACAGGAAGGGCATTTGCATGCCTTTGCAGGCTCTATTTCTGGCAGCTCAACTTAAGCGTGAGGAGAAGAGGTCCACCTAGAAGGAACCTTAGTTTCAGAAGAACAGTTCTTGCCCATTTCTCCGCCATGGCCCAGCCGTTTCTCTTCCTCCTCTTCCTCCTCACCTACTTCATTGGTAAAGCATCCCTTTGACTGGCAAAGATCAAGTTGCTTCTTCTCTTCCTTGGAACATTTCTACATTTCTGAAATTGTTCCCTTGTCCTTGCCCCTTTCTCCTTTTTTCAGCGGAATGAAAACATTTCCCTCTGACTGCATCTCAGTTGCATTTTATCCCTTTCCTTTCCCCTGCAGGTGCCTCGGCCCAGTTCACCATGACTCAGCCACCTTCTGTGTCGGCCTCCCGTGGAGAAACAGTCCGGCTCACCTGTACCAGGGAAGGTGGCAGCATTTCTGGCTACTACGTGAGCTGGTATCAGCAGAAAGCTGGCACGAAACCTCTACTAGTGATCTATAATCATAGTAGCAGACCTTCTGGAATCCCTGAGCGGTTTTCTGGATCTGTTGACTCTTCCTCCAATTCGGCCACCATGTCCATCTCCAACGTTCAATCAGAGGACGAGGGTGACTATTACTGTATGTCTTACGATAGCAATGAGCAGAGCACAGTGATTCCACTTTATGGGGAACTGCGACAAAAACCAGAAGGCGTCTCAGCCTTCCTTGAACGCTTCGCTCCACACTGGTTCTGTCAAAAGAATTGCACACAGCCAGAGCATGAATTTTCGATGGCTTCATCCTCCTGGGGTCATGTGATCACCATCTGCCACCGTCCCAGCTGGCTTCCAACAAAGAAAGTGAACGGGGGTAACCAGGTTCCCTTAACAATTTGCACGAGCCACTTAACAACTGCAGGTTCCGCTTAACAACCATGGCGAAGGTCGCAACATTGGAAGTGACTCATTTAAGAACCTCCTTGCTTAGCACACAGAATTGCAAAAGAATTGCACACAGCCAGAGCATTAATTTTTGAGGTTTGAGCCTCCTGGGGTCAAGTGATCACCATCCGTGACCATCCCAGCTGGCTTCCAACAAACAAAGTCAATAGAGGGAACAATTGCAGTGATTTGCTTAACCACCAAGGCAAAGAAGGTCATATGATTCAGCACAACTCACTTAGCAATCAGACTGCTTGGCAATAGAAAGTTTGGTTTCCAGAGCAACAAAGATGATTGGGGGACTTGAGGCTAAAACATAGAAGGAACGGTTGCTGGAACTGGGTATGTCTCTAGTTTAACAAAGAGAAGGACGAGGAGGAACATGATAGCAGTCTTCCAATATCTCAGGGGCTGCCCCAAAGAAGAGGGAGTCAAGCTATTCTCCAAAGCGCCTGAAGGCAGGACAAAAAACAGCAGATGGAAACTGACCAAAGAAAGAAGCACCCTAGAACTAAAAAGGAATTTCCTGACAGTTAGAACAATTAACCAGTGGAACAACCTGCCTCCAGAAGCTGTGAATACTCCAACACTGGAAGTTTTTAACAAGAGAGTGGACAGCCATTTGTCTGAAATGGTAGGGTGTCCTGCCTGAGCAGGGGGTTGGACTAGATGACCTCCAAGGTCCCTTCCAACTTTGTTATTGTGTTCTGTTCTTGTGTAATAGACCACTGGTGTTCAGGAATTTGGCTGAGTAGATACTTCCTGGAACCCCAATGCTTGGTCTTTCAAGAAGCCTACAGTAAACTGACCATGTAGGGCAGGGATTAATGACTAGAGGGGAAGGGACATGCAAACAGACTAATCTGGTCAACAGCAACTGAACAATTCCTGTTTTGGTCATCAACTGTAAAATAAATGAAGTTTCCTAGATCTATGTCACCGTAAGAAGGGGGACAGGAGAAGATGAAGAGCATAGCTGTCACAATTGATCAAATTGAGATGATTGGCATCCTACAGATAGAATGAAAAGGATTGTAGGAGGACATCACACTAAAACGTCATATGGGCAAGGTAGCTAGAGGATGTAATGATGAGCTGTTTGTAAAAATGGCACACTCATTCTGCTAGGTATATTAGATGTTCTGCTATATTAGATGTTGAGCTGAGCAGACCACGTGCTAAATATTTTCTTCCTAGGAGAAAGGAATGAACCACTGAAAACACTAAAGTCTTCTGATGAACAGGTCCATCCTTTGTGTCAACCTCAAGCAAACCACCAAGGTCAACAAGGAGAAGCACAGAGAAGCATGATGCCACAGATATATACACAACTACCTAGAATGTCTTTTTCCAAATCAAAGTATTAAAATCAACAGGGGACTCTTGGCGACATCTGCTATAGGAGAAGTAATAAAGAAGGCAGACTTGTTCCATTCTTGTCCCTTTTCATCTTAGTCTTTTCTTTAGCCTTGCCCTACCTCTGATGTTTGAAGAGAAGGACGAAGATGGTCCTCAAAGGACAACAAATGCTGCATTTCTTCATCTTAGGTGGGGACAATGCAGATGTCACAACATCAGTAGCCAGTAGGGGCTGCTGCTGCTCTTTCATGTTTGTCCCCCAAAATGACTTGAAGCAAAAGGATGGCCAGATGTGGCTCCTTCAAAGTCCAGTCTCTTCCTCTCTAGAGTAAGGGAGCGAGGAGAGCACGATCCCTCACAGAACAGGTGAAACATGCAGGATAAAAGGAAACGGTTAGTCTCACCAACTCTGTTTTTGGGGGCACGCTTTGAAAATTTTAAAAATCAGTATGAAGACTGATTAAGATCTGCCCTGGTTTATACGCCCAATTGGAGATGGTCCTTCTCTTTATCCTCTCTTAGAACCATACTTGACTAGAATTAATCAATGAGCCTGGCATCTGTTCCCCCAATCCCAGTCCCACGTATACTCCCAAAGATGGCTTTCTGTAACACCGTTTCATTAACTCCTGCAGATCAGAAGAAATTCATGAACGTCCTCTGGAAATCCTTCAAGCTATTCAAGGACTAATTTTTGCCTTTTCCTCTGCTCCTTACGGCAAGAAATATTACTCTTCAGCAAGTCATATCTTAGCAGCTGCTCCCTTTCCTCTCTAATCAGCCTCCCGAAGGGCTGGGTTGATAGTTGAAGGGCGAGCTATTTGCATGAGGAGGTCTTCTCTTGTCTTTTGGGGATTTAAGAGAGGTGGAGTGGAGGCAAGGGGGAAATCCATCTGCTTTAGAGAAGGGATTGGCCCATCCAGTTGTCCCACCATGACCCAGGTGCTTCTTCTCGCCATAGTCCTGATCTCTGTTGGTAAGAGAAATCCCTTTGGAAGGAGGCACAACCCTTTCTAGAACCAAGTCAGAAGAGGTTCCTTGCTAGATACTTGAGTTTTCCATTTGTGGTGTTCTTATTGATCCTCTGTTGAACAAGCAATGTCTTGTTCTTTTTCAGGTCCAGCCTTCAACAACTACAGACCTTGAAGGACCCAGAATTTGTTGCAGTTGGACGGACAGTCACCCTATCTTGTCGATATGATGGTGGAAATCTTGGAGATAGCAACCACCCTTGGTGGGCACAGAAGATATCTGAGAATAAACCTTGAACACTGATCTATGCCACCAGTTCCAGACCATCAGGGATTCCAGAACGTTTCTCTGGGTCCAGATCAGGGAATGTGATGTCCTTGACTATCACTGGGACTTTGGTTGAAGATGAAGCCACCTATTATTGTTGTGTCTGGACGGGTAGTCAGTTTCACAGTGATTCTTTCAAGTGCAGAAGGGAGACAAAAGCCCTTGTCTTCATTTCATTTCATTTCCTTTATTTTGTTTTTGTCCTGTGTGCATCAGTGAAACATGACAAGGAGAGACAAATGTGTAATTTTAATTGATATAAGGCGAAAGGAATTGGTCATCCTATCCAGGTGATCTTCATTCAGAAAGACCAGCTCCTACTCATGTTTATTGTTTTATTTTTTCCTGTTCTTTACTTAGATCAGGGGCTCTTCAAACTTGGCCCTTTTATGACTTGTGGACTTCAACTCCCAGAATTCCTCAGCCAGGCACGCTGGCTGTGGAACTGAATAGACCAGGTGCTAAAGCTCTTCTTCCCAGGAGAAATGAATCGGCCACCGAGAACATGAAACTTTAGTTAAAGAGGCACATCCATTATCTCAACCTCAAATATACCATGAAGTCATAGATTATATAAGAAGAGACTGGACAACCATTTGTCTGAAATGGTATGGGGTTTTCTGCCTGAGCAGGGAGTTGGACTAGATGACCTCCAAGGTCCCTTCCAACTCTATTATTCTTATAATTACTATCATCATCATCATTATTATGATTTAACATCTATCTATCTATCTATCTATCTATCTATCTATCTATCTATCTATCTATCTATCTATCTATCTATCTATCTATCTATCTATCTTTTTCTATTCTATCTATGCATTTCTCTTTACTTTTCTATATCTATCTATCTATCTGTCTGTCTGTCTGTCTGTCTGTCTGTCTGTCTGTCCCTGCCTGCCTGCCTGCCTGCCTATCTATCTATCTATCTATCTATCTATCTGTCTGTCTGTCTGTCTGTCTGTCTGTCTGTCTGTCTGTCTGTCTGCTTGCCTGCCTATCTATCTATCTATCTATCTATCTATCTATCTATCTATCTATCTATCTATCTATCTATCTATCTATCTATCTATCTATCTATCTATCTATCTATCTATCTATCTATCTATCTATCTATCTATCTATCTATCTATCTATCTATCTATCTATCTATCTATCTATCTATCTATCTATCTAATACAGGGGTCTTCAAACTTGGCCCTTTTATGACTTGTGGACCTCAACTCCCAGAATTCTGTGAACTGAAGTCCACAAGTCATAAAAGGGCCAGGTTTGAAGACCCCTGATCTAATATATATAATATATACTTGTGTAGGACATTTAATAAAGAAGACACATGTTGTTTCTTCTTCTTTCAGCTCATTGTTTTTCTATCCTTCTTCTCATATTTTTGGAGAAGGAAGATGATGGTTTTCAAACGACAGCAAATTTCTTCAGCCCAGGTGGGGATAACACAGATGGTGCAATATCAGTGGTCAGTAGGGGCTGCTGCTGTCCTTTCATGGTTCTCCAAAAATATGACCTAAACAAAAAGGTGGGCAGATGTGGCTCCTGCAAAGTCCAGTCTCCTCCTCCAGAGTAAGGGAAGGAGGAGGGCACTGGTCCTCACAGAGCAGGTGAAATATGCAGGATAAAAGGAAATGGTTTAAGCCCACCATCTCTGCTTCCAGTGGCTTGTTCCAAAAATTAAGAAAACTGAGTATGAGGATTGCTTATGACCTGTCTTAGCTCATATGTCCAATGAGAGCCTGGCCCTCCTCTTTTTCCTTACTGCAACTGCATTTTAGATTTTATACGCTTTTGAGAATACCTCGAGGTATACAATTCCACGTATCGTTTCCATGTCAAATTCGGGGATAAAGCAACGTAGCTATTCAGAAGTTTCTCTGTTCCCCAAAACAGCATGCTTTGATTTTTAATTGAGAGCTTTTTAATTCTATCACCTCCCTATCTCAGAGGGGCTTTTCCAAAAGGCAGCTGCACCAATGAATCAATGAAGCTTCTTTTCCTCCGGGAAAAAAGTCCAGTTGCCTTTTGAAAAAGCACCTTTGAGACAGCGATGACCTGGATGACTCTCCACAGACATTTACTCCTCCCTGGTTCCAAATCGGGCATATGCAGAATCTCTCTGCTGATCATTGACTTAACTAAAAAAAGCTCATAACGCTTTTGGAGAATAAAATAGTCTAGCAGCGGAACCAATGAGTGCAGATCTCATTTGCATGAAGTGGCCAAGCAGAGGCATTTAAGGAAAGGAAAGCAAAGAAGAAGAGGGTTATAATTTTCTTCCTTAGAAGGACATTCCTTGCCAAAGTTGACCATGGGTTGGGCGGTGGTCTTCCTTGCGCTCCTCACTTACTGCACAGGTAAAGCTTTCCTGGGTTGAGAGAGGATCTGATTGTGATTCTCCTAAGAACAGGGTTCGTTGGAAAAGTCTAAGAGCGGTGAATCAGTTTAACAGTCTTTCTTTCTTTCTCTCCTCTCTTTCTCTTCATCCCACCCTCTTGAAAGGCATTCATGGCGAGTCCCCTTGGACTCAGCCTCCCTCCAGCTCCGTTTCCCTGGGTGGATCCGTTACGATCTCCTGCTCAACTACTCAGAGTAGCTATGAGATTGGCTGGTATCAACAGAAACCAGGAAAAGGGCCTCGTTTTGTCCACTGTGATACCTGCAGCAACAGGGGAGAAGGGATCCCAAATCGGTTCACTGCCACCAGATCTGGGAGTACAGGATCCTTGGCCATCACCAATGTGCAGGCTGAAGATGAGGCAGATTATTACTGTGCGAGCTGGAACACAGCAGTTACCCAGTTGCACGGTGGTGAACTCTTATGGGGAACCGTGACAAAAACCTTCACTCTCCCTCTTCACACTGAAACCACATGCAACGTACCTTGACCTGTGACTGGAGCACTTGAACCGATGAGGCAGAGGGGAAATGCCTGTAAGCTCATCTCTTTCTGCAAAGGGGTCTCTCAAGGGGGATGATGGGCACTGGAGTGTGGGTGAGAAGGGGGAAGGGAACCCCACAGGTCCAGGGTCTCAGCCGTCCCCTGATAAAAGTACAAAGTTTGAAAGGAGAAGAGGTAAAATCGGAGAAGCTAGAGACGATCTGCATCTGCTTCAACACCAGATTAGAGATGGGATAAAAGGGACTGCAGGGAGACCCCGGCTAAAAAGGGGTCACTGGGGCATGTTTGTTCCAAGGTACCAGGATGTTAGGATGAAGATCTCCTAAAGATTTATACAATCCTGTGTGGTTCTTCTAGAATAGACGATGAACTGAACTTACACCTATTAAATGTTCTTACCAGGAGAAATAAATCCTCTAATGAAAACATGAAGCATGAAACTCTTTTGATGAACCCTTTTTATTATTATTATTATTATTATTATTATTATTATTATTATTATTATTATTATTATTATTATTATTATTATTATTATTATTATTATTATTATTATTATTGTTTGATTTCTATGCCGCCCTATTCCGGAGAACTCAGGGCGGCTCACAACATAATAGAAATCAAAGTAAAATACATGAATATAAAACCCCCTAAGTTAAAAAAGAAAAACCAATCATTCCACAAACATGCACACAGACATACCCTGGCTAGGGGCAAGATGTTAACTGCCCCAGGCCTGCCGGCAAAGGTATGTTTTAAGCAGTTTATGAAAGGCGGAGAGGGTGGGGGCGACACGGATCTCCGGGGGAAGTTGGTTCTAGAGGGCCGGGGCCGCCACAGAGAAGACTCTTCCCCTAGGCCCCGCCAGGTGACACTGTCTGGCTGACGGGACCTGGAGAAGGCCGACTCTGTGGGCCCTAACCGGTCGCTGGGATTCATGAGGCAGCAGACGGTCCCGTAAGTAACCTGGTCCGATGCCATGTAGGGCTTTATAGGTCATAACCAATACTTTGAATTGGGTTCGGAGACCAATTGGCAGCCAATGCAGCTCGCGGAGTGATGCCGAAATGTGGGCATTTCTGGGCAAGCCCAACACTGCTCGCGCGGCTGCATTCTGCATTACCTGAAGTCTCCGAACATTTTTCAAAGGTAGCCCCATGTAGAGAGCATTGCAGTAGTCGAGCCTCAAGGTGATAAGGGCATGAGTGACTGTGAGAAGAGACTGCCGGTCCAAATAGGCCCGCAACTGGTGCACCAGGTGAACCTGGGCAAATGTCCTCCTCGCCACAGCCAAAAAATGATGTTCCAAATTTAGCTGTGGATCGAGGAGGACGCCCAAGCTGCGGACCTTATCTGAGGGGGTCAAAAGCTCCCCCCCAGGCTAATGGACAGATAGATTGAGTTATCTTTGGGGGGCAAAACCCATAGCCACTCCGTCTTGTCGGGGTTGAGTTTGAGCCTGTTGGCACCCATCCAAACCCAAACAGCCTCCAGACATTGGCACATCACTTCTGGTGCTTCACTGAAATGACACGGGGTGGAGATGTAAAGCTGGGTATCATCAGCATACTGATGATATCTCACTCCGTGTTGTCGGATGATCTCACCCAGCGGTTTCATGTAGATATTAAACAGCAGAGGGGAGAGGACCGATCCCTGAGGGACCCCACAAGGGAGGAACCTAGAGGTCGACCTCTGACCCCCCGCCAACACCGACTGCGATTGACCAGTGAGGTAGGAGGTGAACCACTGCAAAACAGTGCCCCCAACCCCCAACCCCTCCAGTCGGCGCAGAAGGATACCATGGTCGATGGTATCGAAAGCAGCTGAGAGGTCAAGTAGCACCAGGATAGTGGAGAATCCCCTATCCCGGGCCCGCCAGAGATCATCCGTCAGCGCGACCAAAGCAGTTTCTGTGGAGTAGCTGAGCCTGAATCCTGACTGTTGAGGGCCCAGATAATCGGCCTCATCCAAGGACCATTGGAGCTGGAGTGACACCACCTTCTCAACAACCTTCCCTATAAAGGGAAGATTGGAGAAAGGACGGTAGTTGTTTAAGACAGCTTGGTCCAGGGAAGGCTTCTTCAGGAGGGGGCGCACAATTGCCTCCTTGCAGGGAGCCAGAAAGGACCCCTCCCTCAAAGAGGCGTTAACAATCTCCTGAACCCAACCCCGCGTCACCTCCCTGCTGGCCGAAACCAGCCAGGAGGGGCACGGGTCCAATAAACAGGTGGCGGAGCTCACAGCTGCAATGGCCTTGTCGACTTCATCAGGTGTCACCGGGTCAAACTCCTCCCACACAACAAGATCAAGACGAGTCCCTGTCATCCCGACTGAATCATTATCAGCCGACACTGCATTCCAATTGGAGTCAAGGTCCATCCGAATCTGGGCGATTTTATCCGCGAAAAACTTATTAAAGTCCTCAGCACTACCCTGCAAGGGTGCATCAACCCCCCCCCCCTGATTAAGGAGGGAGCGAGTTACCCTGAACAGGGCGGCTGGGCGGGATTCCGCAGATGCAATCAAGGCCGAATGATACGCGCATCTTGCCGCCTTGAGCGCCACCTGATAAGTCTTGATATAAGATCTTAAAAGTGTTCGGTCAGATATGGATTTACTTTTCCTCCATCACTTCTCTAGACGTCTCTTCTGGCGCTTCATCCCCCTGAGTTCCTCAGTTTTACCTCAACCTCGAGCCCATCACTCAAGTCAAGAAGTTGAAGCCCAGACAAGGAGGATGCCCCAGACTTATATACAATCTCCACCTAAAAATGTCCTTCTTCAAATCGCAGTATTAAAAACAACGAGAGGTTTTGTGACGTCTTCTGTGAAAAAATGAATAAAGAAGACACACTGTGTTCCATTCGTCTTCTCATTCAACTTATTTTTTCCCCTCTCCTTCGTCTGATGTTTGAAGAGGAGGAGGAGGATGAAGGTCCTCCAAGGAGCGTAAATGCTGCAGTTCTTCAGCCCAGGTGGGGATAACACAGGTGTTGCAAAATCAGAGGCCAGTAGGGGCTGCTGCCGCCCTTCCATGCTTCCCCCCAAAATAACCTCAGCCAAAGGATGGCCAGATGCGGCTCCTGAAATGTCTCCTCTCTTCCTCTAGAGTCAAGGAAGGAGGAAGGCAGAGATTCTGCACAGAAGAAGTCAGCTATGCACGGTAAATGGAAATGGTTTAGGGTCCAGCGATTCTTCAGCCCAGGTGGGGATAACACAGGTGCGGCAATATCTGGGGCCAGTAAGGGTTGCTGCTGCCCTTCCAGGCTTCTTCTCAAAAACAGGACTTCAACAAAAAGGAGAGTCAGATGTGTCTCCTGAAAGGTCTACTCCCTTCCTCAGTCTACAGTGAGAGAGAGAGGCGGGCACTGATCCTTCACGTAAGAGGCGAAATAAGGAATGATACATGGAAA
Organism: Bothrops alternatus; assembly: GCA_034064705.1. Classification (NCBI taxonomy): domain Eukaryota; kingdom Metazoa; phylum Chordata; class Lepidosauria; order Squamata; family Viperidae; genus Bothrops; species Bothrops alternatus. The sequence goes on along the minus strand of JARGCV010000827.1, from coordinate 71,063 downwards.
TAGTCAGTTCCAACAACCATATTTCAGGTGACCTGTTCCAGAAACTGTTACATAAAAGAATAGGAGGATTGCTTATGACCTGGTTATGACCCATATATCCAAATGGACTATGATCCTCCACTTTTTCCCTAGACTTGTGGTTTGACAGGCTGTTGAGGTGAAATTACATAACTACACGCATCATTTCCGTGTCAAATTCACGTATAAGGTGGTGTGTTTGTAGAAATTTCCCTGTTCCACAAGCAGCAGGGTGTGATATTCAAGGGAGACCTATTAATTCCTCCTGGTTTCCAAATCTCCTATATGCAAATGTTTCCCCTGGTCATTGGTTACATCAGAAGACCCCAAAATGCTTTTGGGAAAGAAAGTTTTCTACTAGAACCAATGAGTGTGGCTCTCATTTGCATGAAAGGAGAAAGCAGAGAGCTTTTAAGGAAAGGAAAGAAGAAGATCTGAAGAAGGTTACCATTTTCCTCCTCAAAAGATTACTCCTTGTCAAAGCTGACCATGGGCTGGGCTGTGATTTTCTTGGCAGTTCTCACTTACTGCACAGGTAAAGTAATTGGCCAAAACACAATCTCCCTCTGATTCTCCTAAGAACAGGCTCCCTGGGAAATGACAAAGAGCAAAGGAAGGTGCACTAGATCCATAAGCATTGCTTCCTTTCTTTCTGTCTCCCCTCACTCTTTCTCTCCTTCCCTCCCACCTTTATCTAAAGGCACTGATGGTCAGTCCACTTGGACTCAGCTTCCCTCCAGCTCCGTCTCCCTGGGTGGAACCATTACGATCTCCTGCACAACAACTCATAGTAGCTTCTACATCAGCTGGTATCAACAGAAAGAAGGAAAAGGGCCTCGTTTTGTCCACTGTGAGGGCTGCAGCGACAGGGGAGAAGGGATCCCAAATCGGTTCACTGCCACCAGATCTGGGAATATAGGATCCTTGGCCATCACCAATGCGGAGGCTGAAGACGAGGCAATTTATTACTGCGGCAGCTGGAACAGTGCAGGTAACCAGTTGCACGGTGATGAATTCTTATGGGGAAGCGTGACAAAAACCTTCACTCTTCTTCTTCACACTGAAACCACATGCAACGTACCTTGACCTGTGACTGGGGCACTTGAACCGATGAGGCGGAGGGGAAACGCCCGTAAGCTCATCTCTTTCTGCAAAGGGGTCTCTCAAGGGGGATGATGGGCACTGGAGTGTGGGTGAGAAGGGGGAAGGGAATCCCACAGGTCCAGGGTCTCAGCCGTCCCCTGATAAAAGTACAAAGTTTGAAAGGAGAAGAGGTAAAATCAGAGAAGCTAGAGACGATTTGCAGCTGCTTCAACACCAGATTAGAGATGGGATAAAAGGGACTGCAGGGAGACCCCGGCTAAAAAGAGGCCACTGGGGCATGTTTGTTCCAAGGTACCAGGATGTTAGGATGAAGATCTCCTAAAGATTTACACTATCCTGTGTGGTTCTTCTAGAATAGACGATGAACCGAACTTACACCTATTAAATGTTCTTACCAGGAGAAATAAATCCTCTAATGAAAACATGAAGCATGAAACTCTTTTGATGAACCCTTTTACCTCAACCTCGAGCCCATCACTCAAGTCAAGAAGTTGAAGCCCAGACAAGGAGGATCCCCCAGACTTATACACAACCTCCACCTAAAAATGCCCTTCTTCAAATCGCAGTATCAAAAACAACGAGAGGTTTTGTGACGTCTTCTGTGAGAAAATGACTGAAGAAGTCACGCTGTGTTCCATTCGTCTTCTCGTTCAACTTATTTTTTCCCCTCTCCTTCGTCTGATGTTTGAGGAGGAGGAGGAGGATGAAGGTCCTCCAAGGAGCATAAATGCTGCAGTTCTTCAGCCCAGGTGGGGATAACTCAGGTGTTGCAAATTCAGAGGCCAGTAGGGGCTGCTGCCGCCCTTCCATGCTTCCCCCCAAAATAACCTCAGCCAAAGGATGGCCAGATGTGGCTCCTGAAATGTCTCGTCTCTTCCTCTAGAGTAAAGGAAGGAGGAAGGCAGAGATTCTGCACAGAAGAAGTCAACTATGCACGGTAAACGGAAATGGTTTAGGGTCCAGCGATTCTTCAGCCCAGGTGGCGATAACACAGGTGCGGCAATATCTGGGGCCAGTAGGGGTTGCTGCTTCCCTTCCAGGCTTCTTCTCAAACATAGGACTTCAACAAAAAGGACAGTCATATGTGTCTCCTGAAAGGTCTACTCCCTTCCTCAGTCTACAGTGAGGGAGAGAGGCGGGCACTGATCCTTCACGTAAGAGGCGAAATAAGGAATGATAAATGGAAATAGTCAGGTCCAACAACCATATTTCAGGTGACCTGTTCCAGAGGAGGAGGAGAAGGAAGGTCCTCCAAGGAGCATAAGTGCTCCACTTCCTCAGCCCAGGTGGGGATAATTTTAATTGATATAAGGCGAAAGGAATTGGTCATCCTATCCAGGTGATCTTCATTCAGAAAGACCAGCTCCTACTCATGTTTATTGTTTTATTTTTTCCTGTTCTTTACTTAGATCAGGGGGTCTTCAAACTTGGTCCTTTTATGACTTGCGGACTTCAACTCCCAGAATTCCTCAGCCAGGCACGCTGGCTGTGGAACTGAATAGACAAGGTGCTAAAGCTCTTCATCCCAGGAGAAATGAATTGGCCACCGAGAACATGAAACTTTAGTTAAAGAGGCACATCCGTTATCTCAACCTCAAACATACCATGAAGTCATAGATTATATAAGAAGAGACTGGACAACCATTTGTCTGAAATGGTATGGGGTTTTCTGCCTGAGCAGGGAGTTGGACTAGATGACCTCCCAGGTCCCTTCCAACTCTATTATTCTTATTATTCTTATTATTACTATCATCATCATTATTATTATGATTTAATATCTATCTATCTATCTATCTATCTATCTATCTATCTATCTATCTATCTATCTATCTATCTATCTATCTATCTATCTATCTATCTAATACAGGGGTCTTCAAACTTGGCCCTTTTATGACTTGTGGACCTCAACTCCCAGAATTCTGTGAACTGAAGTCCACAAGTCATAAAAGGGCCAGGTTTGAAGACCCCTGATCTAATATATATATAATATATACTTGTGTAGGACATTTAATAAAGAAGACACATATTGTTTCTTCTTCTTTCAGCTCATTGTTTTTCTATCCTTCTTCTGATATTTTTGGAGAAGGAAGATGATGGTTTTCAAACGACAGCAAATTTCTTCAGCCCAGGTGGGGATAACACAGATGGTGCAATATCAGTGGTCAATAGGGGCTGCTGCTGCCCTTTCATGGTTCTCCAAAAATATGACCTAAACAAAAAGGTGGGCAGATGTGGCTCCTGCAAAGTCCAGTCTCCTCCTCCAGAGTAAGGGAGGGAGGAGGGCACTGGTCCTCACAGAGCAGGTGAAATATGCAGGATGACAGGAAATGGTTTAAGCCCACCATCTCTGCTTCCAGTGGCTTGTTCCAAAAATTAAGAAAACTGAGTATGAGGATTGCTTATGACCTGTCTTAGCTCATATGTCCAATGAGAGCCTGGCCCTCCTCTTTTTCCTTACTGCAACTGCATTTTAGATTTTATACGCTTTAGAGACTACATCGAGGTATACAATTCCACGTATCGTTTCCATGTCAAATTCGGGGATAAAGCAACGTAGCTATTCAGAAGTTTCTCTGTTCCCCAAAACAGCATGCTTTGATTTTTAATTGAGAGCTTTTTAATTCTATCACCTCCCTATCTCAGAGGGGCTTTTTCAAAAGGCAGCTGGACCAATGAATCAATGAAGCTTCTTTTCCTCCGGGAAAAAAGTCCAGTTGCCTTTTGAAAAAGCACCTTTGAGACAGCGATGACCTGGATGACTCTCCACAGACATTTACTCCTCCCTGGTTCCAAATTGGGCATATGCAGAATCTCTCTGCTGATCATTGACTTAACTAGGAAAAGCTCATAATGCTTTTGGAGAATAAAATAGTCTAGCAGCGGAACCAATGAGTGCAGATCTCATTTGCATGAAGTGGCCAAGCAGAGGCATTTAAGGAAAGGAAAGAAGAAGAAGAAGAAGAAGAGGGTTATAATTTTCTTCCTTAGAAGGACATTCCTTGCCAAAGTTGACCATGGGTTGGGCGGTGGTCTTCCTTGCGCTCCTCACTTACTGCAGAGGTAAAGCTTTCCTGGCCCAAGAGATAATTTGGTTGTGATTCTCAAAAGAATTTGCACCCTTCTAAATAGCTCAGAGCAAAGGAAGATGCGTCAGTTTAATAGTATTTCTTCCTTCTTCTTCTCCTCTCTCTCTCTCTCTTTCTCTACCCCGTTAAAGGCACTGATGGTCAGTCCCCTTGGACTCAGCCTCCCTCCAGCTCCGTTTCCCTGGGTGGATCCGTTACGATCTCCTGCACAACAACTCAGAGTAGCTACTGCATTGGCTGGTATCAACAGAAACCTGGAGAAGCTCCTCGCTATGTCCAATGTAGCGGATACAGCAGGGGAGAAGGGATCCCAGATAGGTTCACTGCAACCAGATCTGGGAGTACAGGATCCTTGGCCATCACCAATGTGCAGGCTGAAGACGAGGCAATTTATTACTGCGGCAGCTGGAACACTGGAGCCACCCAGTTGCACGGTGATGAATTCTTATGGGGAAGCGTGACAAAAACCTTCACTCTTCCTCTTCAGACTGAAACCACATGCAACGTACCTTGACCTGTGACTGGGGATGCTTGAGCTGAAGAGACAGGAGAGAAACGTCTGTAGGCTCATCTGCATCTGCAGAGAAGTCTCTCAGCGCTCAGCACGAGGGATGATGGGCGCAGAAGTGTGGATGAGAAAGGTGGAGGTGAAGCCCACAGATCCACGGTCTCAGCCTTCTGCGGTATAAGTACAAATTATGAATGGAGAAAAAGTAAAATTGGAGAAGACAGAGATGATTTGCAGGTGCTTCACCGCAAGACTGGAAACGAGAGAAAACAGATTGTATGAGGACAGAGCAATTAAAAAGTGGTTCCTGGGATAGGTTTGCACCAATGAGTTGTGGAAGCATGGACAAACTCTTAGTAAAGATTGCAGCAGTCATGCGTTGTTCTCCCTACATTAGAGGTTGAACCGAGGAGACCATGTGCTAAAGCTCTGCTTCCTAGGAGAATTGAACCAGTCACTAAAAATATGAAACCCTTCTGATGAGAGATACTGTACATGCTTCACCTCAACCTCAAGCCTACCACTAAAGTGAAGACGGGCAAGCACAGGGAAGCATGACAAAACTTAGATATAGTGTCGACCCGAAATGTCTTTTTTGAAATCAAAGCATTAAAATGTTCCATTCTTGTCACCTTTTATTTCCTTCTTGTTTTTCCTGTCTGTTCTCTGATAGTTGAGGAGAAGGAGGAGGATGGTCCTCAAAGGAGGCCAAAAGCTGCATTCCTTCAGCCAAGGTGAGGATAATGTGGATGCTGCAACATTTGTGGCCGGTAGGGTTTTTGGATGGTTCTCCCAAAAATGACTTCAGCCAAAAGATGGGCAGATGTGGCTCCTGAAAAGTTTAATCTCTTCTTCTAGATGCAGTGTTTCTCAACCTTGACAATTTTAAGGCATGTGGACTTCAACTCCCAGAATTCCACAGCCAGCAATGCTGGCTGTAGAATTCTGGGAGTTGAAGTCCACATGCCTTAAAATTGTGAAGGTTGAGAAACACTGTTCTAGAGGAAGGGAGGAAGGGCGGCATTTTCACGCAGCAGGCGAAATAAGGAGAGATAGAAGGAAGAGGTTTAGGTCCAGCAGCTCTGCTCCCAGCGGCTTTTCAAAACTTTTAAAAAAGAATATTAAAATTGTTTATGATCTGTTTTAGCACATCGGTCCAATCGGAGGATGGTTCTCCATATATATGGCTTCTGGGTTTGTATTTCCTGCTCTTTGGAAATAAGAGCTGATTCTGTAGTAATTGCATATTAGTCCTTACATGCTATGCAGATCAATAGAATTTGATAATTACATTTACACATAAGCATTGCCATGTCCCATTCATGTAAAACGTGGGGTGTCTGAAGACACATTGAAGGTCCCCTGATTCACAATAATGTGGTCAGGTTTAATTGGGAGCTTTTAAGTCTCCCCCATTTTCAGATCTCCATGCAAATCTGTCCTTTGTCGTTGGCTAAGTTAGAAGAGCCCAGAAGGCTTTGGGGGAATAAAATATTCCAACGGAACCAATGAGTGCAGATCTCATTTGCATGAAGTGGCCAAGCAGAGGCATTTAAGGAAAGGAAAGGAAAGAAGAAGAGGGTTATAATTTTCTTCCTTAGAAGGACATTCCTTGCCAAAGATGACCATGGGTTGGGCGGTGGTCTTCCTTGCGCTCCTCACTTACTGCACAGGTAAAGCTTTCCTGGGCCGAGAGAGGATCTGATTGTGATTCTCATAAGAACTTGGTCCCTTGGAAAAGTCTAAGAGGAAAGGACGGTGCATCAGTTTCTCAGTGTTTCTTTCTTTCTCTCCCCTCCTTCTCTAAAGGCATTCATGGCGAGTCCCCTTGGACTCAGCCTCCCTCCAGCTCCGTGCCCTTAGATGGAACCATTACACTCTCCTGCTTAACTCAGAGTACTCATGCCATTCGGTGGGTTCAACAGAAACCAGGAAAAGGGCCTCGTTTTGTCCACTGTGATGGCTGCAGCAGGGGAGAAGGGATCCCAAATCGGTTCACTGCCACCAGATCTGGGAGTACAGGATCCTTGGCCATCACCAATGCAGAGGCTGAAGATGAGGCAGATTATTACTGTGCGAGCTGGAACACAGCAGTTACCCAGTTGCACGGTGGTGAACTCTTATGGGGAAGTGTGGCCAAAACCATCACTCTTCCTCTTCAGACTGAAACCACATGCAACGTACCTTGATCTATGACTGGGGATGCTTGAGCTGAAGAGACAGAAGAGAAACATCTGTAGGCAATCTGCATCTGCAAAGAAGTCTCTCATCGCCCAGCTCAATGCCCAGTTACTACAATATCAGTGACCAACAGGGGTAGCTGCTGCCCTTTCATGACTTAAACAAAAGGGTGGGCAGATATGGCTCCTGAAATGTCTCCTCTCTCCCCCCAGATTAAGGGAGGGAGGAGGGCACTGGTCCTCACAGAACAGGTGAAATATGCAGGATAAAGGGAAATGGTTCAAGCCCACAATCTCTGCTTCCAGTGGCTTGTTCCAAAAATGAAGAAAACCGAATATGTGGATTGCTTATGAAGGACGTCTTCTTCCTCAGGGAAAAAATTCTTGTCACCTTTTATTTCCTTTTTGTTTTTCCTGTCTGTTCTCTGATAGTTGAGGAGAAGGAGGAGGATGGTCCTCAAAGGAGGCCAAAAGCTGCATTCCTTCAGCCCAGGTGAGGATAATGTGGATGCTGCAACATTTGTGGCCGGTAGGGTTTTTGGATGGTTCTCCCAAAAATGACTTCAGCCAAAAGATGGGCAGATGTGGCTCCTGAAAAGTTTAATCTCTTCTTCTAGAGCAGTGTTTCTCAACCTTGACAATTTTAAGGCATGTGGACTTCAACTCCCAGCAATGCTGGCTGTGGAATTCTGGGAGTTGAAGTCCACATGCCTTAAAATTGTCAAGGTTGAGAAACACTGTTCTAGAGTAAGGGAGGAAGGGCGGCATTGAGCCTTCACGCAGCAGGCGAAATAAGGAGGGATAGAAGGAAGAGGTTTAGGTCCAGCAGCTCTGCTCCTAGCAGCTTTTCAAAGCTTTTAAAAAAGAATATGAAAATTGCTTATGATCTGTTTTAGCACATCGGTCCAATCGGAGGATGGTTCTCCATATATATGGCTTCTGGGTTTGCATTTCCTGCTCTTTGAAAATGAGAGCTGATTCTGTAGTAATTGCATATTAGTCCTTACATGCTATGCAGATCAATAGAATTTGATAATTACATTTAGACATAAGCATTGCCATGTCCCATTCATGTAAAACATGGGGTGTCTGAAGACACATTGAAGGTCCCCTGGTTCACAATAATGTGGTCAGGTTTAATTGGGAGCTTTTAAGTCTCCCCCATTTTCAGATCTCCATGCAAATCTGTCCTTTGCCGTTGGCTAAGTTAGAAGAGCCCAGAATGCTTTGGGGGAATAAAATATTCCAACGGAACCAATGACTGCAGATCTCATTTGCATGAAGTGGCCAAGCAGAGGCATTTAAGGAAAGGAAAGGAAAGAAGAAGAAGAGGGTTATAATTTTCTTCGTTAGAAGGACATTCCTTGCCAAAGTTGACCATGGGTTGGGCGGTGGTCTTCCTTGCGCTCCTCACTTACTGCACAGGTAAAGCTTTCCTGGGCCGAGAGAGGATCTGATTGTGATTCTCATAAGAACTTGGTCCTTTGGAAAAGTCTAAGAGCAGTGCATCAGTTTAACAGTCTTTCTTTCTGTCTCTCCTCTCTTTCTCTTCATCCCACCCTCTTGAAAGGCATTCATGGCGAGTCCCCTTGGACTCAGCCTCCCTCCAGCTCCGTTTCCCTGGGTGGATCCGTTACGATCTCCTGCTTAACTCAGAGTACTGATGCCATTCGGTGGTATCAACAGAAAGAAGGAAAAAGCCCTCGTTTTGTCCACTGTGATGTCTGCAACAGGGGAGAAGGGATCCCAGATCGCTTCACTGCCACCAGATCTGGGACAACAGGATCTTTGGCCCTCACCAATGCGAAGGCTGAAGACGAGGCAGATTATTACTGTGCGAGCTGGAAAAGCAACGTGTTCCACAGTGGTGAATTCTTATGGGGAAGTGCAACACAAACCTTCACTCTTCCTCTTCAGCTGAAACAAGAAGCAATGTTCCTTGAACAGTGACTGGGGAAGCTTGAGTTGAAGAAACAGGAGAGAAACTCCTGCAGGTTCATTTCCATCTGCAAAAAGTGTCTCTGTTCCTATGAAGGGGGATGATAAATACAGCTAGAGGGAAGAGAAAGGCACAGGAGAAGCCCAGGGACTCAAAGCCTCCGTTTCCCATAGTTTGAGTAAAAACCATCAAAGGATAAGATGTAAAATTGGAGAAGCCACAGATGCTTTGCAGGTGCTTCAACACTAGACTGGAGGTGGGATAAAAGGGATTTGATGAAGACTCAGGCTAAAAAGTGACCCCTGGGGCATGTTTGGGTCAAGGTTAGAGGATGTAACAATGAACACTTTGCAACGATTGGCACACACTCACATGAGGTTCTCGTAGATTAGATGTTGAACTGAACAGACCATGAGATAAATGTTCTTACCAGGAGGAATGAATCAGCCAAGGAAAACATGAAAATCTCTTGATGAGCAGGTACCTCCTTTACCTGCATCTCAAGTACACCAAGTTAGAGATCAAAGGCCTATGCATATTAAAAGACTATATAATGCATTAATTGAAATTGATTCTGAAACTGAATTAGTTAAGGACTGTATGATTAAGTGGGAACATAATTTTGGACAACCAATTATGATGGAAACATGGGAGAGGATTTGGGTTAAAATGTAAGATTTACACAAGCGCAACATTTAAGAGAAATTTTTTATAAAATGTTTTATAGATGGCATTTAGACCCGAAAAAATTATCATCTATGTACCCGGATATACAACCTAAGTGTTGGAGATGTGAATCTATGGATGCTACTTATTTTCATGTATGGTGGACTTGTAGAAAAATTAAGGCTTTCTGGATAAAAATATGGTGGATACTTAAAAATATATTGAAAAAGCGTATCGAATTTTCACCACAGTTGTTTTTGTTAGGTATTATAAAAGACTGTACCACCATAGAGATGAATTTAATTTTGAACTTGATTACAGCGGCAAGATTGTTGGTGGGACAATATTGGAAGACGTCAGAATTACCATCTATTGAAGAATGGACTTTAAAAGTTATTAACTTGGCAGAAATGGCTAAAATATCCGCATATTTGAAGGATCACTCAAATGAAAAATATATGTTGGACTGGAAAAAATGGATAGATTATATACAAAGGAAATATCAATTTAAGAAATTGTATTTAGTATATAGTTAAATATTTATATGTTGGATTGAAAAATGTAGTTAAATTTTTAATAGGATTTATATAACATTTTGGGGTAGTTTAGTGGGTTTTCTTGTGTTGTTTTTTTTTAACCCTGTATTCACTTTGGGAAGTCGGGGGTGGGGGGGTGGGGGTGGAGGGGTTTCTATAATCTTCTCAACTGTAACATGATATTTGATAAAGGATGGGTTGCTCTGCGGCACCTTGTACCACATCTGGAGGGGGTGAGACTGAGGAGCGAAGGTTGAGGGAAGTAGGGAGGTGGCATGAGGGGGAGGAGAGAGTGGGGGTAGAGATGGTGGGTGGATAGAGGTAGAGGTAGGGAGAAAGGAGGAGGGGGATGTGGTTGGGGGGTGCCGCAGAGCAATACTTATAGTTAACTTAACTATTTTAGTTAAGTTTTTATGTTTTGTTCTTGTGATTGAAAAAGTTGTAAACGTTTTTATTCAGTTGAGTTGTTTTAATGTGATTTTTTTTCTCTTTTGTTATTTATAATTATAAAAATTAATAAAATTATATATATATATATATATATAAAAAGAAGGACAAGCACGGACAAGGGTGTTGCTCCAGACTTATAGATAATCTCTACCTGAAATCAAGGTTCTAAAAACATTAAGGGAGACGTTGGGAGATCTTCTGTAAAAGAGTTAATAAAGAAAAGACATTTTGTTCCATTCTTGTTTTCTTGCAACACCTTTCTTTCTTTCTTTCTTTCTTTCTTTCTTTCTTTCTTTCTTTCTTTCTTTCTTTCTTTCTTTCTTTCTTCCTTCCTTCCTTCCTTCCTTCCTTCCTTCCTTCCTTCTTTCTTTCTTTCTTTCTTTCTTTCTTTCTTTCTTTCTCTCTTGTCCTTCCTCTGATATTTAAGGAGAAAGACGATGATGGTCTTCAAAGGATGACAAACGCTCCATTTCTTCAGCCCAGTTTTGAGATAACACAGCTGTTGCAAAATCAGTGGCCAGTAGGGGTTGCTGCTGCCCTTTCATGTTTGTGCAAGAAAAACGACATAAGCAAAAGCATGTCCAGATGTGGCTCCTGAAATGTCTCATCTCTTCCTGGAGAGTAAGGGAAGGAGGAGGACCCTGACCATTCACATCGTAGGTGAATAATGCAGGAGAAAAGGAAATGGTTAGATCCAACAATTCTGCCTCTAGTGGTACGTTCCAAAAATTAAGAAAAATTAATATGAGGATTATTGATGACCTGCCCTAACCCGTATGTTGAGGTGGAGTATGACCCTCCTCTTTCCCCCTAGACTGGTGGTCTTGAAGGGAGACTTCCTCTCCTTGAACCATGTGAATTAGTCAATGAGTGTGAGATACATTCCTCCAATCCATCCCATAAACAAATTTTGGTAATATGACTTTGTAAACTGAAGCAGATCAAAACGGATTCATGGAACGAACCCCACACAGCCTCCGGTCTATTAAACAGCTAATTCTCGTCTCTTCCTTTCCTTCCATTGTGGAAAAATATTAGTTTTTTAGACAAGACAATCTTAGCAATTGCTCACCGACTCTCTGATCAGACCCCCAGAGGGCTGGGTTGGTAGTTGAAGAGGCAAATATTTGCATGAGGAGGTCCTCTCCTCTCCTTTGGGAATTTAAGAGAGGTGGAGAGGAGTCAAGGGGGAAATCCATTGGCTTTAGTGAAGGAATTAGCCCATTGACTTCTTCCACCATGACCCAGCTCTTTCTTCTCTCCATAGTCCTGATCTCTGTTGGTAAGAGAAATCCCTTTGGAAGGAGGCACAACCCTTTCTACAACTAAACTCAGAAGAGCCTCCTTGCTGGATAGCTGAGTTGGCCATACGTGGTCTTCTGATCCTCTTGAACCTCCGTTGAACAAGCACTCCCTTGCTTTCTTTCAGGTACCAGCCTTCAACAGCTGCAGACCTTGAAGGACCCAGAATTTGTTGCAGTTGGAAGAACAATCACCCTGTCTTGTCGATATGAGGGTGGAAATCTTGGGGATGACAACTACCCTTGGTGGACACAGCAGATATCTGAGAATAAACCTCGAACGCTGATCTATGCGACCAGTTCCAGACCTTCGGGGATTCCAGAACGCTTCTCTGGGTCCAGATCAGGGAATGTGATGTCCTTGACTATCACTGGGGCTCTGGTTGAAGACGAAGCCACCTATTACTGTTGTGTCTGGAAGGGTAGTCAGCTCCACAGTGATTCGTTGAGATGGGGAAGTGAGACAAAAACTTTCTCTTCGTCTCACTTCAGTTTAGTTCACTTGCCCCCCCTTTCTGCATCAGTGAAATTTGACATAAAGGGACAAATGTTCACTATTGTTTAACTTAAGACCAGAGAAGAGGAGCATCCTATTCAAGTAATTTTCATTCACAAAGTCCAGCTATTTATCATGAATATAGTTTTATTTTTCTTACAATCCTTAAGGAAACCTCAGGGATGTTTGCTAGGGACTCATTAAAGCTGCCACAAAGAAGAGGGGGGGTCAACTTATTTTCCAAAGCACCTGAAAGTGGGACAAGGAACAATGGATGGAAACTAATCAAGGAAAGAAGCAACCTAGGAGACATTTCCTGACAGGGAGGACAATGATCCAGTGGAACAACTTGCCACCAGAGGTTCTGGGTGCTCCATCACAAGAGGTTTACAAGAAGGGATTGGACAGCCATTTGTCCAGAATGCTTTAGGGTCTCCTGCTTGAGCAGGGGGTTGGACTAGATGATCTCCAAGGGCCCTTCCAACTCTCCTAGTCTGTTATTCTCCCGCCATTTGAATGTCACTGTTATTGCATTTAGAGAAACAGCATTATGGATCAAGACCCTTATTGATCTTTCTCCTTCAGCAGTGTGGCCTGTCATGCAATTCCATTTGCAACTGAATTTGGATTCCAGTATCCAGCCTGAGGGTGAGACACATTGCTGTGCAAGATGGTTTTGTGACAACTGGCTTCGGGCACTATGAGAAGATCCCTCCTCCTCTATCCTCAGTGGTTCAGAACAATCCTTATAATTTGAGCAGGGGGTTGGGCTAGAAGACCTCCATGATCCCTTCCAACTCAGCTATTCCGTTACTCTGTTCTTCTGTTCTTCTGTCCTTCTGTTGAGTCGCGTTGCATATAAAGTTATATATAAAGTAGGGTGTTGGAAGAAATCTAGAAGGTTCCCTGAGCAATTACAGGATGCTTAAGGTTTCATTGGGAGCTTTTAAGTCACCTCCAATTTTCAAATCCCCTGTATGCAAATGTCCCCCGTGGTCATTGGTTAAACTAGAAGGCATCCTAAGGCTTCCTGGGAATAAAAAAATGCTGGTAGAACCAATGGGTGCAAATCTCATTTGCAAGAAGGTGCATTTAAGAAGCATATTTAAGGAAAGGAAAGGGGAAGTTCTGAAGAAGGTTATCATTTTCCTCCTCAAAAGATTACTCCTTGCCAAAGCTGACCATGGGCTGGGCTGTGATTTTCTTGGCAGTTCTCACTTACTGCACAGGTAAAGTAATTGGCCAAAACACAATCTGCCTGTGATTCTCCTAAGAACAGGCTCCCTGGGAAATGACAAAGAGCAAAGGAAGATGCACTAGATCCATAAGCATTGCTTTCTTTCTTTCTCTCTCCCCTCACTCTTTCTCTCCTTCCCTCCCACCTTTATCTAAAGGCACTGATGGTCAGTCCCCTTGGACTCAGCCTCCCTCCAGCTCCATCTCCCTGGGTGGATCCATTTCACTCTCCTGCTTAACTCAGAGTACAAACACAATCAGCTGGTATCAACAGAAAGAAGGAAAAGTGCCTCGTTTTGTCCACTGTGATGGCTGCAGCAACAGGGGAGAAGGGATCCCAAATCGGTTCACTGCCACCAGATCTGGGACTACAGGATCCTTGGCCATCACCAATGTGGAGGCTGAAGACGAGGCAGATTATTACTGCCTCAGCTGGAACAGTGCAGTTAACGCGATCCACAGTGGTAAATACTTATGGGGAAGCGTGACAAAAACCTTCACTCTCCCTCTTCACACTGAAACCACATGCAACGTACCTTGACCTGTGACTGGGGCACTTGAACCGATGAGGCAGAAGGGAAACTCCTGTAAGCTCATCTCTTTCTGCAAAGGGGTCTCTCAAGGGGGATGATGGGCACTGGAGTGTGGGTGAGAAGGGGGAAGGGAACCCCACAGGTCCAGGGTCTCAACCGTCCCCTGATAAAAGTACAAAGTTTGAAAGGAGAAGAGGTAAAATCGGAGAAGCTAGAGACGATCTGCAGCTGCTTGAGCAACAGATTAGAGATGTGATAAAAGGGACTGCAGGGAGACCCCGGCTAAAAAGGGGTGACTGGTGCATGTTTGTTCCAAGGTACCAGGATGTTAGAATGAAGATCTCCTAAAGATTTACACAATCCTGTGTGGTTCTTCTAGAATACATGATGAACTGAACTTACACCTATTAAATGTTCTAACCAGGAGAAATAAATCCTCTAATGAAAACATGAAGCATGAAACTCTTTTGATGAACCCTTTTACCTCAACCTCCAGCCCATCACTCAAGTCAAGAAGATGAAGCCCAGACAAACAGGATGCCCCAGACTTATACAAAATCTCCACCTAAAAATATCCTTCAAATCGCAGTATTAAAAACAACGAGAGGTTTTGTGACGTCTTCTGTGAGAAAATGAATGAAGACACACTGTGTTCCATTCGTCTTTTCGTTCAACTTATTTTTTTCCCCTCTCCTTCGTCTGATGTTTGAGGAGGAAGAGGAGGATGAAGGTTCTCCAAGGAGCGTAAGTGCTGCACTTCCTCAGCCCAGGTGGGGATAACACAGGTGTTGCAAAATCAGAGGCCAGTAGGGGCTGCTGCCGCCCTTCCATGCTTCCCCCCAAAATAACCTCAGTGAAAGGATGGCCAGATGTGGCTCCTGAAATGTCTCGTCTCTTCCTCTAGAGTAAAGGAAGGAGGAAGGCAGAGATTCTGCACAGAAGAAGTCAACTATGAACGGTAAATGGAAATGGTTTAGGGTCCAGCGATTCTTCAGCCCAGGTGGGGATAACACAGGTGCGGCAATATCTGGGGCCAGTAGGGGTTGCTGCTGCCCTTCCAAGCTTCTTCTGAAAAATAGGACTTCAACAAAAAGGACAGTCAGATGTGTCTCCTGAAAGGTCTACTCCCTTCCTCAGTCTACAGTGAGGGAGAGAGGCAGGCACTGATCCTTCACATAAGAGGCGAAATAAGGAATGATACATGGAAATAGTCAGGTCCAACCACTATATTTCAGGTGACCTGTTCCAGAAACTGTTAAATAAAAGAATAGAAGGATTGCTTATTACCTGGTTATGACCCATATATCCAAATGGACTATGATCCTCCACATTTTCCCTAGACTTGTGGTTTGACAGGCTGTTAAGGTGGAGTTACATAACTAAACGCATCATTTCCGTGTCACATTCACGTATAAGGTATTGTGTTTGAAGAAATTTCCCTGTTCCACAAGCAGCAGGGTGTGATATTCAAAAGAGACCTATTAATTCCTCCTGGTGTCCAAATCTCCTATATGCAAATGTTTCCCCTGGTCATTGGTTACATCAGAAGACCCCAAAATGCTTTTGGGAAAGAAAGTTTTCTACTAGAACCAATGAGTGGGGCTCTCATTTGCATGAAAGGAGAAAGCAGAGAGCTTTTAAGGAAAGGAAAGAGGAAGATCTGAAGAAGGTTACCATTTTCCTCCTCAAAAGATTACTCCTTGCCAAAGCTGACCATGGGCTGGGCTGTGATTTTCTTGGCAGTTCTCACTTACTGCACAGGTAAAGTAATTGGCCAAAACACAATCTGCCTGTGATTCTCCTAAGAACAGGCTCCCTGGGAAATGACAAAGAGCAAAGGAAGATGCACTAGACCCATAAGCATTGCTTTCTTTCTCTCTCCCCTCACTCTTTCTCTCCTTCCCTCCCACCTTTATCTAAAGGCACTGATGGTCAGTCCTCTTGGACTCAGCCTCCCTCCAGCTCCGTCTCCCTGGGTGGATCCCTTTCACTCTCCTGCACAACAACTCATAGTAGCTACTACATCAGCTGGTATCAACAGAAAGAAGGAAAAGGGGCTCGTTTTGTCCACTGCGATGGCTGCAGCGACAGGGGAGAAGGGATCCCAAATCGGTTCACTGCCACCAGATCTGGGAGTTCAGGATCCTTGGCCATCACCAATGTGGAGGCTGAAGACGACGCAATTTATTACTGCGGCAACTGGAACAGTGCAGGTAACCAGTTGCACGGTGATGAACTCTTATGGGGAAGCGTGCCAAAAACCTTCACTCTCCCTCTTCACACTGAAACCACATGCAACGTACCTTGACCTGTGACTGGGGCACTTGAACCGATGAGGCGGAGGGGAAACTCCTGTAATCTCATCTCTTTCTGCAAAGGGGTCTCTCAAGGGGGATGATGGGCACTGGAGTGTGGGTGAGAAGGGGGAAGGGAACCCCACAGGTCCAGGGTCTCAGCCGTCCCCTAATAAAAGTACAAAGTTTGAAAGGAGAAGAGGTAAAATCGGAGAAGCTAGAGATGATTTGCAGCTGCTTCAACACCAGATTAGAGATGGGATAAAAGGGACTGCAGGGAGACCCCGGCTAAGAAGGGGTCACTGGGGCATGTTTCTTCCAAGGTACCAGGATGTTAGGATGAAGATCTCCTAAAGATTTACACAATCCTGTGTGGTTCTTCTAGAATAGACAATGAACTGAACTTACACCTATTAAATGTTCTTACCAGGAGAAATAAACCCTCTAATGAAAACATGAAGCATGAAACTCTTTTGATGAACCCTTTTACCTCAACCTCGAGCCCATCACTCAAGTCAAGAAGTTGAAGCCCAGACAAGCAGGATGTCCCAGACTTATGTACAATCTCCACCTAAAAATGCCCTTCTTCAAATCGCAGTATTAAAAACGAGAGGTTTTGTGACGTCTTCTGTGAAAACAATGAATGAAGAAGACACACTGTGTTCCCTTCGTGTTCTCATTCAACTTATTTTTTCCCCTCTTTTTCGTCTGATGTTTGAGGAGGAGAAGGAGGATGAAGGTCCTCCAAGGAGCATAAGTGCTGCACTTCCTCAACCCAGGTGGGGATAACACAGGTGTTACAAAATCAGAGGCCAGTAGGGGCTGCTGCCGCCCTTCCATGCTTCCCCCCAAAATAACCTCAGCCAAAGGATGGCCAGATGTGGCTCCTGAAATGTCTCATCTCTTCCTCTAGAGTAAAGGAAGGAGGAAGGCAGAGATTCTGCACAGAAGAAGTCAACTATGCACGGTAAACGGAAATGGTTTAGGGTCCAGCGATTCTTCAGCCCAGGTGGGGATAACACAGGTGCGGCAATATCTGGGGCCAGTAGGGGTTGCTGCTGCCCTTCCATGCTTCTTCTCAAAAATAGGACTTCAACAAAAAGGACAGTCAGATGTGTCTCCTGAAAGGTCTACTCCCTTCCTCAGTCTACAGTGAAAGAGAGAGGCGGGCACTGATCCTTCAAATAAGAGGCGAAATAAGGAATGATAGATGGAAATAGTCAGGTCCAACAACCATATTTCAGGTGACCTGTTCCAGAAACTGTTAAATAAAAGAATAGGAGGATTGCTTATGACCTGGTTATGACCCATATATCCAAATGGACTATGATCCTCCACTTTTTCCCTAGACTTGTGGTTTGACAGCCTGTTGAGGTGGAGTTACATAACTACACGCATCATTTCCATGTCAAGTTCACGTATAAGGTAGTGTGTTTGTAGAAATTTCCCTTTCCATAAGCAGCAGGGTGTGATATTCAAGGGAGACCTATTAATTCCTCCTGGTTTCCAAATCTCCTATATGCAAATGTTTCCCCTGGTCATTGGTTACATCAGAAGACCCCAAAATGCTTTTGGGAAAGAAAGTTTTCTACTAGAACCAATGAGTGCGGCTCTCATTTGCATGAAAGGAGAAAGCAGAGAGCTTTTAAGGAAAGGAAAGAGGAAGATCTGAAGAAGGTTATTATTTTCCTCCTCAAAAGATTACTCCTTGCCAAAGCTGACCATGGGCTGGGCTGTGATTTTCTTGGCAGTTCTCACTTACTGCACAGGTAAAGTAATTGGCCAAAACACAGTTTGCCTGTGATTCTTCTAGGAACAGGCTTCCTGGGAAATGACAAAGAGCAAAGGAAGGTGCACTAGATCCATAAGCATTGCTTTCTTTCTCTCTCCCCTCACTCTTTCTCTCCTTCCCTCCCACCTTCATCTAAAGGCACTGATGGTCAGTCCACTTGGACTCAGCCTCCCTCCAGCACCGTCTCCCTGGGTGGAACCATTACGATCTCCTGCACAACAACTCATAGTAGCTTCTACATCAGCTGGTATCAACAGAAAGAAGGAAAAGGGCCTCGTTTTGTCCACTGTGAGGGCTGCAGCGATAGGGGAGAAGGGATCCCAAATCGGTTCACTGCCACCCGATCTGGGAATATAGGATCCTTGGCCATCACCAATGCGGAGACTGAAGATGAGGCAATTTATTACTGCGGCAACTGGAACAGTGCAGGTAACCAGTTGCACGGTGATGAACTCTTATGGGGAAGCGTGACAAAAACCTTCACTCTCCCTCTTCACACTGAAACCACATGCAACGTACCTTGACCTGTGACTGGGGCACTTGAACCGATGAGGCAGAAGGGAAACTCCTGTAAGCTCATCTCTTTCTGCAAAGGGGTCTCTCAAGGGGGATGATGGGCACTGGAGTGTGAGTGGGAAGGGGGAAGGGAACCCCACAGGTCCAGGGTCTCAGCCGTCCCCTGATAAAAGTACAAAGTTTGAAAGGAGAAGAGGTAAAATCGGAGAAGCTAGAGACGATTTGCAGCTGCTTCAACACCAGATTAGAGATGGGATAAAAGGGACTGCAGGGAGACCCCGGCTAAAAAGGGGTCACTGGGGCATGTTTGTTCCAAGCTACCAGGATGTTAGGTTGAAGATCTCCTAAAGATTTACACAATCCTGTGTGGTTCTTCTAGAATCCACGATGAACTGAACTTACACCTATTAAATGTTCTTACCAGGAGAAATAAATCATCTAATGAAAACATGAAGCATGAAATTCTTTTGATGAACCCTTTTACCTCAACCTCGAGCCCATCACTCAAGTCAAGAGGTTGAAGCCCAGACAAGCAGGATGCCCCAGACTTATACACAATCTCCACCTAAAAATGTCCTTCAAATCGCAGTATTAAAAACAACGAGAGGTTTTGTGACATCTTCTGTGAGAAAATGAATGAAGAAGACACACTGTGTTCCATTCGAGTTCTCGTTCAACTTATTTTTTTCTCCTCTCCTTCGTCTGATGTTTGAGGAGGAGGAGGAGGATGAAGGTCCTCCAAGGAGCGTAAGTGCTGCACTTCCTCAGCCCAGGTGGGGATAACACAGGTGTTGCAAAATCAGAGGCCAGTAGGGGCTGCTGCCGCCCTTCCATGCTTCCCCCCAAAATAACCTCAGCCAAAGGATGGCCAGATGTGGCTCCTGAAATGTCTCGTCTCTTCCTCTAGAGTAAAGGAAGGAGGAAGGAAGAGATTCTGCCCAGAAGAAGTCAACTATGCACGGTAAACGGAAATGGTTTAGGGTCCAGCGATTCTTCAGCCCAGGTGGGGATAACACAGGTGCGGCAATATCTGGGGCCAGTAGGGGTTGCTGCTGCCCTTCCAGGCTTCTTCTGAAAAATAGTACTTCAACGAAAAGGACAGTCAGATGTATCCCCTGAAAGGTCTACTCCCTTCCTCGGTCTACAGTGAGGGAGAGAGGCAGGCACTGATCCTTCACATAAGAGGCGAAATAAGGAATGATACATGGAAATAGTCAGGTCCAACCACTATATTTCAGGTGACCTGTTCCAGAAACTGTTAAATAAAAGAACAGGAGGATTGCTTATGACCTGGTTATGACCCATATATCCAAATGGACTATGATCCTCCACATTTTCCCTAGACTTCTGGTTTGACAGGCTGTTGAGCTAGAATTACATAACTAAACGCATCATTTCTCTGTCAAATTCACGTATAAGGTAGTGTGTTTGTAGAAATTTCCCTCTTCCACAAGCAGCAGGGTGTGATATTCAAGGGAGACCTATTAATTCCTCCTGGTTCCCAAATCTCCTATATGCAAATGTTTCCCCTGGTCATTGGTTACATCAGAAGACCCCAAAATGCTTTTGGGAAAGAAAGTTTTCTACTAGAACCAATGAGTGTGGCTCTCATTTGCATGAAAGGAGAAAGCAGAGAGCTTTTAAGGAAAGGAAAGAGGAAGATCTGAAGAAGGTTATCATTTTCCTCCTCAAAAGATTACTCCTTGCCAAAGCTGACCATGGGCTGGGCTGTGATTTTCTTGGCAGTTCTCACTTACTGCACAGGTAAAGTAATTGGCCAAAACACAATCTGCCTGTGATTCTCCTAAGAACAGGCTCCCTGGGAAATGACAAAGAGCAAAGGAAGGTGCACTAGATCCATAAGCATTGCTTCCTTTCTTTCTGTCTCCCCTCACTCTTTCTCTCCTTCCCTCCCACCTTTATCTAAAGGCACTGATGGTCAGTCCACTTGGACTCAGCCTCCCTCCAGCTCCGTCTCCCTGCGTGAAACCATTACGATCTCCTGCACAACAACTCAGAGTAGCTACAGCATTGGCTGGTATCAACAGAAAGAAGGAAAAGGGCCTCGTTTTGTCCACTGTGATGGCTGCAGCAGGGGAGAAGGGATCCCAAATCGGTTCACTGCCACCAGATCTGGGAATATAGGATCCTTGGCCATCACCAATGTGGAGGCTGAAGATGAGGGAATTTATTACTGCAGCAGCTTGAACAGTGCAGGTAACCAGTTGCACGGTGATGAATTCTTATGGGGAAGCGTGACAAAAACCTTCACTCTCCCTCTTCACACTGAAACCACATGCAACGTACCTTGACCTGTGACTGGGGCACTTGAACCGAAGAGGCAGAAGGGAAACTCCTGTAAGCTCATCTCTTTCTGCAAAGGGGTCTCTCAAGGGGGATGATGGGCACTGGAGTGTGGGTGAGAAGGGGGAAGGGAACCCCACAGGTCCAGGGTCTCAGCCGTCCCCTGATAAAAGTACAAAGTTTGAAAGGAGAAGAGGTAAAATCGGAGAAGCTAGAGACGATCTGCAGCTGCTTCAACACCAGATTAGAGATGGGATAAAAGGGACTGCAGGGAGACCCCGGCTAAAAAGGGGTGACTGGGGCATGTTTGTTCCAAGGTACCAGGATGTTAGGATGAAGATCTCCTAAAGATTTACACAACCCTGTGTGGTTCTTCTAGAATAGACGATGAACTGAACGTACACCTATTAAATGTTCTTACCAGGAGAAATAAATCCTCTAATGAAAACATGAAGCATGAAACTCTTTTGATGAACCCTTTTACCTCAACCTCAAGCCCATCACTCAAGTCAAGAAGTTGAAGCCCAGACAAGGAGGATGTCCCAGATTTATGTACAATCTCCACCTAAAAATGTCCTTCTTCAAATCGCAGTATTAAAAACAACGAGAGGTTTTGTGATGTCTTCTGTGAGAAAATGAATAAAGAAGACACACTGCGTTCCATTCGTGTTCTCGTTCAACTTATTTTTTCCCCCTCTCCTTCGTCTGATGTTTGAGGAGGAGAAGGAGGATGAAGGTCCTCAAAGGAGCGTAAATACTGCAGTTCTTCAGCCCAGGTGGGGATAACACAGGTGTTGCAAAATCAGAGGCCAGTAGGGGCTGCTGCCGCCCATCCATGCTTCCCCCCCCAAAATAACCTCAGCCAAAGGATGGCCAGATGTGGCTCCTGACATGTCTCGTCTCTTCCTCTAGAGTAAAGGAAGGAGGAAGGCAGAGATTCTGCACAGAAGAAGTCAACTATGCAGGATAAATGGAAATGGTTTAAGAACCAGCGATTCTTCAGCCCAGGTGGCGATAACACAGGTGGGGCAATATCTGGGGCCAGTAGGGGTTGCTGCTGCCCTTCCCTGGGTGGAACCATTACGATCTCCTGCACAACAACTCAGAGTACCAACAGCATCTACTGGTATCAACAGAAAGAAGGAAAAGGGCCTCGTTTTGTCCACTGTGATGGCTGCAGCAAAAGGGGAGAAGGGATCTCAAATCGGTTCACTGCCACCAAATCTGGGACTACAGGATCCTTGGCCATCACCAATGCAGAGGCTGGAGATGAGGCAGGTTACTACTGTGGTAGCTGGAAAAGCAACGTGTTGCACAGTGGTACATTCTTATGGGGAAGTTCACAAAAACCTCCTCACTGCCTCTTCAGCTGAAGCAAGAAGCCACATACCTTGATTGGGGAAGTAGAGCTGAAAAGACAGGAAATGATGAAGAGTAAAGGAAGGTGCATTAGATCCATAATCATTGCTTTCTTTTTTTTCTCCCCTCCCTCTTTCTCGCCTTCTCTCCCACCTTTGCCTAAAGCCACTGGTGGTCAGTCCACTTGGACTCAGCCTCCCTCCAGCTCCGTCTCCCTGCCTCCTCAGCTTGTAACCACAAGCAGCACACCTTGATCTGGAGCAGTGGACACTTTAGCTGGAGCTGCAGGAGAGAAAAAAAAACCTGCAATAAGAGCTTTCCATCTCGAAAGGAGTCTCTGAATCTCTGCCAAGAAGATGGTAGGCACAGGGGAGAAGAGGGCATGGGAAGCAAACAGCCCCATGAACTCTTGTGGTCTGAGCAGGAACGGTGAAAGGAACAGGTGAAAAAGTGGAGGAGGTAGACATGATTCTTCAGTTAGTTCAGCACCGAAGAGGATGAGGTGATAAAAGGGATTGTAGGAGAACACAGCATGAAAAATTGGTCCCTGCGGCAGGCCTGTGGCATGGCTGGAGGATGTAGGGATAAACTCTTAGTCAAGATCTGTAGACTTGTGTGTGGTTCTCCTACATTAGGAGGTGGAACTGAACAGACCACATGCTGAATGTTTTCTTCCTGGGAGAAATGCATCACCCACTGGAAACATGAAAGTCATCCTTTTCCACAATCACTTGAATTAGTTGCTACATGGGACTTCCGCATTCCCTATAATTTCTCCTTAGTTCTAGGTTGCTTCTCTCCTGGATTAGTTTCCATTTGTTGCTTCTTGTCCAATTGACAATTAATGTCAGGGCGATCTGGCATTAACTGAGACCTTTTAATTCTTCCTCCGTTTCCAAATCTCATCCATGCAAATATTTCTGTTGGTCATTGGCTAAACTAGAAGGATAGACCTCATTGTGGTTTTGGGAAATAAGGCATTTAGGAGAACCAATGAGTGCAGATCTCATTTGCATGAAAGAAGAAAGCAGGGGTCTTTAAAGGAAAGGAAAGGGGAAGATCTGAAGAAGGTTATAATTTGCACAAAGAGGTGAACTCAGGGCATTTAAAGGAAAGGAGAAGATTTGGTTATAATTATCCTCCCTGAACAATCCTTCCTTGACAAACTTGACCATGGGTTGGGCTGCGTTCTTCCTTACGCTACTCACTTACTGCACAGGTAAAGCTTTCCTGGGCCAAGAGAGAATCTGCTTGTGATTCTCGTAAGAACAGGGTCCCTTGGAAAAGTCCAAGAGCAAAGGAAGGTGACTCAGTTTAACAGTCTTTCTTTCTGCCTCTCCTCTTTTTCTCTTCATCCCACCCTCTTGAAAGGCATTCATGGCGAGTCCCCTTGGACTCAGCCTCCCTCCAGCTCCGTTTCCCTGGGTGGATCCATTACGATCTCCTGCAAAACAACGCAGAGTTCCAACTGCATTGGCTGGTATCAACAGAAACCTGGAGAAGCTCCTCGCTATGTCCAATGTAGCGGATTCAGCAGGGGAGAAGGGATCCCAGATAGGTTCACTGCCACCAGATCTGGGAGTACAGGATCCTTGGCCATCACCAATGTGCAGGCTGAAGACGAGGCAGATTATTTCTGTGGGAGCTGGAACACTGCAGATACCCAGTTGCACGGTGATGAATTCTTATGGGGAAGCCTGACAAAAACCTTCACTCTTCCTCTTCAGACTGAAACCACATGCAACGTACCTTGATCTATGACTGGGGATGCTTGAGCCGAAGAGACAGAAGAGAAACATCTGTAGGCTCATCTGCATCTGCAAAGAAGTCTCTCAGCGCCCAGCTCAATGCCCAATTACTACAATATCAGTGACCAACAGGGGTAGCTGCTGCCCTTTCATGACTTAAACAAAAGGGTGGGCAGATATGCCTCCTGAAATGTCTCCTCTCTCCCCCCAGAGTAAGGGAGGGAGGAGGGCACTGGTGCTCACAGAACAGGTGAAATATGCAGGATAAAAGGAAATGGTTTAAGCCCACAATCTCTGCTTCCAGTGGCTGGTTCCAAAAATGAAGAAAACCAAATATGGGGATTGCTTATGAAGGACCTCTTCTTCCTCAGAGAAAAAAATAACCCAGTTACATTTAGGAAAAGATCTTTGAGACCATTATGACCTGGGTGAATGGGAATCTCCACAGACATTGGTCCCAAATCTGGCACCTGGTGTTCATTGACTTAACTAGAAAACCCCATAATGCTTTTAGGGAATAAAATAGTCTAGCGGAACCAATGAGTGCAGATCTCATTTGCATGAAAGGAGAAAGCAGGGGCATTTAAGGAAAGGAAGGGAGAAGATCTGAAGAAGGTTATAGTTTTCTTCCCTAGAAGGACATTCCTGGCCAATGTTGACCATGGTTTGGGCAGTGGCCTTCCTTGCGCTCCTCACTTACTGCACAGGTAAAGCTTTCCTGGCCCAAGAGACAATTTGGCTGTGATTCTCAAAAGAATTTGCACCCTTCTAAATAGCTCAGAGCAAAGGAAGATGCGTCAGTTTAATAGTATTTCTTCCTTCTTCTTCTCCTCTCTCTCTCTCTTTCTCTTTCTCTCCCTCTCTCTCTTTCTCTCTCTCTCCCTCTACCCCGTTAAAGGCATTGATGGTCAGTCCCCTTGGACTCAGCCTCCCTCCAGCTCCGTCTCCCTGCATGAAACCGTTACGATCTCCTGCATAACAACTCAGAGTTCCTACTGCATTGGCTGGTATCAACAGAAACCTGGAGAAGCTCCTCGCTATGTCCAATGTAGCGGATCCAGCAGAGGAGAAGGGATCCCAGATAGGTTCACTGCCACCAGATCTGGGAGTACAGGATCCTTGGCCATCACCAATGTGGAGGCTGGAGATGAGGCAGATTATTTCTGTGGGAGCTGGAACAGTGCATTTACCCAGTTGCACGGTGGTGAACCCTTATGGGGAACTGTGGCAAAAACCTTCACTCTTCCTCTTCAGACTGAAACAAGAAGCAACGTACCTTGATTTATGACTGGGGATGCTTCAGCTGAAGAGATAGGAGAGAAACGTCTGTAGGCTCATCTGCATCTGCAGAGAAGTCTCTCAGCGCCCAGCACGAGGGATGATGGGCGCAGAAGTGTGGATGAGAAAGGTGGAGGTGAAGTCCACAGATCCACGGTCTCAGCCTTCTGCGGTATAAGTACAAATTATGAATGCAGAAAAAGTAAAATTGGAGAAGACAGAGATGATTTGCAGGTGCTTCACTGCAAGACTGGAAACGGGAGAAAACAGATTGTATGAGGACAGAGCATTAAAAAGTGGTTCCTGTGATAGGTTTGCACCAATGAGTTGTGGAAGCATGGACAAACTCTTACTAAAGATTGCAGCAGTCATGCGTTGTTCTCCCTACATTAGAGGTTGAACCGAGGAGACCATGTGCTAAAGCTCTGCTTCCTAGGAGAATTGAACCAGCCACTAAAAATATGAAACCCTTCTGATGAGAGATACTGTACATCCTTCACCTCAACCTCAATCCTACATCTAAAGTGAAGACGGGCAAGCACAGGGAAGCATGACAAAACTTAGATATAGTGTCGACCCGAAGTGTCTTTTTTGAAATCAAAGCATTAAAATGTTCCATTCTTGTCACCTTTTATTTCCTTCTTGTTTTTCCTGTCTGTTCTCTGATAGTTGAGGAGAAGGAGGAGGATGGTCCTCGAAGGAGGCCAAAAGCTGCATTCCTTCAGCCCAGGTGAGGATAATGTGGATGCTGCAACATTTGTGGCCGGTAGGGTTTTTGGATGGTTCTCCCAAAAATGACTTCAGCCAAAAGATGGGCAGATGTGGCTCCTGAAAAGTTTAATCTCTTCTTCTAGAGCAGTGTTTCTCAACCTTGACAATTTTAAGGCATGTGGACTTCAACTCCCAGAATTCCTTTTCACGCAGCAGGCGAAATAAGGAGGGATAGAAGGAAGAGGTTTAGGTCCAGCAGCTCTGCTCCCAGCGGCTTTTCAAAACTTTTAAAAAAGAATATGAAAATTGCTTATGATCTGTTTTAGCACATCGGTCCAATCGGAGGATGGTTCTCCATATATATGGCTTCTGAGTTTGTATTTCCTGCTCTTTGGAAATAAGAGCTGATTCTGTAGTAATTGCATATTAGTCCTTACATGCTATGCAGATCAATAGAATTTGATAATTACATTTACACATAAGCATTGCCATGTCCCATTCATGTAAAACGTGGGGTGTCTGAAGACACATTGAAGATCCCCTGATTCACAATAATGTGGTCAGGTTTAATTGGGGGCTTTTAAGTATCCCCCATTTTCAGATCTCCATGCAAATCTGTCCTTTGTCGTTGGCTACGTTAGAAGAGCCCAGAATGCTTTGGGGGAATAAAATATTCCAACGGAACCAATGAGTGCAGATCTCATTTGCATGAAGTGGCCAAGCAGAGGCATTTAAGGAAAGGAAAGGAAAGGAAAGAAGAGGGTTATAATTTTCTTCCTTAGAAGGACATTCCTTGCCAAAGTTGGCCATGGGTTGGGCGGTGGTCTTCCTTGCGCTCCTCACTTACTGCACAGGTAAAGCTTTCCTGGGCCGAGAGAGCATTTGATTGTGATTCTCATAAGAACTTGGTCCCTTGGAAAAATCTAAGGAAAGGATGGTGCATCAGTTTCTCAGTGTTTCTTTCTTTCTCTCCCCTCCTTCTCTAAAGGCATTCATGGCGAATCCCCTTGGACTCAGCCTCCCTCCAGCTCCGTTTCCCTGGGTGGATCCATTTCGATCTCCTGCTTAACTCAGAGTACTGATGCCATTCGGTGGTTTCAACAGAAACCAGGAAAAGGCCCTCGTTTTGTCCACTGTGATGGCTACAGCAGGGGAGAAGGAATCCCAGATCGCTTCACTGCCACCAGATCTGGGACTACAGGATCTTTGGCCATCACCAATGCAGAGGCTGAAGACGAGGCAGATTATTACTGTGGGAGCTGGAAAAGCAACGTGTTCCACAGTGATGAATTCTTATGGGGAAGTGCAACAAAAACCTTCACTCTTCCTCTTCAGCTGAAACAAGAAGCAACGTCCCTTGAACAGTGACTGGGGAAGCTTCAGTTGAAGAAACAGGAGAGAAACTCCTGCAGGTTCATTTCCATCTGCAAAACGTGTCTCTGTCCCTATGAAGGGGGATGATAAATACAGCTAGAGGGAAGAGAAAGGCACAGGAGAAGCGGAGGGACTCAAAGCCTCCGTTTCCCATAGTTTGAGTAAAAACCATCAAAGGATAAGATGTAAAATTGGAGAAGCCACAGATGCTTTGCAGGTGCTTCAACACTAGACTGGAGGTGTGATAAAAGGGATTTGATGAAGACGCAGGCTAAAAAGTGACCCCTGGGGCATGTTTGGGTCAAGGTTAGAGGATGTAACAATGAACACTTTGCAACGATTGGCACACACTCACATGAGCTTCTCGTAGATTAGATGTTGAACTGGACAGACCATGAGATAAATGTTCTTACCAGGAGGAATGAATCAGCCAAGGAAAACAGGATAATCTCTTGATGAGCAGGGACCTCTTTTACCTGCATCTCAAGCACACCACTAAAATCAAGAAGGACAAGCACGGACAAGGATGTTGCTCCAGACTTATAGATAATCTCTACCTGAAATCAAGGTTCTAAAAAGGCTAAGGGAGACGTTGGGAGATCTTCTGTAAAAGAGTTAATAAAGAAAAGACTTTTTGTTCCATTCTTGTTTTCTTGCAACACCTTTCTTTCTTTCTTTCTTTCTTTCTTTCTTTCTTTCTTTCTTTCTTTCTTTCTTTCTTTCTTTCTTTCTTTCTTTCTTTCTTTCTTTCTTTCTCTCTCTCTCTTTCTTTCTTTCTTTCTCTCTCTCTATTTCTCTCTTTCTTTCTTTCTTCCTTCCTTCCTTCCTTCCTTCCTTCCTTCCTTCCTTTCTTTCTTTCTTTCTTTCCTTTTTTCTTTCTTTCTTTCTTTCTTTCTTTCTTTCTTTCTTTCCCTCTCTCTCTCTCTCTCTCTCTCTCTCTCTCTCTCTCTCTTTCTTTCTTTCTTGTCCTTCCTCTGATATTTAAGGAGAAAGACGATGATGGTCTTTAAAGGATGACAAACCCTCCATTTCTTCAGCCCAGTTTTGAGATAACATAGATGTTGCGAAATCAGTGGCCAGTAGGGGTTGCTGCTGCCCTTTCATGTTTGCGCAAGAAAAAACAACATAAGCAAAAGCATGTCCAGATGTGGCTCCTGAAATGTCTCATCTCCTCCTTGAGAGTAAGGGAAGGAGAAGGACCCTGACCATTCACATCGTAGGTGAATAATGCAGGAGAAAAGGAAATGGTTAGATCCAACAATTCTGCCTCCAGTGGTACGTTCCAGAAATTAAGAAAAATCAATATGAGGATTATTGATGACCTGCCCTAGCAGGGTGGAGTATGACCCTCCTCTTTTCCCCTAGACTGGTGGTCTTGAAGGGAGACTTCCTCTCCTTGAACCATGTGAATTAGTCAATGAGTGTGAGATACATTCCTCCAATCCATCCCATAAACAAATTTTGGTAATATGACTTTGTAAACTCAAGCAGATCAAACCGGATTCATGGAACGAACCCCACATGGCCTCCGGTCTATTAAACAGCTAATTCTCGTCTCTTCCTTTCCTTCCATTGCGGAAAAATATTAATTTTTAATATTTTAATATTATTTTTTAGACAAGACAATCTTAGCAATTGCTCATCGACTCTCTGATCAGACCCCCAGAGGGCTGGGTTGGTAGTTGAAGAGGCAAATATTTGCATGAGGAGGTCCTCTCCTGTCCTTTGGGAATTTAAGAGAGGTGGAGAGGAGTCGAGGGGGAAATCCATTGGCTTTAGTGAAGGAATTAGCCCATTGACTTCTTCCACCATGACCCAGCTCTTTCTTCTCTCCATAGTCCTGATCTCTGTTGCTAAGAGAAATCCCTTTGGAAGGAGGCACAACCCTTTCTACAACTAAACTCAGAAGAGCCTCCTTGCTGGATAGCTGAGTTGGCCACACGTGGTCTTCTGATCCTCTTGAACCTCCGTTGAACAAGCACTCCCTTGCTTTCTTTCAGGTCCCAGCCTGCAACAACTGCAGACCTTGAAGGACCCAGAATTTGTTGCAGTTGGAAGAACAATCACCCTATCTTGTCGATGTGAGGGTGGAAATCTTGGGGATGACAACTACCCTTGGTGGGCACAGCAGATATCTGAGAATAAACATTGAACGCTGATCTATGCGACCAGTTCCAGACCATCGGGGGTTCCAGAACGCTTCTCTGGGTCCAGATCAGGGAATGTGATGTCCTTGACTATCACTGGTTGAAGACGAAGCCACCTATTACTGTTGTGTCTGGAAGGGTAGTCAGCTCCACAGTGATTCGTTCAGATGGGGAAGGGAGACAAAAACCTTCTCTTCGTCTCATTTCAGTTTAGTTCACTTGACCCCCCTTTTCTGCATCAGTGAAATTTGACATAAAGGGACAAATGTTCAATATTGTTTAACTTAAGACCAGAGAATAGGAGCATCCTATTCAAGTAATTTTCATTCAGAAAGGCCAGCTATTTATCATGAATATAGTTTTATTTTTCTTACATTCCTTAATGAAACCTCAGGGATGTTTGCTAGGGACTCATTAAAGCCACCACAAAGAAGAGGAGGTCAACCTATTTCCCAAAGCACCTGAAAGCGGGACAAGGAACAATGGATGGAAACTAATCAAGGAAAGAAGCAACCTAGGAGAAATTTCCTGACAGGGAGGACAATGATCCAGTGGAACAACTTGCCACCAGAGGTTCTGGGTGCTCCATCACAAGAGGTTTACAAGAAGGGATTGGACAGCCATTTGTCCAGAATGGTTTAGGGTCTCCTGCTTGAGCAGGGGGTTGGACTAGAAGACCTCCAAGGGCACTTCCAACTCTCCTAGTCTGTTATTCTCCCGCCATTTGAATGTCACTGTTATTGCATTTAGAGAAACAGCATTATGGATCAAGACCCTTATTGATCTTTCTCCTTCAGCAGTGTGGCCTGTCATGCAATTCCATTTGCAACTGAATTTGGGTTCCAATATCCAGCCTGAGGGTGAGACACATTGCTATGCAAGATGGTCTTGTGACCACTGGCTTCGGGCACTATGAGAAGATCCCTCCTCCTCTATCCTGAGTGGTTCAGAACAATCCTTATAATTTGAGCAGGGGGTTGGACTAGAAGACCTCCAAGGTCCCTTCCAACTCAGCTATTCCGTTACTCTGTTCTTCTGTTGAGTCGCGTTACATATAAAGTTATATATAAAGTAGGGTGTTGGAAGAAATCTAGAAGGTTCCCTGAGCAATTACAGGATGCTTAAGGTTTCATTGGGAGCTTTTAAGTCACCTCCAATTTTCAAATCCCCTGTATGCAAATGTACCCCGTGGTCATTGGTTAAACTAGAAGGCATCCTAAGGCTTCCTGGGAATAAAAAAATGCTGGTAGAACCAATGGGTGCAAATCTCATTTGCAAGAAGGTGCATTTAAGAAGAATATTTAAGGAAAGGAAAGGGGAAGATCTGAAGAAGGTTATCATTTTCCTCCTCAAAAGATTCCTCCTTGCCAAAGCTGACCATGGGCTGGGCTGTGATTTTCCTGGCAGTTCTCACTTACTGCACAGGTAAAGTAATTGGCCAAAACACAATCTGCCTGTGATTCTCCTAAGAACAGGCTCCCTGGGAAAGGACAAAGAGCAAAGGAAGGTGCACTAGACCCATAAGCATTGCTTTCTGTCTCCCCTCACTCTTTCTCTCCTTCCCTCCCACCTTTATCTAAAGGTACTGATGGTCAGTCCCCTTGGACTCAGCCTCCCTCCAGCTCCGTCTCCCTGCGTGGATCCGTTTCAATCTCCTGCTCAACTACTCAGAGTAGCTACAAGATCGGCTGGTATCAACAGAAAGAAGGAAAAGGGCCTCGTTTTGTCCACTGTGATGGCTGCAGCAACAGGGGAGAAGGGATCCCAAATCGGTTCACTGCCACCAGATCTGGGACTACAGGATCCTTGGCCATCACCAATGTGGAGGCTGAAGACGAGGGAGATTATTATTGCGGCAGCTGGAATAGTGCAGGCAACGCGATTCACAGTGGTAAATTCTTACGGGGAACCGTGACAAAAACCTTCACTCTCCCTCTTCACACTGAAACCACATGCAACGTACCTTGACCTGTGACTGGGGCACTTGAACCGATGAGGCAGAAGGGAAACTCCTTTAAGCTCATCTCTTTCTGCAAAGGAGTCTCTCAAGGGGGATGATGGGCACTGGAGTGTGAGTCGGAAGGGGGAAGGGAACCCCACAGGTCCAGGGTCTCAGCCGTCCCCTGATAAAAGTACAAAGTTTGAAAGGAGAAGAGGTAAAATCGGAGAAGCTAGAGATGATTTGCAGCTGCTTCAACACCAGATTAGAGATGGGATAAAAGGGACTGCAGGGAGACCCCAGCTAAAAAGGGGTCACTTGGGCATGTTTGTGTCAAGGTACCAGGATATTAGGATGAAGATCTCCTAAAGATTTACACAATCCTGTGTGGTTCTTCTAGAATAGACGATGAACTGAACTTACACCTATTAAATGTTCTTACCAGGAGAAATAAATCCTCTAATGAAAACATGAAGCATGAAACTCTTTTGATGAACCCTTTTACCTCAACCTCGAGCCCATCACTCAAGTCAAGAAGTTGAAGCCCAGACAAGGAGGATGCCCCAGACTTATACACAATCTCCACCTAAAAATGCCCTTCTTCAAATCGCAGTATTAAAAACCACGAGAGGTTTTGTAACGTCTTCTGTGAGAAAATGAATAAAGAAGACACACATTGTTCCATTCGTCTTCTCGTTCAACTTATTTTCCCCCCTCTCCTTCGTCTGATGTTAGAGGAGGAGGATGAAGGTCCTCCAAGGAGCGTAAATGCTGCAATTCCTCAGCCCAGGTGGGGATAACACAGGTGTTGCAAAATCAGAGGCCAGTAGGGGCTGCTGCCGCACTTCCATGCTTCCCCCCAAAATAACCTCAGCCAAAGGATGGCCAGATGTGGCTCCTGAAATGTCTCATCTCTTCCTCTAGAGTAAAGGAAGGAGGAAGGCAGAGATTCTGCACAGAAGAAGTCAACTATGCACAGTAAACGGAAAAGGTTTAGGGTCCAGCGATTCTTAAGCCCAGGTGGGGATAACACAGGTGCATCTGGGGCCAGTAGGGGTTGCTGCTGCCCTTCCAGGCTTCTTCTGAAAAATAGGACTTCAACAAAAAGGACAGTCAGATGTGTCTCCTGAAAGGTCTACTCCCTTCCTCAGTCTACAGTGAGGGAGAGAGGCGGGCACTGATCCTTCACATAAGAGGCGAAATAAGGAATGATAACTGGAAATAGTCAGGTCCAACACTATATTTCAGGTGACCTGTTCCAGAAATTGTTAAATAAAAGAATAGGAGGATTGCTTATGACCTGGTTATGACCCATATATCCAAATGGACTATGATCCTCCATTTTTTCCCTAGAACTTGTGGTTTGACACGCTGTTGAGGTGGAGTTACATAACTACACGCATCATTTCCGTATCAAATTCACGTATAAGGTAGTGTGTTTGTAGAAATTTCCCTCTTCCACAAGCAGCAGAGTGTGATATTCAAGGGAGACCCATTAATTCCTCCTGGTTTCCAAATCTCCTATATGCAAATGTTTCCCCTGGTCATTGGTTACATCAGAAGACCCCAAAATGCTTTTGGGAAAGAAAGTTTTCTACTAGAACCAATCAGTGCGGCTCTCATTTGCATGAAAGGAGAAAGCAGAGAGCTTTTAAGGAAAGGAAAGGGGAAGATCTGAAGAAGGTTATCATTTTCCTCCTCAAAAGATTACTCCTTGCCACAGCTGACCATGGGCTGGGCTGTGATTTTCTTGGCAGTTCTCACTTACTGCACAGGTAAAGCTTTCCTGGGTTGAGAGAGGATCTGATTGTGATTCTCGTAAGAACAGGGTTCCTTGGAAAAGTCTAAGAGCAGTGCATCAGTTTAACAGTCTTTCTTTCTGTCTCTCCTCTCTTTCTCTTCATCCCACCCTCTTGAAAGGCATTCATGGCGAGTCCCCTTGGACTCAGCCTCCCTCCAGCTCCGTTTCCCTGGGTGGATCCGTTACGATCTCCTGCTTAACTCAGAGTACTGATGCCATTCGGTGGTATCAACAGAAAGAAAGAAAAGGGCCTCGTTTTGTCCACTGTGATGTCTGCAACAGGGGAGAAGGGATCCCAGATCCCTTCACTGCCACCAGATCTGGGACTACAGGATCTTTGGCCATCACCAATGCGGAGGCTGAAGACGAGGCAGATTATTACTGTGCGAGCTGGAAAAGCAACGTGTTCCACAGTGGTGAATTCTTATGGGGAAGTGCAACACAAACCTTCACTCTTCCTCTTCAGCTGAAACAAGAAGCAACGTTCCTTGACTGGGGAAGCTTGAGTTGAAGAAACAGGAGAGAAACTCCTGCAGGTTCATTTCCATCTGCAAAAAGTGTCTCTGTCCCTATGAAGGGGGATAATAAATACAGCTAGAGGGAAGAGAAAGGCACAGGAGAAGCCCAGGGACTCAAAGCCTCCGTTTCCCATAGTTTGAGTAAAAAACATCAAAGGATAAGATGTAAAATTGGAGAAGCCACAGATGCTTTGCAGGTGCTTCAACACTAGACTGGAGGTGGGATAAAAGGGATTTGATGAAGACTCAGGCTAAAAAGTGACCCCTGGGGCATGTTTGGGTCAAGGTTAGAGGATGTAACAATGAACACTTTGCAAAGATTGGCACACACTCACATGAGGTTCTCGTAGATTAGATGTTGAACTGAACCGACCATGAGATAAATGTTCTTACCAAGAGGAATGAATCAGCCAAGGAAAACATGAAAATCTCTTGATGAGCAGGTACCTCCTTTACCTGCATCTCAAGTACACCAAGTTAGAGATCAAAGGCCTATGCATATTAAAAGACTATATAATGCATTAATTGAAATTAATTCTGAAACTGAATTAGTTAAGGACTGTATGATTAAGTGGGAACATAATTTTGGAGAACCAATTATGATGGAAACATGGGAGAGGATTTGGGTTAAAATGTAAGATTTACACAAGCGCAACATTTAAGAGAAAATTTTTATAAAATGTTTTATAGATGGCATTTAGACCCGAAAAAATTATCATCTATGTACCCGGATATACAACCTAAGTGTTGGAGATGTGAATCTATGGATGCTACTTATTTTCATGTATGGTGGACTTGTAGAAAAATTAAGGCTTTCTGGATAAAAATATGGTGGATACTTAAAAATATATTGAAAAAGGGTATCGAATTTTCACCACAGTTGTTTTTGTTAGGTATTATAAAAGACTGTACCACCATAGAGATGAATTTAATTTTGAACTTGATTACAGCGGCAAGATTGTTGGTGGGACAATATTGGAAGACGTCAGAATTACCATCTATTGAAGAATGGACTTTAAAAGTTATTAACTTGGCAGAAATGGCTAAAATATCCGCATATTTGAAGGATCACTCAAATGAAAAATATATGTTGGACTGGAAAAAATGGATAGATTATATACAAAGGAAATATCAATTTAAGAAATTGTATTTAGTATATAGTTAAATATTTATATGTTGGATTGAAAAATGTAGTTAAATTTTTAATAGGATTTATATAACATTTTGGGGTAGTTTAGTGGGTTTTCTTGTGTTGTTGTTTTTTAACCCTGTATTCACTTTGGGAAGTCGGGGGTGGGGGGGTGGGGGTGGAGGGGTTTCTATAATCTTCTCAACTGTAACATGATATTTGATAAAGGATGGGTTGCTCTGCGGCACCTTGTACCACATCTGGAGGGGATGAGACTGAGGAGCGAAGGTTGAGGGAAGTAGGGAGGTGGCATGAGGGGGAGGAGAGAGTGGGGATAGAGATGGTGGGTGGATAGAGGTAGAGGTAGGGAGAAAGGAGGAGGGGGATGTGGTTGGGGGGTGCCGCAGAGCAATACCTATAGTTAACTTAACTATTTTAGTTAAGTTTTTATGTTTTGTTCTTGTGATTGAAAAAGTTGTAAACGTTTTTATTCAGTTGAGTTGTTTTAATGTGATTTTTTTCTCTTTTGTTATTTATAATTATAAAAATTAATAAAATTTTATATATATATATATAAAAAGAAGGACAAGCACGGACAAGGGTGTTGCTCCAGACTTATAGATAATCTCTACCTGAAATCAAGGTTCTAAAAACATTAAGGGAGACGTTGGGAGATCTACTGTAAAAGAGTTAATAAAGAAAAGACATTTTGTTCCATTCTTGTTTTCTTGCAACACCTTTCTTTCTTTCTTTCTTTCTTTCTTTCTTTCTTTCTTTCTTTCTTTCTTTCTTTCTTTCTTCTTCTTCCTTCCTTCCTTCCTTCCTTCCTTCCTTCCTTCTCTTCTTTCTTTCTTTCTTTCTTTCTTTCTTTCTTTCTTTCTTTCTTTCTTTCTTTCTTTCTTTCTTTCTTTCTTTCTTTCTTTCTTTCTTTCTTTCTTTCTCTCTTGTCCTTCCTCTGATATTTAAGGAGAAAGACGATGATGGTCTTCAAAGGATGACAAACGCTCCATTTCTTCAGCCCAGTTTTGAGATAACACAGCTGTTGCAAAATCAGTGGCCAGTAGGGGTTGCTGCTGCTCTTTCATGTTTGTGCAAGAAAAAACGACGTAAGCAAAAGCATGTCCAGATGTGGCTCCTGAAATGTCTCATCTCTTCCTGGAGAGTAAGGGAAGGAGGAGGACCCTGACTATTCACATCATAGGTGAATAATGCAGGAGAAAAGGAAATGGTTAGAACCAACAATTCTGCCTCCAGTGGTACGTTCCAAAAATTAAGAAAAATCAATATGAGGATTATTGATGACCTGCCCTAGCCCGTATGTTGAGGTGGAGTATGACCCTCCTCTTTTCCCCTAGATTGGTGGTCTTGAAGGGAGACTTCCTCTCCTTGAACCATGTGAATTAGTCAATGAGTGTGAGATACATTCCTCCAATCCATCCCATAAACAAATTTTGGTAATATGACTTTGTAAACTCAAGCAGATCAAAACGGATTCATGGAACGAACCCCACACAGCCTCCGGTCTATTAAACAGCTAATTCTCGTCTCTTCCTTTCCTTCCATTGTGGAAAAATATTAGTTTTTTAGACAAGACAATCTTAGCAATTGCTCACCGACTCTCTGATCAGACCCCCAGAGGGCTGGGTTGGTAGTTGAAGAGGCAAATATTTGCATGAGGAGGTCCTCTCCTGTCCTTTGGGAATTTAAGAGAGGTGGAGAGGAGTCGAGGGGGAAATCCATTGGCTTTAGTGAAGGAATTAGCCCATTGACTTCTTCCACCATGAGCCAGCTCTTTCTTCTCTCCATAGTCCTGATCTCTGTTGGTAAGAGAAATCCCTTTCAGGGAGAGGTTGGATCCGGTAAAGACATGTTTTTTCGGGTTCCCCATCCTGTGGGAAACATGAATATATGTAAACTTTTCGAATTTGAAGTCAGTTTCACATTTTGAATTTTCATGCTTAATTGGCTAATGTCCAACAAATGAAATCTAGGCCAACCTTTGGTCCTACTACTTCACCTTTGACCTAACCTCTTGACCTTTGACCTGACCTCTTGACTTCTGACCTGACCTCTTGAGCTTTGACTTGACCTCTCGACCTTTGACCTGACCCTCGACCTGACCCTTTGACCTTTGACATGGCCCGCAACTTTTGACCTGGCCCCTCGACCTTTGACCCAACCCCTTGATCTTTGACCTGACCTCTTGACCTTTGACCTGACCCTGTGACCCTGCCAATTGACCTTTGGCCCTGTCAGATGACCTGTGACCCGGCCATTGACCCTAGCATTTGGCCTGCTATTTCTTTAAGGAGATCGTACCTATGTAGGTTTGTATTTAGGTTTGATGTTTCAAACAGGTCACCTGTGGGGAACCTGAATATATGTTTATCTTTCGAATTTGAGGTCACTTTCACATTTTCACTTTTCATGCTTAATTCGCTATTTCCCAAAAAATGCAATCTAAGCCAAGGCGTAACTTTTCAGGGAGAGGTTGGATCCGGAAAACACATGTTTTTTGGGTTCCCCAACCTGTGGGGAACCTGAATATATGTATACCTTTCGAATTTGAGGTCAGTTTCACATTTTCACTTTTCATGCTTAATTCGCTATTTCCCAACAAATGCAATCTAAGCCAAGGCGTAACTTTTCAGGGAGAGGTTGGATCCGGTAAAGACATGTTTTTTCAGGTTCCCCATCCTGTGGGGAACCTGAATATATGTATACTTTTCAAATTTGAAGTCAGTTTCACATTTTGAATTTTCATGCTTAATTGGCTAATGTCCAAGAAATGAAATCTAGGCCAACCTTTGGCCCTACCACTCCACCTTTGACCTAACCTCTTGACCTTTGACCTGACCTCTTGACCTCTTGACCCGACCTCTCGACCTCTCGATCCAACCCCTTGACGTTTGGCCCGACCCCTTGACCTTTGACCTGACCCTTCGACCTTTGCCCTGACCCTCGACCTTTGATCTTTCCTCTTGACCTTTGACCTGACCCCTCGACCTTTGACCTGACCCTGTGACCCTGCCAATT
The DNA here is from genome assembly GCA_034064705.1 of Bothrops alternatus. Lineage (NCBI taxonomy): Eukaryota > Metazoa > Chordata > Lepidosauria > Squamata > Viperidae > Bothrops > Bothrops alternatus. Next base: position 33,064 of record JARGCV010000827.1, on the reverse strand, counting down.
GACCTTTGGCCCTGCCAGACAACCTGTGACCCGGCCATTGACCCTAGCACTTGGCCTGCTAATTCTTTAAGGAGATCGTACCTATGTAGGTTTGTATTTAGGTTTGATGTTTCAAACAGGTCACCTGTGGGGAACCTGAATATATGTTTATCTTTCGAATTTGAGGTCAGTTTCACATTTTCACTTTTCATGCTTAATTCGCTATTTCCCAACAAATGTAATCTAAGCCAAGGCGTAACTTTTCAGGGATAGGTTGGATCCGAAAAAGACATGTTTTTTCGGGTTCCTCATCTTTTTAAAGATATTAAAAAAAAAAGAATAAGAGGATTGCTTATGACCTGAATATATGTTTATCTTTCGAATTTGAGGTCAGTTTCAACGTGTGGGGAACCTGAATATATATGTATACCTTTCGAATTTGAAGTCAGTTTCACTTTTCATGCTTAATTCGCTATTTCCCAACAAATGCAATCTAAGCCAAGGCGTAAGTTTTCATGGAGAGGTTGGATCCGAAAAAGACATGTTTTTTTTGGGTTCCCCAACCTGTGGGTAACCTGAATATATGTATACCTTTCGAATTTGAGGTCAGTTTCACATTTTCACTTTTCATGCTTAATTCGCTATTTCCCAACAAATGCAATCTAAGCCAAGGTGTAACTTTTCAGAGAGAGGTTGGATCCGGTAAAGACATGTTTTTTCGGGTTCCTCATCCTGTGGGGAACCTGAATATATGTATAGTTTTTGAATTTGAAGTCAGTTTCACATTTTGAATTTTCATGCTTAATTGGCTAATGTCCAACAAATGAAATCTAGGCCGATGCCTAACTTTAATTAAACAAGTTAGAAACCAAAGGTCTATGCACATTAAAAGATTGTATAATGTACTGATAGAAATGGATTCTGAAACTGAATTAGTTAAGGATTGTATGATAAAATGGGGACAAAATTTTGGACAACCAATTATGATTGAAACTTATTATTATTATTATTATTATTATTATTATTATTATTATTATTATTATTTATTCGATTTCTATGCCGCCCTATTCCGGAGAACTCAGGGCGGCTCACAACACAGTAACTTGGGAGAGAATCTGTGTGAAAAATGTAAGATTCACTCAAGCGCAACATTTAAGGGAAAGAAAGTTTTCTACTAGAACCAATGAGTGCGGCTCTCATTTGCATGAAAGGAGAAAGCAGAGAGCTTTTAAGGAAAGGAAAGGGGAAGATCTGAAGAAGGTTATCATTTTCCTCCTCAAAAGATTACTCCTTGCCAAAGCTGACCATGGGCTGGGCTGTGATTTTCTTGGCAGTTCTCACTTACTGCACAGGTAAAGTAATTGGCCAAAACACAATCTGCCTGTGATTCTCCTAAGAACAGGCTCCCTGGGAAATGACAAAGAGCAAAGGAAGGTGCACTAGATCCATAAGCATTGCTTTCTTTCTCTCTCCCCTCACTCTTTCTCTCCTTCCCTCCCACCTTTATCTAAAGGCACTCATGGTCAGTCCCCTTGGACTCAGCTCCTCTCCCTGGGTGGATCCATTTCACTCTCCTGCTCAACTCAGAGTAGCTACAGAATCAGCTGGCTTCAACAGAAAGAAGGAAAAGGGCCTCGTTTTGTCCACTGTGATGACTGCAGCAGGGGAGAAGGGATCCCAAATCGGTTCGCTGCCACCAGATCTGGGACTACAGGATCCTTGGCCATCACCAATGTGGAGGCTGAAGACGAGGCAGATTATTACTGTGTTAGCTGGAACAGTGCAAGCAACGCGATCCACAGTAAGAAAAATAAAACTATATTCATGATAAATAGCTGGACTTTGTGAATGAAAATTACTTGAATAGGATGCTCCTCTTCTCTGGTCTTAAGTTAGACAATATTGAACATTTGTCCCTTTATGTCAAATTTCACTGATGCAGAAAGGGGGGGGTCAAGGGAACTAAACTGAAATGAGACGAAGAGAAAGTGTTTGTCTCACTTCCCCATCTGAACGAATCACTGTGGAGCTGACTACCCTTCCAGACACAACAGTAATAGGTGGCTTCGTCTTCAACCAGAGCCCCAGTGATAGTCAAGGACATCACATTCCCTGATCTGGACCCAGAGAAGCGTTCTGGAACCCCCGATGGTCTGGAACTGGTCGCATAGATCAGCGTTCGAGGTTTATTCTCAGATATCTGCTGTGCCCACCAAGGGTAGTTTTCATCCCCAAGATTTCCACCCTCATATCGACAAAATAGGGTGATTGTTCTTCCAACTGCAACAAATTCTGGGTCCTTCAACAATTCTGGGTCCTTCAAGGTCTGCATCTGTTGAAGGCTGGGACCTGAAAGAAAGCAAGGGAGTGCTTGTTCAACGGAGGTTCAAGAGGATCAGAAGACCATGTATGGCCAACTCAATTAAAGCCGCCACAAAGAAGGAGAGGTCAACCTATTTCCCAAAGCACCTGAAAGCGGGACAAGGAACAATGGATGGAAACTAATCAAGGAAAGAAGCAACCTAGGGGAAATTTCCTGACAGTGAGGACAATGATCCAGTGGAACCACTTGCCACCAGAGGTTCTGGGTGCTCCATCAAAGGAGGTTTATAAGAAGGGATTGGACAGCCATTTGTCCAGAATGGTTTAGGGTCTCCTGCTTGAGCAGGGGGCTGGACTAGAAGACCTCCAAGGGCCCTTCCTACTCTCATAGTCTGTTATTCTCCCGCCATTTCAATGTCACTGTTATTGCATTTAGAGAAACAGCATTATGGATCAAGACCCTTATTGATCTTTCTCCTTCAGCAGTGTGGCCTGTCATGCAATTCCATTTGCAACTGAACTTGGGTTCCAATATCCAGCCTGAGGGTGAGACACATTGCTGTGCAAGATGGTCTTGTGACCACTGGCTTCGGGCACTATGAGAAGAATCCTCCTCCTCTATCCTGAGTGGTTCAGAACAATCCTTATAATTTGAGCAGGGGGTTGGGCTAGAAGACCTCAAAGGTCCCTTCCAACTCAGCTATTCTGTTACTCTGTTCTTCTGTTCTTCTGTTGAGTCGCATTGCATATAAAGTTATATATAAACTAGGGTGTTGGAAGAAATCTAGAAGGTTCCCTGAGGAATTACAGGATGCTTAAGGTTTCATTGGGAGCTTTTAAGCCACCTCCAATTTTCAAGTCCCCTGTATGCAAATGTACCCCGTGGTCATTGGTTAAACTAGAAGGCATCCTAAGGCTTCCTGGGAATAAAAAAAATGCTGGTAGAACCAATGGGTGCAAATCTCATTTGCAAGAAGGTGCATTTAAGAAGGATATTTAAGGAAAGGAAAGGGGAAGATCTGAAGAAGGTTATCATTTTCCTCCTCAAAAGATTACTCCTTGCCAAAGCTGACCATGGGCTGGGCTGTGATTTTCTTGGCAGTTCTCACTTACTGCACAGGTAAAGTAATTGGCCAAAACACAATCTGCCTGTGATTCTCCTAAGAACAGGCTCCCTGGGAAAGGACAAAGAGCAAAGGAAGGTGCACTAGACCCATAAGCATTGCTTTCTTTCTCTCTCCCCTCACTCCTTCTCTCCTTCCCTCCCACCTTTATCTAAAGGCATTGATGGTCAGTCCCCTTGGACTCAGCCTCCCTCCAGCTCCGTCTCCCTGGGTGGATCCGTTTCAATCTCCTGCACAACAACTCAGAGTAGCTACAAGATCGGCTGGTATCAACAGAAAGAAGGAAAAGGGGCTCGTTTTGTCCACTGTGATGGCTGCAGCAACAGGGGAGAAGGGATCCCAAATCGGTTCACTGCCACCAGATCTGGGAGTACAGGATCCTTGGCCATCACCAATGTGGAGGGTGAAGACGAGGGAGATTATTACTGCGGCAGCTGGAACAGTGCAGGCAACGCGATTCACAGTGGTAAATTCCTATGGGGAAGCGTGACAAAAACCTTCACTCTCCCTCTTCACACTGAAACCACATGCAACGTACCTTGACCTCTGACTGGGGCACTTGAACGGATGAGGCAGAAGGGAAACTCCTGTAAGCTCATCTCTTTCTGCAAAGGGGTCTCTCAAGGGGGATGATGGGCACTGGAGTGTGGGTGAGAAGGGGGAAGGGAACCCCACAGGTCGAGGGTCTCAGCCGTCCCCTGATAAAAGTACAAAGTTTGAAAGGAGAAGAGGTAAAACCGGAGAAGCTAGAGACGATTTGCAGCTGCTTCAACACCAGATTAGAGATGGGATAAAAGGGACTGTAGGGAGACCCCAGCTAAAAAGGGGTCACTGGGACATGTTTGTTCCAAGGTACCAGGATGTTAGGATGAAGATCTCCTAAAGATTTACACAGAGGCATTTAAGGAAAGGAAAGGAAAGAAGAAGAGGGTTATAATTTTGTTCCTTAGAAGGACATTCCTTGCCAAAGTTGACCATGGGTTGGGCGGTGGTCTTCCTTGCGCTCCTCACTTACTGCACAGGTAAAGCTTTCCTGGGCCGAGAGAGGATTTGATTGTGATTCTCATAAGAACTTGGTCCCTTGGAAAAGTCTAAGAGCGGTGCATCAGATTAACAGTCTTTCTTTCTGTCTCTCCTCTCTTTCTCTTCATCCCACCCTCTTGAAAGGCATTCATGGTGAGTCCCCTTGGACTCAGCCTCCCTCCAGCTCCGTTTCCCTGGGTGGATCCGTTACGATCTCCTGCTTAACTCAGAGTACTGATGCCATTCGGTGGTTTCAACAGAAACCAGGAAAAGGCCCTCGTTTTGTCCACTGTGATGGCTACAGCAGGGGAGAAGGGATCCCCGATCGCTTCACTGCCACCAGATCTGGGACAACAGGATCTTTGGCCATCACCAATGCAGAGGCTGAAGACGAGGCAGATTATTACTGTGCGAGCTGGAAAAGCAACGTGTTCCACAGTGGTGAATTCTTATGGGGAAGTGCATCAAAAATCTTCACTCTTCCTCTTCAGCTGAAACAAGAAGCAATGTTCCTTGAACAGTGACTGGGGAAGCTTGAGTTGAACAAACAGGACAGAAACTCCTGCAGGTTCATTTCCATCTGCAAAAAGTGTCTCTGTCTCTATGAAGGGGGATGATAAATACAGCTAGAGGGAAGAGAAAGGCACAGGAGAAGCCCAGGGACTCAAAGCCTCCGTTTCCCATCGTTTGAGTAAAAAACATCAAAGGATAAGATGTAAAATTGGAGAAGCCACAGATGCTTTGCAGGAGCTTCAACACTAGACTGGAGGTGTGATAAAAGGGATTTGATGAAGACTCAGGCTAAAAAGTGACCCCTGGGGCATGTTTGGGTCAAGGTTAGAGGATGTAACAATGAACACTTTGCAACAATTGGCAAACACTCACATGAGGTTCTCGTAGATTAGATGCTGAACTGAACAAACCATGAGATAAATGTTCTTCCCAGGAGGAATGAATCAGCCAAGGAAAACAGGAAAATCTCTTGATGAGCAGGTACCTCCTTTACCTGCATCTCAAGCACACCACTAAAATCAAGGAGGACAAGCACGGACAAGGATGTTGCTCCAGACTTATAGATAATCTCTACCTGAAATCAAGGTTCTAAAAAGGCTAAGGGAGACGTTGGGAGATATTCTGTAAAAGAGTTAATAAAGAAAAGACATTTTGTTCCATTCTTGTTTTCTTGCAACACGTTTCTTTCTTTCTTTCTTTCTTTCTTTCTTTCTTTCTTTCTTTCTTTCTTTCTTTCTTTCTTTCTTTCTTTCTTTCTTTCTTTCTTTCTTTCTTTCTTTCTTTCTTTCTTTCTTGTCCTTCCTCTGATATTTAAGGAGAAAGATGATGATGGTCTTCAAAGGATGACAAACGCTCCATTTCTTCAGCCCAGTTTTGAGATAACATAGATGTTGCAAAATCAGTGGCCAGTAGGGGTTGCTGCTGCCCTTTCATGTTTGTGCAAGAAAAACGACATAAGCAAAAGCATGTCCAGATATGGCTCCTGAAATGTCTCATCTCCTCCTTGAGAGTAAGGGAACGAACCCCACACAGCCTCCGGTCTATTAAACAGCTAATTCTCGTCTCTTCCTTTCCTTCCATTGTGGAAAAATATTAGTTTTTTAGAGAAGACAATCTCCACCTAAAAATCTCCTTCTTCAAATCGCAGTATTAAAAACGAGAGGTTTTGTGACTTCTTCTGTGAGAAAATGAATAAAGAAGTGTTCCATTCCATTCGTGTTCTCATTCAACTTATTTTTTTCCCCTCTCCTTCGTCTGATGTTTGAGGAGGAGGATGAAGGTCCTCCAAGGAGCATAAGTGCTGCACTTCCTCAGCCCAGGTGGGGATAACACAGGTGTTGCAAAATCAGAGTCCAGTAGGGGCTGCTGCCGCCCTTCCATGCATCCCCCCAAAATAACCTCAGCCAAAGGATGGCCAGATGTGGCTCCTGAAATGTCTCATCTCTTCCTCTAGAGTAAAGGAAGGAGGAAGGCAGATAAATGATTTAGGTAAACGGAAATGGTTTAGGGTCCAGCGATTCTTCAGCCCAGGTGGCGATAACACAGGTGCAGCAATATCTGGGGCCAATAGGGGTTGCTGCTGCCCTTCAAACTTCTTCTCAAAAATAGGACTTCAACAAAAAGGACAGTCAGATGTGTCTCCTGAAAGGTCTACTCCCTTCCTCAGTCTACAGTGAGGGAGAGAGGCGGGCACTGATCCTTCACATAAGAGGCAAAATAAGGAATGATACATGGAAATAGTCAGGTCCAACAACCATATTTCAGGTGACCTGTTCCAGAAACTGTTACATAAAAGAATAGGAGGATTGCTTATGACCTGGTTATGACCCATATATCCAAATGGACTATGATCCCCCACTTTTTCCCTAGACTTGTGGTTTGACAGGCTATTAAGGCGGAATTACACAACTAAATGCATCATTTCTGTGTCAAATTCACGTATAAGGTAGTGTGTTTGAAGAAATTTCCCTGTTCCACAAGCACAAGGGTGTGATATTCAAGGGAGACCTATTAATTCCTCCTGGTTTCCAAATCTCCTATATGCAAATGTTTCCCCTGGTCATTGGTTACATCAGAAGACCCCAAAATGCTTTTGGGAAAAAAAGTTTTCTACTAGAACCAATGAGTGCGGCTCTCATTTGCATGAAAGGAGAAAGCAGAGAGCTTTTAAGGAAAGGAAAGAGGAAGATCTGAAGAAGGTTATCATTTTCCTCCTCAAAAGATTACTCCTTGCCAAAGCTGACCATGGGCTGGGCTGTGATTTTCTTGGCAGTTCTCACTTACTGCACAGGTAAAGTAATTGTCCAAAACACAATCTGCCTGTGATTCTCCTAAGAACAGGCTCCCTGGGAAATGACAAAGAGCAAAGGAAGGTGCACTAGACCCATAAGCATTGCTTTCTTTCTTTCTCTCTCCCCTCACTCTTTCTCTCCTTCCCTCCCACCTTTATCTACAGGCACTGATGGTCAGTCCCCTTGGACTCAGCCTCCCTCCAGCTCCGTCTCCCTGCGTGGATCTGTTTCACTCTCCTGCTTAACTCAGAGTAGCTACCAGATCGGCTGGTATCAACAGAAACCAGGAAAAGGGCCTCGCTTTGTCCACTGTGATGGCTGCAGCAGGGGAGAAGGGATCCCAAATCGGTTCACTGCCACCAGATCTGGGACTACAGGATCCTTGGCCATCACCAATGTGGAGGCTGAAGACGAGGCAATGTATTACTGCGGCAGCTGGAACACTGGAGGTACCCAGTTGCACAGTGATGAATTCTTATGGGGAAGCGTGACAAAAACCTTCACTCTTCCTCTTCAGACTGAAACCACATGCAACGTACCTTGACCTGTGACTGGGGCACTTGAACCGATGAGGCAGAAGGGAAACTCCTGTAAGCTCATCTCTTTCTGCAAAGGGGTCTCTCAAGGGGGATGATGGGCACTGGAGTGTGGGTGAGAAGGGGGAAGGGAACCCCACAGGTCCAGGGTCTCAACCGTCCCCTGATAAAAGTACAAAGTTTGAAATGAGAAGAGGTAAAATCGGAGAAGCTAGAGACGATCTGCAGCTGCTTCAACACCAGATTAGAGATGGGATAAAAGGGACTGCAGGGAGACCCCGGCTAAAAAGAGGTCACTGGGGCAGTTTGTGCCATGGCTACAGGATATTAGGATGAAGATCTCCTAAAGATTTACACAACCCTGTGTGGTTCTTCTAGAATAGACGATGAACTGAACTTACACCTATTAAATGTTCTTACCAGGAGAAATAAATCCTCTAATGAAAACATGAAGCATGAAACTCTTTTGATGAACCCTTTTACCTCAACCTCAAGCCCATCACTCAAGTCAAGAAGTTGAAGCCCAGACAAGGAGGATGTCCCAGACTTATGTACAATCTCCACCTAAAAATATCCTTCAAATCGCAGTATTAAAAACAACGAGAGGTTTTGTGACATCTTCTGTGAGAAAATGAATGAAGAAGACACACTGTGTTCCATTCGTCTTTTCATTCAACTTATTTTTTTCCCCTCTCCTTCGTCTGATGTTTGAGGAGGAGGAGGAGGATGAAGGTCCTCCAAGGAGCGTAAATGCTGCACTTTTTCAGCCCAGGTGGGGATAACACAGGTGTTGCAAAATCAGAAGCCAGTAGGGGCTGCTGCCGCCCTTCCATGCTTCCCCCCAAAATAACCTCAGCCAAAGGATGGCCAGATGTGGCTCCTGAAATGTCTCATCTCTTCCTCTAGAGTAAAGGAAGGAGGAAGGCAGAGATTCTGCACAGAAGAAGTCAACTATGCACGGTAAACGGAAATGGTTTAGGGTCCAGCGATTCTTCAGCCCAGGTGGGGATAACACAGGTGCGGCAATATCTGGGGCCAGTAAGGGTTGCTGCTGCCCTTCCAAGCTTCTTCTGAAAAATAGGACTTCAGCAAAAAGGACAGTCAGATGTGTCTCCTGAAAGGTCTACTCCCTTCCTCAGTCTACAGTGAGGGAGAGAGGCGGGCACTGATCCTTCACGTAAGAGGCGAAATAAGGAATGATAAATGGAAATAGTCAGGTCCAACAACCATATTTCAGGTGACCTGTTCCAGAGACTGTTACATAAAAGAACAGGAGGATTGCTTATGACCTGGTTATGATCCATATATCCAAATGGACTATGACCCTCCACTTTTTCCCTAGACTTGTGGTTTGACAGGCTATTAAGGTGGAATTACATAACTACACGCATCATTTTTGTGTCAAATTCACAAATAAGGTAGTGTGTTTGAAGAAATTTCCCTGTTCCACAAGCAGCAGGGTGTGATATTCAAGGGAGACCTATTAATTCCTCCTGATTTCAAAATCCCCTGTATGCAAATGTTTCCCCTGGTCATTGGTTACATCAGAAGACCCCAAAATGCTTTTGGGAAGGAAAGTTTTCTACTAGAACCAATGAGTGCGGCTCTCATTTGCATGAAAGGAGAAAGCAGAGAGCTTTTAAGGAAAGGAAAGAGGAAGATCTGAAGAAGGTTACCATTTTCCTCCTCAAAAGATTACTCCTTGCCAAAGCTGACCATGGGCTGGGCTGTGATTTTCTTGGCAGTTCTCACTTACTGCACAGGTAAAGTAATTGGCCAAAACACAATCTGCCTGTGATTCTCCTAAGAACAGGCTCCCTGGGAAATGACAAAGAGCAAAGGAAGGTGCACTAGATCCATAAGCATTGCTTCCTTTCTTTCTCTCTCCCCTCACTCTTCCTCTCCTTCCTTCCAACCTTTCTCTAAAGGCACTGATGGTCAGTCCCCTTGGACTCAGCCTCCCTCCAGCTCTGTCTCCCTGGGTGGATCCGTTTCAATCTCCTGCTTAACTCAGAGTACCAACAGAATCAGCTGGTATCAACAGAAAGAAGGAAAAGTGCCTCGTTTTGTCCACTGTGATGGCTGCAGCAGGGGAGAGGGGATCCCAAATCGGTTCACTGCCACCAGATCTGGGACTACAGGATCCTTGGCCATCACCAATGCAGAGGCTGGAGATGAGGCAAATTACTACTGTGGTAGCTGGTTAAGCAATGTGTTGCACAGTGGTACATTCTTATGGGGAAGTGCACAAAAACCTCCTCACTGCCTCTTCAGCTGAAGCAAGAAGCCACATACCTTGATTGGGGAAGTAGAGCTGAAAAGACAGGAAATGATGAAGAGCAAAGGAAGGTGCATTAGATCCATAATCATTGCTTTCTTTTTTTCCTCCCCTCCCTCTTTCTCTCCTTCTCTCCCACCTTTGCCTAAAGCCACTGGTGGTCAGTCCACTTGGACTCAGCCTCCCTCCAGCTCCGTCTCCCTGCCTCCTCAGCTTGTAACCACAAGCAGCACACCTTGATCTGGAGCAGTGGACACTTTAGCTGGAGCTGCAGGAGAGAAAAAAACCTGCAATAAGAGCTTTCTATCTCGAAAGGAGTCTCTGAATCTCTGCCAAGAAGATGGTAGGCACAGGGGAGAAGAGGGCATGGGAAGCAAACAGCCCCATGAACTCTTGTGGTCTGAGCAGGAACACTGAAAGGAACAGGTGAAAAAGTGGAGGAGGTAGACATGATTCTTCAGTTAGTTCAGCACCGAACAGGAGGAGGTGATAAAAGGGATTGTAGGAGAACACAGCATGAAAAACTGGTTCCTGCGGCAGGCCTGTGGCATGGCTGGAGGATGTAGGGATGAACTCTTAGTCAAGATCTGTAGACTTGTGTGTGGTTCTCCTACATTAGGAGGTGGAACTGAACAGACCACATGCTGAACGTTTTCTTCCTGGGAGAAATGCATCACCCACTGGAAACATGAAAGTCATCCTTTTCCACAATCACTTGTCTTAGTTGCTACATGGGACTTCTGCATTCCCTATAATTTCTCCTTAGTTCTAGGTTGCTTCTCTCCTGGATTAGTTTCCATTCATTGCTTCTTGTCCAATTGACAATTAATGTCAGGGTGATCTGGCGTTAACTGAGACCTTTTAATTCTTCCTTCGTTTCCAAATCTCATCCATGCAAATATTTCTGTTGGTCATTGGCTAAACTAGAAGGATAGACGTCATTGTGATTTTGGGAAATAAGGCATTTAGGAGAACCAATGAGTGCAGATCTCATTTGCATGAAAGGAGAAAGCAGGGATCTTTAAAGGAAAGGAAAGGGGAAGATCTGAAGAAGGTTATAATTTGCACGAAGAGGTGAACTCAGGGCATTTAAAGGAAAGGAGAAGATTTGGTTATAATTATCCTCCCTGAACAATCCTTCCTTGACAAAGTTGACCATGGGTTGGGCTGCGTTCTTCCTTGCGCTCCTCACTTACTGCACAGGTAAAGCTTTCCTGGGCCAAGAGAGAATCTGCTTGTGATTCTCGTAAGAACAGGGTCCCTTGGAAAAGTCCAAGAGCAAAGGAAGGTGACTCAGTTTAACAGTCTTTCTTTCTGTCTCTCCTCTTTTTCTCTTCATCCCACCCTCTTGAAAGGCATTCATGGCGAGTCCCCTTGGACTCAGCCTCCCTCCAGCTCCGTTTCCCTGGGTGGATCCATTATGATCTCCTGCAAAACAACTCAGAGTTCCAACTGCATTGGCTGGTATCAACAGAAACCTGGAGAAGCTCCTCGCTATGTCCAATGTAGCGGATTCAGCAGGGGAGAAGGGATCCCAGATCGGTTCACTGCCACCAAATCTGGGACTACAGGATCTTTGGCCATCACCAATGTGGAGGCTGAAGACGAGGGAATTTATTACTGCGGCAGCTGGAACAGTGCAGATACCCAGTTGCACGGTGATGAATTCTTATGGGGAAGCGTGACAAAAACCTTCACTCTTCCTCTTCACACTGAAACCACATGCAACGTACCTTGACCTGTGACTGGGGATGCTTGAGCTGAAGAGACAGAAGAGAAACATCTGTAGGCAATCTGCATCTGCAAAGAAGTCTCACAGCGCCCAGCTCAATGCCCAATTGCTACAATAACAGTGACCAACAGGGGTAGCTGCTGCCCTTTCATGACTTAAACAAAAGGGTGGGCAGATATGGCTCCTAAAATGTCTCCTCTCTCCCCCCAGATTAAGGGAGGGAGGAGGGCACTGGTCCTCACAGAACAGGTGAAATATGCAAGATAAAGGGAAATGGTTCAAGCCCACAATCTCTGCTTCCAGTGGCTGGTTCCAAAAATGAAGAAAACCGAATATGAGGATTGCTTATGAAGGACGTCTTCTTCCTCAGGGAAAAAAATAACCCAGTTACCTTTAGGAAAAGATCTTTGAGACCATTATGACCTGGGTGAATGGGAATCTCCACAGACATTGGTCCCAAATCTGGCACCTGGTGTTCATTGACTTAACTAGAAAACCCCATAATGCTTTTAGGGAATAAAATAGTCTAGCGGAACCAATGAGTGCAGATCTCATTTGCATGAAAGGAGAAAGCAGGGGCATTTAAGGAAAGGAAGGGAGAAGATCTGAAGAAGGTTATAGTTTTCTTCCCTAGAAGGACATTCCTGGCCAATGTTGACCATGGTTTGGGCAGTGGCCTTCCTTGCGCTCCTCACTTACTGCACAGGTAAAGCTTTCCTGGCCCAAGAGACAATTTGGCTGTGATTCTCAAAAGAATTTGCACCCTTCTAAATAGCTCAGAGCAAAGGAAGATGCGTCAGTTTAATAGTATTTCTTCCTTCTTCTTCTCCTCTCTCTCTCTCTTTCTCTTTCTCTCCCTCTCTCTCTTTCTCTCTCTCTCCCTCTACCCCGTTAAAGGCATTGATGGTCAGTCCCCTTGGACTCAGCCTCCCTCCAGCTCCGTCTCCCTGCATGAAACCGTTACGATCTCCTGCATAACAACTCAGAGTTCCTACTGCATTGGCTGGTATCAACAGAAACCTGGAGAAGCTCCTCGCTATGTCCAATGTAGCGGATCCAGCAGAGGAGAAGGGATCCCAGATAGGTTCACTGCCACCAGATCTGGGAGTACAGGATCCTTGGCCATCACCAATGTGGAGGCTGGAGATGAGGCAGATTATTTCTGTGGGAGCTGGAACAGTGCATTTACCCAGTTGCACGGTGGTGAACCCTTATGGGGAACTGTGGCAAAAACCTTCACTCTTCCTCTTCAGACTGAAACAAGAAGCAACGTACCTTGATTTATGACTGGGGATGCTTGAGCTGAAGAGATAGGAGAGAAACGTCTGTAGGCTCATCTGCATCTGCAGAGAAGTCTCTCAGCGCCCAGCACGAGGGATGATGGGCGCAGAAGTGTGGATGAGAAAGGTGGAGGTGAAGCCCACAGATCCACGGTCTCAGCCTTCTGCGGTATAAGTACAAATTATGAATGGAGAAAAAGTAAAATTGGAGAAGACAGAGATGATTTGCAGGTGCTTCACTGCAAGACTGGAAAAGGGAGAAAACAGATTGTATGAGGACAGAGCATTAAAAAGTGGTTCCTGTGATAGGTTTGCACCAATGAGTTGTGGAAGCATGGACAAACTCTTAGTAAAGATTGCAGCAGTCATGCGTTGTTCTCCCTACATTAGAGGTTGAACCGAGGAGACCATGTGCTAAAGCTCTGCTTCCTAGGAGAATTGAACCAGCCACTAAAAATATGAAACCCTTCTGATGAGAGATAATGTACATCCTTCACCTCAACCTCAATCCTACCACTAAAGTGAAGACGGGCAAGCACAGGGAAGCATGACAAAACTTAGATATATTGTCGACCCGAAGTGTCTTTTTTGAAATCAAAGCATTAAAATGTTCCATTCTTGTCACCTTTTATTTCCTTCTTGTTTTTCCTGTCTGTTCTCTGATAGTTGAGGAGAAGGAGGAGGATGGTCCTCAAAGGAGGCCAAAAGCTGCATTCCTTCAGCCCAGGTGAGGATAATGTGGATGCTGCAACATTTGTGGCCGGTAGGGTTTTTGGATGGTTCTCCCAAAAATGACTTCAGCCAAAAGATGGGCAGATGTGGCTCCTGAAAAGTTTAATCTCTTCTTCTAGAGCAGTGTTTCTCAACCTTGACAATTTTAAGGCATGTGGACTTCAACTCCCAGCAATGCTGGCTGTGGAATTCTGGGAGTTGAAGTCCACATGCCTTAAAATTCTCAAGGTTGAGAAACACTGTTCTAGAGTAAGGGAGGAAGGGCGGCATTGAGCCTTCACGCAGCAGGCGAAATAAGGAGGGATAGAAGGAAGAGGTTTAGGTCCAGCAGCTCTGCTCCCAGAGGCTTTTCAAAACTTTTAAAAAAGAACATGAAAATTGCTTATGGTCTGTTTTAGCACATCGGTCCAATCGGAGGATGGTTCTCCATATATATGGCTTCTGGGTTTGTATTTCCTGCTCTTTGAAAATGAGAGCTGATTCTGTAGTAATTGCATATTAGTCCTTACATGCTATGCATATCAATAGAATTTGATAATTACATTTGCACATAAGCATTGCCATGTCCCATTCATGTAAAACATGGGGTGTCTGAAGACACATTGAAGGTCCCCTGATTCACAATAATGTGGTCAGGTTTAATTGGGAGCTTTTAAGTCTCCCCCATTTTCAGATCTCCATGCAAATCTGTCCTTTGCCTTTGGCTAAGTTAAAAGAGCCCAGAATGCTTTGGGGGAATAAAATATTCCAACGGAACCAATGACTGCAGATCTCATTTGCATGAAGTGGCCAAGCAGAGGCATTTAAGGAAAGGAAAGGAAAGGAAAGGAAAGGAAAGAAGAAGAAGAGGGTTATAATTTTCTTCCTTAGAAGGACATTCCTTGCCAAAGTTGACCATGGGTTGGGCGGTGGTCTTCCTTGTGCTCCTCACTTACTGCACAGGTAAAGCTTTCCTGGGCCAAGAGAGGATCTGATTGTGATTTTCATAAGAACCTGGTCCCTTGGAAAAGTCTAAGAGGAAACGACAGTGCATCAGTTTCTCAGTGTTTCTTTCTTTCTCTCCCCTCCTTCTCTAAAGGCATTCATGGCGAGTCCCCTTGGACTCAGCCTCCCTCCAGCTCCGTGCCCTTAGATGGAACCATTACTCTCTCCTGCTTAACTCAGAGTACTAATGCCATTCGGTGGTTTCAACAGAAATCAGGAAAAAGCCCTCATTTTGTCCACTGTGATGCCTGCAGCAACAGGGGAGAAGGGATCCCAGATCGCTTCACTGCCACCAGATCTGGGACAACAGGATCTTTGGCCATCACCAATGCGGAGGCTGAAGACGAGGCAGATTATTACTGTGGGAGCTGGAAAAGCAACGTGTTCCACAGTGGTGAATTCTTATGGGGAAGTGCAACAAAAACCTTCACTCTTCCTCTTCAGCTGAAACAAGAAGCAACGTCCCTTGACCAGTGACTGGGGAAGCTTGAGTTGAAGAAAAAGGAGAGAAACTCCTGCAGGTTCATTTCCATCTGCAAAAAGTGTCTCTGTTCCTATGAAGGGGGATGATAAATACAGCTAGAGGGAAGAGAAAGGCACAGGAGAAGCCCAGGGACTCAAAGCCTCCGTTTCCCATCGTTTGAGTAAAAAACATCAAAGGATAAGATGTAAAATTGGAGAAGCCACAGATGCTTTGCAGGAGCTTCAACACTAGACTGGAGGTGTGATAAAAGGGATTTGATGAAGACTCAGGCTAAAAAGTGACCCCTGGGGCATGTTTGGGTCAAGGTTAGAGGATGTAACAATGAACACTTTGCAACAATTGGCACACACTCACATGAGGTTCTCGTAGATTAGATGGTGAACTGAACAGACCATGAGATAAATGTTCTTACCATGAGGAATGAATCAGCCAAGGAAAACAGGAAAATCTCTTGATGAGCAGGTACCTCCTTTACCTGCATCTCAAGCACACCACTAAAATCAAGGAGGACAAGCACGGACAAGGATGTTGCTCCAGACTTATAGATAATCTCTATCTGAAATCAAGGTTCTAAAAAGGCTAAGGGAGACGTTGGGAGATATTCTGTAAAAGAGTTAATAAAGAAAAGACATTTTGTTCCATTCTTGTTTTCTTGCAACACGTTTCTTTCTTTCTTTCTTTCTTTCTTTCTTTCTTTCTTTCTTTCTTTCTTTCTTTCTTTCTTTCTTTCTTTCTTTCTTTCTTTCTTTCTTTCTTTCTTTCTTTCTTTCTTTCTTTCTTTCTTTCTTTCTTTCTTTCTTTCTTTCTTTCTTTCTTGTCCTTCCTCTGATATTTAAGGAGAAAGATGATGATGGTCTTCAAAGGATGACAAACGCTCCATTTCTTCAGCCCAGTTTTGAGATAACATAGATGTTGCAAAATCAGTGGCCAGTAGGGGTTGCTGCTGCCCTTTCATGTTTGTGCAAGAAAAACGACATAAGCAAAAGCATGTCCAGATATGGCTCCTGAAATGTCTCATCTCCTCCTTGAGAGTAAGGGAACGAACCCCACACAGCCTCCGGTCTATTAAACAGCTAATTCTCGTCTCTTCCTTTCCTTCCATTGTGGAAAAATATTAGTTTTTTAGACAAGACAATCTCCACCTAAAAATCTCCTTCTTCAAATCGCAGTATTAAAAACGAGAGGTTTTGTGACTTCTTCTGTGAGAAAATGAATAAAGAAGTGTTCCATTCCATTCATGTTCTCATTCAACTTATTTTTTTCCCCTCTCCTTCGTCTGATGTTTGAGGAGGAGGATGAAGGTCCTCCAAGGAGCATAAGTACTGCACTTCCTCAGCCCAGGTGGGGATAACACAGGTGTTGCAAAATCAGAGTCCAGTAGGGGCTGCTGCCGCCCTTCCATGCTTCCCCCCAAAATAACCTCAGCCAAAGGATGGCCAGATGTGGCTCCTGAAATGTCTCGTCTCTTCCTCTAGAGTAAAGGAAGGAGGAAGGCAGATAAATGATTTAGGTAAACGGAAATGGTTTAGGGTCCAGCGATTCTTCAGCCCAGGTGGCGATAACACAGGTGCAGCAATATCTGGGGCCAATAGGGGTTGCTGCTGCCCTTCAAAGATCTTCTCAAAAATAGGACTTCAACAAAAAGGACAGTCAGATGTGTCTCCTGAAAGGTCTACTCCCTTCCTCAGTCTACAGTGAGGGAGAGAGGCGGGCACTGATCCTTCACATAAGAGGCAAAATAAGGAATGATACATGGAAATAGTCAGGTCCAACAACCATATTTCAGGTGATCTGTTCCAGAAACTGTTACATAAAAGAATAGGAGGATTGCTTATGACCTGGTTATGACCCATATATCCAAATGGACTATGATCCCCCACTTTTTCCCTAGACTTGTGGTTTGACAGGCTATTAAGGCGGAATTACACAACTAAATGCATCATTTCTGTGTCAAATTCACGTATAAGGTAGTGTGTTTGAAGAAATTTCCCTGTTCCACAAGCACCAGGGTGTGATATTCAAGGGAGACCTATTAATTCCTCCTGGTTTCCAAATCTCCTTTATGCAAATGTTTCCCCTGGTCATTGGTTACATCAGAAGATCCCAAAATGCTTTTGGGAAAGAAAGTTTTCTACTAGAACCAATGAGTGCGGCTCTCATTTGCATGAAAGGAGAAAGCAGAGAGCTTTTAAGAAAAGGAAAGAGGAAGATCTGAAGAAGGTTATCATTTTCCTCCTCAAAAGATTACTCCTTGCCAAAGCTGACCATGGGCTGGGCTGTGATTTTCTTGGCAGTTCTCACTTACTGCACAGGTAAAGTAATTGGCCAAAACACAATCTGCCTGTGATTCTCCTAAGAACAGGCTCCCTGGGAAATGACAAAGAGCAAAGGAAGGAGCACTAGATCCATAAGCGTTGCTTTCTTTCTCTCTCCCCTCACTCTTTCTCTTTCCCTCCCACCTTTATCTAAAGGCACTGATGGTCAGTCCTCTTGGACTCAGCCTCCCTCCAGCTCCGTCTCCCTGCGTGAAACCATTACGATCTCCTGCAAAACAACTCAGAGTAGCTACCAGATCGGCTGGTATCAACAGAAAGAAGGAAAAGGGCCTCATTTTGTCCACTGTGATGGCTGCAGCAGGGGAGAAGGGATCCCAAATCGGTTCACTGCCACCAGATCTGGGAGTTCAGGATCCTTGGCCATCACCAATGTGGAGGCTGAAGACGCGGCAATTTATTACTGCGGCAGCTGGAACACTGGAGCTACCCAGTTGCACGGTGATGAACTCTTATGGGGAAGCGTGACAAAAACCTTCACTCTCCCTCTTCACACTGAAACCACATGCAACGTACCTTGACCTGTGACTGGGGCACTTGAACCGATGAGGAAGAAGGGGAAATGCCTGTACGCTCATCTCTTTCTGCAAAGGGGTCTCTCAAGGGGGATGATGGGCACTGGAGTGTGGGTGAGAAGGGGGAAGGGAACCCCACAGGTCCAGGGTCTCAGCCGTCCCCTGATACAAGTACAAAGTTTGAAAGGAGAAGAGGTAAAATCGGAGAAGCTAGAGACGATCTGCAGCTGCTTCAACAGCAGATTAGAGATGGGATAAAAGGGACTGCAGGGAGACCCCGGCTAAAAATGG
Organism: Bothrops alternatus; assembly: GCA_034064705.1. NCBI lineage: Eukaryota > Metazoa > Chordata > Lepidosauria > Squamata > Viperidae > Bothrops > Bothrops alternatus. Next base: position 14,647 of record JARGCV010000827.1, on the reverse strand, counting down.
GTCACTGGGGCATGTTTGTTCCAAGGTACCAGGATGTTAGGATGAAGATCTCCTAAAGATTTACACAATCCTGTGTGGTTCTTCTAGAAGAGACGATGAACTGAACTTACACCTATTAAATGTTCTTACCAGGAGAAATAAATCCTCTAATGAAAACATGAAGCATGAAACTCTTTTGATGAACCCTTTTACCTCAACCTCGAGCCCATCACTCAAGTCAAGAAGTTGAAGCCCAGACAAGGAGGATGTCCCAGACTCATCTACAATCTCCACCAAAAAATGTCCTTCTTCAAATCGCAGTATTAAAAACAACGAGAGGTTTTGTGATGTCTTCTGTGAGAAAATGAATAAAGAAGACACACTGTGTTCCATTCGTGTTCTCGTTCAACTTATTTTTTCCCCTCTCCTTCGTCTGATGTTTGAGGAGGAGGAGGAGGATGAAGATAACACAGGTGCAGCAATATCTTGGACCAGTAGGGGTTGCTGCTGCCCTTTCAGGCTTCTTCTCAAAAATAGGACTTCAACAAAAAGGGCAGTCAGATGTGTCTCCTGAAAGGTCTACTCCCTTCCTTTGTCTACAGTAAGGGAGAGAGGCGGGCACTGATCCTTCACATAAGAGGTGAAATAAGGAATGATGTATGGGATGTATGTATTAGTCCTGTTGTATGGGATGAGTTTCACCTGGTAACTCCTGAGGATGTGGACAAGGCTATTGGAGCTGTGAGTTCTGCCACCTGTTTACTGGATCCGTGTCCCTCCTGGCTGGTTTCGGCTAGTAGGGAGGTGACACAGATCTGGGTCTAGGCGGTTGTTATCTCTTCATTGAGGGAGGGGTCCTTTCTGGCTCCCATAAAGGAGGCACTCGTGCGCCCCCTCCTCAAGAAGCCTTCCCTGGACCCGGCAGTTTTAAATAATTATCGTCCAGTCTCCAACCTTCCCTTTTTGGGGAAGGTTGTTGAGAATGTGGTGGCACTCCAGCTCCAGCGGTCCTTGAATGAAACTGATTATCTGGGCCCTTGGCAGTCTGGATTCAGGTCCGGTTACAGCACGGAAACTGCTTTGGTCCGCTGACCGATGATCTCTGGCGGGCCTGGGATAGAAGTTATTCCACTATCCTGGTGCTTCTTGACCTCTCAGTGGCATTCGATACCATCGACCATGGTATCCTTCTGTGCCAGTTTGAGGGGCTTGGAGTGCGGGGCACCGTTCTACGGTGGTTCACCTCCTACCTCTCTGGCCGGTCGCAGTCGGTGTTTGCAGGAGGTTAGAGATCGGCTCCGAGGTCTCTTCCATGTGGAGTTCCTCAGGGGTCCATTCTCTCACCTCTGCTTTTTAACATCTACATGAAGCCGTTGTGTGAGATCATCTGTCGACACGGGGTGAGTTATCATCAATATGCTGATGATACTCAGCTTTATATCTCTACCCCGTGTCATTACAGTGAAGCAGTTGAAGTGATGAACCGGTGCCTGGAGGCTGTTGAGGTCTGGATGGGTGCCAACAGGCTCAGACTCAATCCCGACAAGACGGAGTGGCTATGGGCTCTGCCTCCCAAGGACAATTCCAACTGTCCGTCGATTACCCTGGGGGGAGACGTTTTGTCCCCCTCGGAGTGGGTTCGCAACTTGGGTGTTCTCCTCAATCCACAGCTAAGTTTGGAACATCATTTTTCGGCTGTGGCGAGGGGAGCATTCACCCAGGTTCGCCTGGTGCACCAGTTGCGGCCCTATTTGGATCGGGAGTCACTCCTCACAGTCACCCATGCCCTTTTCTCCTCGAGATTCGACTACTGTAATGCTCTCTACATGGGGCAACCTTTGAAGAATGTCCAGAGACTGCAGGTAGTCCAGAATGTGGCCGCGCGAGCTGTCTTGGGTCTCCCAAGACATGCTCATATCACTCCAGCTCTTTGTGAGCTGCACTGGCTACCAATTGGTCTCTGAACACAATTCAAAGTGTTGGTTATGACCTATAAAGCCTTTTATGGCAATGGACCAGGATACTTGTGGGACTGTCTCCTGCCTCACAAATCCCAGAGACTGGTTAGGGCGCATAGAGTTGGCCTCCAACGTGTCCCGTCTGTTAAACAATGCCATCTGATGGGGCCTAGGGCAAGGGCCTTCTCCGTTGCTGCCCCTACCCTCTGGAACCAGCTTCCCTCGGAGGTTCGTACTGCTTCCTCCCTCCTAGCTTTCCGGAAAGGGTTGAAGACACATCTATGCCGACAGGCTTGGGGCGTATGAGCTGAGCTCTGCCCCTCGGCCCTAAGAGTGTCCCGCCATCAGTGCTTGTGAATTGATTGTGTTGTGTGGGGTATGAATGTGGTTGGTTTTAAATTGTTGTTGTGTTTTTTGTTGTGAGCCGCCCCGGGTCTTCGGAGAGGGGCGGCATATAAGTGCGAATAAACATAAACAAACATAAACATGGAAATAGTCAGGTCCAACAACCATATTTCAGGTGACCTGTTCCACAAACTGTTAAATATTTTTTTATTTAATTTGTTTATTTAATTTGACTTCTATGCCACTTTATTTCCAGAGAACTCAGGGCGGTTCACAACATAATAGAAGTCACCAGTAAAATACATCTATATAAAAACCCCAAAGTTAAAAAAAAAACCCAATCATTCTACAGACATACACACAAACATACACTGGCTAGGGGCAAGATGTTAGCTGCCCCAGGCCTGCCGGCAAAGGTGTGTTTTAAGCATTTTACGAAAGGCGGAGAGGGTAGGGGCGACACGGATCTCATTCATAACCAAGTCATAATCAATCCTCCTATTCTTCTCAAAAATAGGACTTCAACAAAAAGGACAGTCAGATGTGTCTCCTGAAAAGTCTACTCCCTTCCTCTGTCTACAGTGAGGGAGAGAGGCGGGCACTGATCCTTCACATAAGAGGCGAAATAAGGAATGATAACTGGAAATAGTCAGGTCCAACAACGATATTTCAGGTGACCTGTTCCAGAAACTGTTAAATAAAAGAATAGGAGGACTGCTTATGACCTGGTTATGACCCATATATCCAAATGGACTATGATCCCCCACTTTTTCCCTAGACTTGTGGTTTGACAGGCTGTTGAGGTGGAATTGCATAAATAAACCCATCATTTTTGTGTCAAATTCACGTATAAGGTAGTGTGTTTGTAGAAATTTCCCTGTTCCACAAGCAGCAGGGTGTGATATTCAAGGGAGACCTATTACTTCCTCCTGGTTTCCAAATCTCCTATATGCAAATGTTTCCCCTGGTCATTGGTTACATCAGAAGACCCCAAAATGCTTTTGGGAAAGAAAGTTTTCTACTAGAACCAATGAGTGCGGCTCTCATTTGCATGAAAGGAGAAAGCAGAGAGCTTTTAAGGAAAGGAAAGAGGAAGATCTGAAGAAGGTTATCATTTTCCTCCTCAAAAGATTACTCCTTGCCAAAGCTGACCATGGGCTGGGCTGTGATTTTCTTGGCAGTTCTCACTTACTGCATAGGAAAAGCAATTGGCCAAAACACAATCTCCCTCTGATTCTCCTAAGAACAGGCTCCCTGGGAAATGACAAAGAGCCAAGGAAGGAGCACTAGATCCATAAGCATGGCTTTCTTTCTCTCTCCCCTGACTCTTTCTCTCCTTCCCTCCCACCTTTATCTAAAGGCACTGATGGTCAGTCCCCTTGGACTCAGCCTCCCTCCAGCTCCGTCTCCCTGCGTGAAACCATTACCATCTCCTGCAAAACAACTCAGAGTAGCTACTGGATCGGCTGGTATCAACAGAAAGAAGGAAAAGGGCCTCGTTTTGTCCACTGTGATGGCTGCAGCAGGGGAGAAGGGATCCCAAATCGGGTCACTGCCACCAGATCTGGGACTACAGGATCCTTGGCCATCACCAATGTGGAGGCTGAAGATGAGGCAATTTATTACTGCGGTAGGTGGAACAGTGCAGGCAACGCGATCCACAGTGGTAAATTCTTATGGGGAAGCGTGACAAAAACCTTCACTCTCCCTCTTCACACTGAAACCACATGCAACGTACCTTGACCTTTTGATTGGGGCACTTGAACCGATGAGGCGGAGGGGAAACTCCTCTAAGCTCATCTCTTTCTGCAAAGGAGTCTCTCAAGGGGGATGATGGGCACTGGAGTGTGAGTGGGAAGGGGGAAGGGAACCCCACAGGTCCAGGGTCTCAGCCGTCCCCTGATAAAAGTACAAAGTTTGAAAGGAGAAGAGGTAAAATCGGAGAAGCTAGAGATGAATTGCAGCTGCTTCAACACCAGATTAGAGATGGGATAAAAGGGACTGCAGGGAGACCCCGGCTAAAAAGGGGTCACTGGGGCATGTTTCTTCCAAGGTACCAGGATGTTAGGATGAAGATCTCCTAAAGATTTACACAATCCTGTGTGGTTCTTCTAGAAGAATCGATGAACTGAACTTACACCTATTAAATGTTCTTACCAGGAGAAATAAATCCTCTAATGAAAACATTAAGCATGACACTATTTTGATGAACCCTTTTACCTCAACCTCAAGCCCATCACTCAAGTCAAGAAGTTGAAGTCCAGACAAGGAGGATGTCCCAGACTTATACACAATCTCCACCTAAAACTGTCTTTCTTCAAATCGCAGTATCAAAAACAACGAGAGGTTTTGTGACGCCTTCTGTAAGAAAATGAATGAAGAAGACACATTGTGTTCCATTCGTGTTCTCGTTCAACTTATTTTTTTCCCCTCTCCTTCGTCTGATGTTTGAGGAGGAGGAGGATGAAGGTTCTCCAAGGAGCGTAAATGCTGCAGTTCTTCAGTCCAGATGAGGATAACACAGGTGTTGCAAAATCAGAGGCCAGTAGGGGCTGCTGCCGTCCTTCCATGCCTCCCCCCAAAATAACCTCAGCCAAAGGATGGCCAGATGTGGCTCCAGAAATGTCTCGTCTCTTCCTCTAGAGTAAATGAAGGAGGAAGGCAGTTATTCTGCACAGAAGAAGTCAACTATGCATGGTAAACGGAAATGGTTTAGGGTCCAGCGATTCTTCAGCCCAGGTGGGGATAACACAGGTGGTGCAATAACTGGGGCCAGTAAGGGTTGCTGCTGCCCTTCCCTGGGTGGAACCATTCCGATCTCCTGCACAACAACTCAAGAGTACCAACAGCATCTACTGGTATCAACAGAAAGAAGGAAGCCCTCATTTTGTCCACTGTGATGGCTGCAGGAACAGGGGAGAGGGGATCCCAAATCGGTTCACTGCCACCAAATCTGGGAGTACAGGATCCTTGGCCATCACCAATGCAGAGGCTGGAGACGAGGCAGATTACTACTGTGGTAGCTGGAAAAGCAACGTGTTGCACAGTGGTACATTCTTATGGGGAAGTGCACAAAAACCTCCTCACTGCCTCTTCAAGTAAAGGAAGAAGCCACATACCTTGATTGGGGAAGTAGAGCTGAAAAGAACGGAAATGATGAAGAGCAAAGGAAGATCCATAATCATTGCTTTCTTTTTTTTCTCCCCTCCCTCTTTCTCTCCTTCTCTCCCACCTTTGCCTAAAGCCACTGGTGGTCAGTCCACTTGGACTCAGCCTCCCTCCAGCTCCGTCTCCCTGCCTCCTCAGCTTGTAAGCACAAGCAGCACACCTTGATCTGGAGCAGTGGACACTTTAGCTGGAGCTGCAGGAGAGAAAAAAAACCTGCAATAAGAGCTTTCCATCTCGAAAGGAGTCTCTGAATCTCTGCCAAGAAGATGGTAGGCACAGGGGAGAAGAGGGCATGGGATGCAAACAGCCCCATGAACTCTTGTGGTCTGAACAGGAACACTGAAAGGAACAGGTGAAAAAGTGGAGGAGGTAGACATGATTCTTCAGTTAGTTCAGCACCGAACAGGAGGAGGTGATAAAAGGGATTGTAGGAGAACACAGCATGAAAAACTGGTCCCTGCGGCAGGCCTGTGGCATGGCTGGAGGATGTAGGGATGAACTCTTATTCAAGATCTGTAGACTTGTGTGTGGTTCTCCTACATTAGGAGGTGGAACTGAACAGACCACATGCTGAACGTTTTCTTCCTGGGAGAAATGCATCACCCACTGGAAACATGAAAGTCATCCTTTTCCACAATCACTTGTCTTAGTTGCTACATGGGACTTCTGCATTCCCTATAATTTCTAGGTTGCTTCTCTCCTGGGTTAGTTTCCATTCGTTGCTTCTTGTCCAATTGACAATTAATGTCAGGGCGATCTGGCGTTAACTGAGACCTTTTAATTCTTCCTCCGTTTCCAAATCTCATCCATGCACATATTTCTGTTGGTCATTGGCTAAACTAGAAGGATAGACGTCATTGTGGTTTTGGGAAATAAGGCATTTAGGAGAACCAATGAGTGCAGATCTCATTTGCATGAAAGGAGAAAGCAGGGGTCTTTAAAGGAAAGGAAAGGGGAAGATCTGAAGAAGGTTATAATTTGCATGAAGAGGTGAACTCAGGGCATTTAAAGGAAAGGAGAAGATTTGGTTATAATTATCCTCCATGAACAATCCTTCCTTGACAAAGTTGACCATGGGTTGGGCTGCGTTCTTCCTTGTGCTCCTCACTTACTGCACAGGTAAAGCTTTCCTGGGCCAAGAGAGAATCTGCTAGTGATTCTCCTAAGAACAGGGTCCCTTGGAAAAGTCCAAGAGCAAAGGAAGGTGACTCAGTTTAACAGTCTTTCTTTCTGTCTCTCCTCTCTTTCTCTTCATCCCACCCTCTTGAAAGGCATTCATGGCGAGTCCCCTTGGACTCAGCCTCCCTCCAGCTCCGTTTCCCTGGGTGGATCCATTACGCTCTCCTGCATAACAACTCAGAGTTCCTACTGCATTGGCTGGTATCAACAGAAACCTGGAGAAGCTCCTCGCTATGTCCAATGTAGCGGATACAGCAGGGGAGAAGGGATCCCAGATAGGTTCACTGCCACCAGATCTGGGAGTACAGGATCCTTGGCCATCACCAATGTGGAGGCTGGAGATGAGGCAGATTATTTCTGTGGGAGCTGGAACAGTGCAGATACCCAGTTGCACGGTGATGAATTCTTATGAGGAAGCCTGACAAAAACCTTCACTCTTCCTCTTCAGACTGAAACCACATGCAACGTATCTTGATCTATGACTGGGGATGCTTGAGCTGAAGAGACAGAAGAGAAACATCTGTAGGCTCATCTGCATCTGCAAAGAAGTCTCTCAGCGCCCAGCTCAATGCCCAATTACTACAATATCAGTGACCAACAGGGGTAGCTGCTGCCCTTTCATGACTTAAACAAAAGGGTGGGCAGATATGGCTCCTGCAAAGTCCCATCTCTTCCTCCAGAGTAAGGGCACTGGTCCTCACAGAAAAGGTGAAATATGCAGGATAAAAGGAAATGGTTCAAGCCCACAATCTCTGCTTCCAGTGGCTGGTTCCAAAAATGAAGAAAACCGAATATGGGGATTGCTTATGAAGGACAACTTCTTCCTCAGGGAAAAAAACAACCAGTTACCTTTAGGAAAAGATCTTTGAGACCATTATGACCTGGGTGAATGGGAATCTCCACAGACATTGGTCCCAAATCTGGCACCTGGTGTTCATTGACTTAACTAGAAAACCCCATAATGCTTTTAGGGAATAAAATAGTCTAGCGGAACCAATGAGTGCAGATCTCATTTGCATGAAAGGAGAAAGCAGGGGCATTTAAGGAAAGGAAGGGAGAAGATCTGAAGAAGGTTATAGTTTTCTTCCCTAGAAGGACATTCCTGGCCAATGTTGACCATGGTTTGGGCAGTGGCCTTCCTTGCGCTCCTCACTTACTGCACAGGTAAAGCTTTCCTGGCCCAAGAGACAATTTGGCTGTGATTCTCAAAAGAATTTGCACCCTTCTAAATAGCTCAGAGCAAAGGAAGATGCGTCAGTTTAATAGTATTTCTTCCTTCTTCTTCTCCTCTCTCTCTCTCTTTCTCTTTCTCTCCCTCTCTCTCTTTCTCTCTCTCTCCCTCTACCCCGTTAAAGGCATTGATGGTCAGTCCCCTTGGACTCAGCCTCCCTCCAGCTCCGTCTCCCTGCATGAAACTGTTACGATCTCCTGCATAACAACTCAGAGTTCCTACTGCATTGGCTGGTATCAACAGAAACCTGGAGAAGCTCCTCGCTATGTCCAATGTAGCGGATCCAGCAGAGGAGAAGGGATCCCAGATAGGTTCACTGCCACCAGATCTGGGAGTACAGGATCCTTGGCCATCACCAATGTGGAGGCTGGAGATGAGGCAGATTATTTCTGTGGGAGCTGGAACAGTGCATTTACCCAGTTGCACGGTGGTGAACCCTTATGGGGAACTGTGGCAAAAACCTTCACTCTTCCTCTTCAGACTGAAACAAGAAGCAACGTACCTTGATTTATGACTGGGGATGCTTCAGCTGAAGAGATAGGAGAGAAACGTCTGTAGGCTCATCTGCATCTGCAGAGAAGTCTCTCAGTGCCCAGCACGAGGGATGATGGGCGCAGAAGTGTGGATGAGAAAGGTGGAGGTGATGCCCACAGATCCATGATCTCAGCCTTCTGCGGTATAAGTACAAATTATGAATGGAGAAAAAGTAAAATTGGAGAAGACAGAGATGATTTGCAGGTGCTTCACTGCAAGACTGGGAACGGGAGAAAACAGATTGTATGAGGACAGAGCATTAAAAAGTGGTTCCTGGGATAGGTTTGCACCAATGAGTTGTGGAAGCATGGGCAAACTCTTAGTAAAGATTGCAGCAGTCATGCGTTTTTCTCCCTACATTAGAGGTTGAACCGAGGAGACCATGTGCTAAAGCTCTGCTTCCTAGGAGAATTGAACCAGCCACTAAAAATATGAAACCCTTCTGATGAGAGATACTGTACATCCTTCACCTCAACCTCAAGCCTACCACTAAAGTGAAGACGGGCAAGTACAGGGAAGCATGACAAAACTTAGATATAGTGTCGACCCGGTGTCTTTTTTGAAATCAAAGCATTAAAATGTTCCATTCTTGTCACCTTTTATTTCCTTCTTCTTTTTTCTGTCTGTTCTCTGATAGTTGAGGAGAAGGAGGAGGATGGTCCTCAAAGGAGGCCAAAAGCTGCATTCCTTCAGCCCAGGTGAGGATAATGTGGATGCTGCAACATTTGTGGCCGGTAGGGTTTTTGGATGGTTCTCCCAAAAATGACTTCAGCCAAAAGACGGGCAGATGTGGCTCCTGAAAAGTTTAATCTCTTCTTCTAGAGCAGTGTTTCTCAACCTTGACAATTTTAAGGCATGTGGACTTCAACTCCCAGCAATGCTGGCTGTGGAATTCTGGGAGTTGAAGTCCACATGCCTTAAAATTCTCAAGGTTGAGAAACACTGTTCTAGAGTAAGGGAGGAAGGGCGGCATTGAGCCTTCACGCAGCAGGCGAAATAAGGAGGGATAGAAGGAAGAGGTTTAGGTCCAGCAGCTCTGCTCCCAGCGGCTTTTCAAAACTTTTAAAAAAGAATATGAAAATTGCTTATGATCTGTTTTAGCACATCGGTCCAATCGGAGGATGGTTGTCCATATATATGGCTTCTGGGTTTGTATTTCCTGTCCTTCGTCTGATGTTTGAGGAGGAGGAGGAGGATGAAGGTCCTCAAAGGAGTGAAAATGCAGCACCTCCTCAGCCCAGGTGGGAATAACACAGGTGTTGCAAAATCAGAGGCCAGTAGGGGCGGCTGCCGCCCTTCCATGCTTCCCCCCAAAATGACCTCAGCCAAAGGATGGCCAGATGTGGCTCCTGAAATGTCTCGTCTCTTCCTGTAGAGTAAAGGAAGGAGGAAGGCAGTGATTCTGCACAGAAGAAGTCAACTATGCACGGTAAACGGAAATGGTTTAGGGTCCAGCGATTCTTCAGCCCAGGTGGCGATAACACAGGTGCGGCAATATCTGGGGCCAGTAGGGGTTGCTGCTGCCCTTGCAGGCTTCTGAAATATAGGACTTCAACAAAAAGGACAGTCAGATGTGTCTCCTGAAAGGTCTACTCCCTTCCTCAGTCTACAGTGAGGGAGAGAGGCGGGCACTGATCCTTCACGTAAGAGGCGAAATAAGGAATGATACATGGAAATAGTCAGGTCCAACAACCATATTTCAGGTGACCTGTTCCACAAACTGTTAAATAAAAGAATAGGAGGATTGTTTATGACGTGGTTATGACCCATATATCCAAATGGACTATGATCCCCCACTTTTTCCCTAGACTTGTGGTTTGACAGGCTGTTGAGGTGGAGTTACATAACTAAACGCATCATTTCTGTGTCAAATTCACATATAAGGTAGTGTGTTTGTAGAAATTTCCATGTTCCACAAGGAGCAGGGTGTGATATTCAAGGGAGACCTATTAATTCCTCCTGGTTTCCAAATCTCCTATATGCAAATGTTTCCCCTGATCATTGGTTACATCAGAAGACCCCAAAATGCTTTTGGGAAAGAAAGTTTTCTACTAGAACCAATGAGTGCGGCTCTCATTGCAAGAAGGTGCATTTAAGAAGGATATTTAAGGAAAGGAAAGAGGAAGATCTGAAGAAGGTTATCATTTTCTTCCTCAATAGATTACTCCTTGCCAAAGCTGACCATGGGCTGGACTGTGATTTTCTTGGCAGTTCTCACTTACTGCACAGGTAAAGTAATTGGCCAAAACACAATCTGCCTGTGATTCTCCTAAGAACAGGCTCCCTGGGAAATGACAAAGAGCAAAGGAAGGTGCACTAGATCCATAAGCATTGCTTTCTTTCTCTCTCCCCTCACTCTTTCTCTCCTTCCCTCCCACCTTTATCTAAAGGCACTGATGGTCAGTCCCCTTGGACTCAGCCTCCCTCCAGCTCTGTCTCCCAGGTCCCCTCGGGTCAGGGGTCAGGTCAAAGGTCAAGGGGTCGGGTCAAAGGTCAAGAGGCAGGGTCAACAGTCAAGAGGCAGGGGTAAAGGCCGAGGGGTCCTGATCCTTGACCTTTGACCCTCGATCCCTTCGCCTGACCTCGACCCCCTTGACCTTTGACCCTGCATCTCGACCTCCCGGCCTTTGACCCAACCTCTTGGCCTTTGACCCGACCCCGACCTTTTGACCCGACCTCTTGACCTTTGACCTTTGACCCGACCTATTGGCCTTTGACCTGACCTCTTGACCTTTGACCCAACCTCTTGACCTTTGACCTTCTTGTGGAAAACGAAAGAAACTTTTACGATTTCCAAGGGGCGCAGAGAGGTTTTATTATGTGCACAGATTCAGAAGCAGTTAACAAGCAATTCTGAACCCCGAGGGGGGGTTCAAACTACAGTTTTATAGCTTTCCATTCTCAGGAACAAAGGAGCACACATGAAAATCTACATTGTATTTCATCGGGTTAGTTCTCATGGACATACAATGAAGGGAGTTATGCTCAATACATTGTTGCTGAACGCAATGTGCTTTTGGGTTAGTCATGCATTTGCTGACACAGCTTTCTTCCAGAAATTATACAAACAAATCTATTTTGCTTTAGTGGTCTTTAGTGATTTTTCATTATCATTATTATTATCTTACTCTCTCCTACCTCAACCTGACCCTGTGACCCTGCCAATTGACCTTTCACCCTGCCAGATGACCTGTGACCTGGCCATTGACCCTAGCACTTGTCCTTTGCCCCTGGCCCTTGCCCCTAACCCTTGGCCTTTGACGTCGGCCTTTGTCCCTATACCTTGACCCGTGACCCCACAACTTGACCATCTGAGTTTACAGACGGTCACGGTGTATTTGTTGTTTTTTACACAAGCTTTCAATCCCAGCACTTCTCCAAGTAACCCAACACGTCCTCTTTTGCTGGTGATATAGGAAGGAAGGCCACCTGTTTCGATAAGCGGTCCTAGAGCGTGAGAGTCCAAGTCAATGGCTGGGGTCAGGGGTCAGGTCAAAGGTCAAGGGGTCGGGTCAAAGGTCAAGAGGTAGGGTCAAAGGTCGAGGGGTCGGGTCAAAGGCCGAGGGGTCAGGTCAAACGCTTAGCTTTAGGGTTGAGGGGTTAGTGTTAGCCTTTCCGAGTATTCCAGAGCAGTTTTCCCATTCCAGGTGAGTTTACAGACGGTCACGATGTATTTGTTGTTTTTTACGCAAGCTTTCAATCCCAGCACTTCTCCAAGCAAACCAACACGTCCTCCTTCCTCGGAGTCTGCCAAGCAAGGCAGCCGTTGAACGGTGTTTTCCCAGCGCCCGAGTCCCGGACGTAGAAGAACCCGTCGTATCGCGCTTCCCTGTGTTACACCTTAATAGGTTGCTCTTAAAAGTGCACCCCCGCTCACCCCCTTCAAGCAATAAGGAATGATAACTGGAAATAGTCAGGTCCAACAACCATATTTCAGGTGACCTGTTCCAGAAACTGTTAAATAAAAGAATAGGAGGATTGCTTATGACCTGGTTATGACCCATATATCCAAATGGACTATCATCTCCACTTTTTCCCTAGACTTGTGGTTTGATAGGCTATTAAGGTGGAATTACATAACCACACGTATCATTTCCGTGTCACATTCACGTATAAGGTAGTGTGTTTGTAGAAATTTCCCTGTTCCACAAGCAGCAGGGTGTGATATTCAAGGGAGACCCATTAATTCCTCCTGGTTTCCAAATCTCCTATATGCAAATGTTTCCCCTGGTCATTGGTTACATCAGAAGACCCCAAAATGCTTTTGGGAAAGAAAGTTTTCTACTAGAACCAATGAGTGCGGCTCTCATTTGCATGAATGGAGAAAGCAGAGAGCTTTTAAGGAAAGGAAAGAGGAAGATCTGAAGAAGGTTATCATTTTCCTCCTGAAAAGATTACTCCTTGCCAAAGCTGACCATGGGCTGGGCTGTGATTTTCTTGGCAGTTCTCACTTACTGCACAGGTAAAGTAATTGGCCAAAACACAATCTGCCTGTGATTCTAATAAGAACAGGCTCCCTGGGAAATGACAAAGAGCAAAGGAAGGTGCACTAGATCCATAAACATTGCTTTCTTTCTCTCTCCCCTCACTCTTTCTCTCCTTCCCTCCCACCTTTATTTAAGGCACTGATGGTCAGTCCCCTTGGACTCAGCCTCCCTCCAGCTCCGTCTCCCTGCGTGAAACCGTTTCACTCTCCTGCTTAACTAGAGTACCAACACAATCAGCTGGTATCAACAGAAAGAAGGAAAAGGGCCTCGTTTTGTCCACTGTGATGGCTGCAGCAACAGGGGAGAAGGGATCCCAAATCGGTTCACTGCCACCAGATCTGGGACTACAGGATCCTTGGCCATCACCAATGTGGAGGCTGGAGACGAGGCAAATTACTACTGTGGTAGCTGGTTAAGCAGTGTTGCACAGTGGTGAATTCTTATGGGGAAGTGCACAAAAACCTCCTCACTGGCTCTCCAGCTGAAGCAAGAAGCCACATACCTTGATTGGGGAAGTAGAGCTGAAAAGACAGGAAATGATGAAGAGCAAAGGAAGGTACATTAGATCCATAATCATTGCTTTCTTTTTTTTCTCCCCTCCCTCTTTCTCTCCTTCTCTCCCACCTTTGCCTAAAGCCACTGGTGGGAGCCTCCCTCCAGCTCCGTCTCCCTGCCTCCTCAGCTTGTAACCACAAGCAGCACACCTTGATCTGGAGCAGTGGACACTTTAGCTGGAGCTGCAGGAGAGAAAAAAACCTGCAATAAGAGCTTTCCATCTCGAAAGGAGTCTCTGAATCTCTGCCAAGAAGATGGTAGGCACAGGGGAGAAGAGGGCATGGGATGCAAACAGCCCCATGAACTCTTGTGGTCTGAGCAGGAACACTGAAAGGAACAGGTGAAAAAGTGGAGGAGGTAGACATGATTCTTCAGTTAGTTCAGCACCGAACAGGAGGAGGTGATAAAAGGGATTGTAGGAGAACACAGCATGAAAAACTGGTCCCTGCGGCAGGCCTGTGGCATGGCTGGAGGATGTAGGGATGAACTCTTAGTCAAGATCTGTAGACTTGTGTGTGGTTCTCCTACATTAGGAGGTGAAACTGAACAGACCACATGCTGAACGTTTTCTTCCTGGGAGAAATGCATCACCCACTGGAAACATGAAAGTCACCCTTACAATCACTTGTCTTAGTTGCTACATGGGACTTCTGCATTCCCTATAATTTCTCCTTAGTTCTAGGTTGCTTCTCTCCTGGATTAGTTTCCATTCATTGCTTCTTGTCCAATTGACAATTAATGTCAGGGTGATCTGGCATTAACTGAGACCTTTTAATTCTTCCTCCGTTTCCAAATCTCATCCATGCAAATATTTCTGTTGGTCATTGGCTAAACTAGAAGGATAGACGTCATTGTGGTTTTGGGAAATAAGGCATTTAGGAGAACCAATGAGTGCAGATCTCATTTGCATGAAAGGAGAAAGCAGGGGTCTTTAAAGGAAAGGAAAGGGAAAGATCTGAAGAAGGTTATAATTTGCATGAAGAGGTGAACTCAGGGCATTTAAAGGAAAGGAGAAGATTTGGTTATAATTATCCTCCCTGAACAATCCTTCCTTGACAAAGTTGACCATGGGTTGGACTGCATTCTTCCTTGCACTCCTCACTTACTGCACAGGTAAAGCTTTCCTGGGCCAAGAGAGAATCTGCTTGTGATTCTCGTAAGAACAGGGTCCCTTGGAAAAGTCCAAGAGCAAAGGAAGGTGACTCAGTGAC
>JARGCV010000824.1:0-47500 GCA_034064705.1 Bothrops alternatus | reverse complement strand
GTCTGACAGTGCCGCTTGATGGGCGGGGGGGGGGGGGTGTAAGGGAAGGTGGGGGGGGGCTGGTGGGGAGGACTAAAAAAAATAGAAATAGAAATTCTAAAGAATGTGTAAAAAAAATATTCTCTACTGGGGAAGGTGGAGACCAAGATCGGACATGTGAACTTTGCCCGTTTGATTTGCTCTTCACCCAAGATCATTGCATGGGGGGGAGGGGGGGTTAGGTAAAATCCAAGAAGAAAACAATATGGCTCTGGAGAAAACCAGACCCCCCATTCTCTTCTGGTCCTCCCCTTCCCTTCCTCTTCCCCCTCCCTCCCCTTCTCCTTCCTTCCTTCCTCTCCTCTCCCTCCTCCCATCTTCCCCTCCCTCCCTCCCCCTTTCCCTTCCTTCCTTCTTTCATTTCCTTCCCTCTCTCCCATCTTTCTCCTTCCTTCCTTCCTTCCTTACCTCCCTCTCTCCCATTTTTCTCCTTCCTTCCTTCCTTTCTTTCTTCCTTTCTTCCTTCCTTCTCTCCCCTTTCTCCCTCCCATCTGCTTTCTTCCTTCGTTCCTTCCCTCCACCCTCTCCTTCCTCCTTCCGTTCTTTCTATACTCGTGTCCCAGAATAATGTTGCAGGATCCAATGTGAGTCAATCAACAGGACCAAAAGTTTCTTCTTCCAAGCTTTTCAGCCCATCCTCAAGAATTTCCTCCCTCTCTCCAGAATATAATAAGAATTTCTTCTCCCTCTCTCTCTTTTTTCTTTCTTTCTTTCTCTCTTACTTCCTTTCTTTCTTTCTCTCTTACTTCCTTTCCAGCACTTTCTTTCTTTCTTTCTTTCTTTCTTTCTTTCTTTCTTTCTTTCTTTCTTTCTTTTTCTTTTTCTTTCTCTCTCTCTCTTTCTTTCTTTCTTTCTCTCTTACTTCCTTTCCAGCACTTTCTTTCTTTCTTTCTTTCTTTCTTTCTTTCTTTCTTTCTTTCTTTCTTTCTTTCTTTCTTTCTTTCTTTCTTTCTTTCTGTCTTCCTTCCTTCCTTCCTTCCTTCCTTCCTTCCTTCCTTCCTTCCTTCCTTCCTTTCTTTCTTTCTTTCTTTCTTTCTTTCTTTCTTTCTTTCTTTCTTTCTTTCTTTCTTTCTTACTTTCTTTCTTTCTTTCTTTCTTTCTCTCTTACTTCCTTTCCAGCACTTTCTTTCTTTCTTTCTTTCTTTTTTCTTTCTTTTTTCTTTCTTTCTTTTTTCTTTCTTTCTTTCTTTCTTTCTTTCTTTCTTTCTTTCTTTCTTTCTTTCTTTCTTTCTCTCTCTCTCTTTCTTTTTCTTTCTTTCTCTCTCTCTCTCTCTCTTTCTTTCTCTCTCTTCTTTTCTTTCTTTTTGTTCTTTTTTCTTTCTCTTTTTCTTTCTTTCTCTCTTTCTTTCTTTTTTTCTCTCTTTCTTTCTCTCTTTCTTTTTTCTTTTTTCTTTCTTTCTTTCTTTCTCTCTTTCTCTCTTTCTTTTTTCCTTCTTTCTCTCTTTCTCTCTCTCTCTCTCTCTCTCTCTTTCTTTCTTTCTTTCTTTCTTTCTTTCTTTCTTTCTTTCTTTCTTTTTTTCTCTCTTACTTCCTTTCCAGCACTTTCTTGCAAACTGGCTAGATCAGACTACCTGTCTGCTGCAGTTGTGAGATATTCATTGTAATGTATTTTTTTTTCACCGCAAAGGGCTGATTCCTTAATCCAAATGACTTCATTCCCAGTGAAATTCACACTCAGGCACCATCAGTGCGGTTGGCAAAATCCTGGAGCTTTATGTCAACCTAGAAAGCACATTTCTACAGATAGTGTCATATTCTCTTAAGTATTTCATTTGAACATCAGGCTGAGGCATTACTTAACTTGTCTCGTCTACCCAAGCAATTAGTCGTTTAATCCGGTATATTTGGGAGAAAGAAGAAGCTGAGCGTTTCTGTCTCTGCTCACAAAGGATCAGCTCAGACCTGCCTTTGGTGAACCAAGAAGACCTGGCAAAGTTATGGAACTACATATGAACGAAGCAACTTCCTTTTCCTGTGGCAAGTTGTCACAAAATGCAATTCAGGGGCGAGAAAAGTAAGGTTTTACAACTAGGCAAGAAAAACCAAATGCACAGGTGTAGTCTAGGGGGTACCTGGGTCAATAGTAGTAACTGTGAGAGGGACCTCGGAGTCCTAGTGGACCATCCCTTAAATAGGAGCCAGCCGTGTGCTGCAGCTGCCAAAAAAGGCCAACACAGTGCTAGGCTGCATCAACAGAGGGACGGAATCAAGATCACGTGAAGTGTTAATACCATTTTACAAGTACTTGGAAAGGCCACACTTTGTTGCTCTTCTCTGCACACTTTCTAGAGTCTGAACATCTTTTTTACAATGTGGTGACC
This sequence comes from Bothrops alternatus, assembly GCA_034064705.1. Lineage (NCBI taxonomy): Eukaryota > Metazoa > Chordata > Lepidosauria > Squamata > Viperidae > Bothrops > Bothrops alternatus. The sequence goes on along the minus strand of JARGCV010000824.1, from coordinate 45,140 downwards.
AAAACTGGATGCAATATTCCAAGCATGGATCTTGGAGTCCTAGTGGACAATCACTTAAATAGGAGCCAGCCGTGTGCTGCAGCTGCCACAAAAGCCAACACAGTGCTAGGCTGCATCAACAGAAGGATAGAATCAAGATCACGTGAAGTGTTAATACCACTTTACAATGCCTTGGTAAGGCCACACCTGGAATCCTGCATCCAGTTTTGGTCACCACAATGTAAAAAAAATGTTGAGACTCTGGAAAGATTGCGGAGAAGAGCAACAAAGATGATCAGGGGACTGGAGGCTAAAACATATAAGGAACGACTGCTGGAATTGGGTATGTCTAGTTTAATGAAGAGAAGGACAAGGGGGGACATGATAGCAGTCTTCCAATATCTCAGGGGATGCCCCAAAGAAGAGGGAGTCAAGCTATTCTCCAAAGCGCCTCAAGGCAGGACAAGAAGCAATGGGTAGAAACTTAGCAAGGAGAGAAGCAACCTAGAACTAAGGAGAAACTTCCTGACTGTGAGAACAATTAACCAGTGGAACAACCTGCCTCCAGAAGCGGTGAATGCTCCAACACTGGAAGTTTTAAAGAAGAGACTGGACAGCCATTTGTCCGAAATGGTATAGGGTTTCCTGCCTGAGCAGGGGGTTGGACTAGATGACCTCCAAGGTCCCTTCCAACTCTGTTGTTCTGTTATATAGTTACCTTTCCATGGGTTGGTTTTATTTCCTTTGTTTCATGGTGTTGTAAAAAACCTTAGGGTTGATCAGCGGAGAAAGATCCTGCAGATACTTTAATAAATAAGTGGATCATGGCTGTTCATGGAGGAAACCATGTCTGTTATTTATGTTCTAGTGGAGTTCTTCCAAATACCATTGTATACAAGTAAATGCAATCGAGGACTTGGGGTGTTTTGCATCCAACTTCCCATATTCCCTGGTTCGATATTCATTTTGTGGCCTTGTGGGTGACAAATTTACAACAAATAATCACATATCGGTGTGTAGGCAGAATGGTGGTGCTAGTCGTTATGTGTATGGCTTACCCTCGCTTACGTGTCCTTCCCATTTGAATGGTTGAGCTCTTTTGATATCCAGAGCTGGGTTTAAAATGAATAATTCTTACTTTTTTGCCTTTCGTCATCTTTCTTCTTGCATATGTAGCATTGTGACGGCTTTGGTGAGATGGTTGCATGGGACACAAGCACCCATCGGATGCAGAAAGATGGATGACGAGGAGAGGGAGGGAGGAAGGATGAGGGGGGACAGGATAGCAGCCTTCCAATATCTCAGGGGCTGCCCCAAAGGAGAGGGAGTCAAGCTATTCTCCAAAGCACCTGAAGGCAGGACAGGGAACAATGGTTGGAAACTAATCAAGGAGAGAAGCAACCTGGAATTAAGGAGAAATTTCCTGACAGTGAGAACAATTAACCAGTGGAACAACCTGCCTCCAGAAGCGGTGAATGCTCCAACACTGGAGGTTTTCAAGAAGAGACTGGACAGCCATTGGTCCGAAATGGTATAGGGTTTCCAGCCTAAGCAGGGGGTTGGACTAGATGACCTCCAAGGTCCCATCCAACTTTACTATTATTATTAAGGAGAGAAGGAAAGGGAGAGAGAAATAGGAAAGAAGGAAAAAGAAAAGAAGGAATGAAAGAGAAAGAGGGAGAGAGGAGGGAGAACCGGAGGGAGGAAAGAAAGAAGGAAAGAATTACGGCTAGTATAGCTATTTCGAGCTATTTTGCTCTCATCCGCTAGCCCAGCGGTTCTCAACCTATGGGTCGCAACCCCATTTGGGGTCGAACGACCATTTCACGGGGGTCGCCAAACACCGCAGTCCACCATTTTTTCCCCTTTTCCCCTCGGCCGGCGCAGGGGGCAGCACTGCCCATACGAGGGGTCGCGCCGTGCATGCGCGGCGCAGGTCGGGGTTGCAGCCTGCAAAAGGTTGAGAACCACTGCGCTAGCCATTCTCTTCTGCAATTCGAACCCGGGGCCGCATGCATGTTAGGCAAAAGCGGAAGCAGTATCTTCTGTCCCGTATTTGGGTAGACCAGGCAAGGCCTGATAGACCGGCCTCACCGGAAAACACCTCACAGTCGATGATGTCTTCATCTGCATCCCTGCACTGGCTTGTACGTGATGGCGTCAAAGTCTTATTCCAATTCTGGTGGTTCTACTCGGTTTGATAGAACGTACAAGGATGATTTGTAGGCATTGATTTATTCCCCCCCCGTCTTATTTTAGAATCACTACTCCATCATTGCTGACACTCTGTTGCTTTCTTCAGCCTGCCAGCTATTGATTTTCCCATTTCCTGGATCAAATCTGAAAGCTCAGAGCAAGCTGGGACCTTGAGTAATGCTTCTCTCACTTTGAAGGCTACCTTCAGAACGTCCTTTTTTTCATTATGACGCGGAACTGCTTAATGGACTTGGTGTGAAGTGCCCACCTCTCCTCATTGCTCATGGCCTTATCCTGTTGATATTGTCCACGTGGTGTCGACATGAAGATTTCAGACCAAGACCAAGGTCCATCACAGAATGATGGCGCTGGAAGGGACCTGGGAATCTTTTACTCTAAACCAGCGGTTCTCAACCTGTGGGTCGCAACCCCATTTGGGGTCGAACGACCGTTTCACGGGGTCGCCAAACACCGCAGTCTGCCATTTTTCCCCCCATTTCCCCTCGGCCGTTGCACGCGCACCGCTCATGTGCGGTTTGGCCCGCCGTGCGCACATGCGCGGTTTGGCCCGCTGCTCGCACGCCACGCATGTGCTGTTCGGCCCGTCGCGCCGCGCATGTGCAGTTCGGGCCATCACGCGCGCGTGCTGTGCATGTACGGTTCGGCCTTTCGCACCGTGCATGCGCGGTTCGGGCCGTCGCGCGCGCTGCACATGCGCGGTTCGGGCTGTCGCGCCGCGCATGCGTGGTTCAGGCCATCGCGCCACGCATGCGCGATGCAGGCCGTCGCGCCGCGCATGCGTGGCGCAGGTTGGATCGCACCGCGCATGAGCGGCACAGGTGGGGTCTCGGCCTGAAAAAGGTTGAGAACCACTGCTCTAAACCCCTACCTAGGCAGGAGACCTTCTTCCATCGTGGACAATTTCTTCTTGAAAACCTCCAATGGTGGAACAGCAACAAGTTCTGGAGGCAAGCTGTTCCACTGATATGGTCTGTGGAGATTCTCAGTCATCCAGCTCATGGTGGCCCCAAAAGTGCTTTTTCAGGAAGGCAACTGGACTTTCTGGATTTTCTTGGAAGACGTTTCGCTTCTCATCCAAGAAGTTTTTTTTTCAACTCTGACCGGAGGGTGGAGAATGGAAGGATTGATACTCCTGGCAGACAGCTGGCCTTTTGCCTTCTTTTTGGAGAGTCCTTGAAGCCATTTGGAGCCTAGGAAGATACAGCTATGGGACTTGGGTTTGGCTAGTCTAAAGAAAAGAAGAAACGGGAGACATGACAGCAGTCTTCCAGTATCTGAGGGGCTGCCCCAAAGAAGAGGAGGTCACGTTATTCACCACAGCACCAGAGGGAAGGAGGAGAAACAATGGTTGGAAACTGACCAAAGAGAGAAGCAACCTGGGATTAAGGAGAAACTTCCTGACAGGGAGGACAATCAACCAGTGGAACACCTTCCCTCCAGAAATCGTGGGCGCTCCATCACTGGAGGTTTTGAAGAAGAGACTAGACAATCACCCGTCTGAGATGGTGTAGGTTCTCCTGTTGAGCAGGGGGCTGGACTAGAAGACCTCCAAGGTCCCTTCCAACTATGTACTTTTTATGTACTTTTCTGTGCAATCTGCACTTTTGAACGCATTTTTTTTTTTTTTTTGCCTGAAAGGGGCTTCAGAAAACTCAAAGAGAGAGCTACGGTCCAAGGAAAGCTGCATTTTGATATGTTTATTTAGTTTGGGAAGCGAAAATTAGGTAAGGAAGCTGAAAGTTGCAGAGTGAACAAAAGCCTGCCCGAGAGTTGAAGGGAATTGCTTTAAGACCCCAATACGATTTAGCGTGTAGTTGTTTTTGTTTTGCTTTTTATTTCTTTGTTGAGGGTAAAATGGCAATGGTGTTTGGATAGGCCGTACGTTTCACATCTGGCGTATTTGGGAATCATCAGCAGTTTCAGAAGGTTAACGTTTAGAACAGGGGTAGGCAACCTTGGCTCTTTTATGACTCGTGGACTTCAACTCCCAGAATTCCTGAGCCAGCATGGGGGAACTATGGCCCCTTCATGACTCATGGACTTCAACTCCCAGAATTCCTGAGCCAGCATGGGGGAAACTTTGGCCCCTTCATGACTTGTGGACTTCAACTCCCAGAATTCCTGAGCCAGCATGGGGGAACTATGGCCCCTTCATGACTCATGGACTTCAACTCCCAGAATTCCTGAGCCAGCATGGGGGAAACTTTGGCCCCTTCATGACTTGTGGACTTCAACTCCCAGAATTCCTGAGCCAGCCACGCTGAGGGGAAAGGGAGAGGTTTCCAAGCTGAGCCAGGCTGGCTCAGGAATTCTGGGAGTTGAAGTCCATGAGTCATAAAAGAGCCAAGGTTGCCTACCCCTGGTTCAGAAGAAGGTTATTTTTTAGTTGAAAGCCTTATAGGAAGGCCTCGACTTTTTGATCAGAATTGGGACTAGAATTTCCGTCGCTAAGCAAGGAGGTTGTAAACTGACTCGTGTCCGGTTTTGACATCCTGGCTTGCCACAGTTGTTTAATCCAACCAACACAGCTGTTGAGTGAAACATGCGGCTGCAAAAACAAATCCGGCTCTTTCTCCCCCTCCCCCCCCCGAGATGCTGTAGGTCCTCCTGCTTGAGCAGGGGGCTGGACTAGAAGACCTCCAAGGTCCCTTCCAGCTCTATTCTATTCTATTCTATTCTATTCTATTCTATTCTATTCTATTCTATTCTATTCTATTCTATTCTATTCTATTCTATTCTATTCTATTCTATTCTATTCTATTCTATTCTATTCCTTCATTCCATTATTCTATTCTATTCTATTCTATTCTATTCTATTCTATTCTATTCTATTCTATTCTATTCTATTCTATTCTATTTCATATTTTCTATTCTATTCTATTCTATTCTATTCTATTTCATATTTTCTATTCTATTCTATTCCATTCCATTCCATTCCATTCCATTCCATTCCATTCCATTCTATTCTATTCTATTCTATTCTATTCTATTCTATTCTATTCTATTCTCTGAATTTTGATCACATGACCATGGGGAGGCTGCAAAAGTCATAACTGTGAAAAACGGTCCTAAGATCCTGTTTTTCACTGCCATCGTAACTACGAACAGTCAGGAAAAAACCAATCCCCCTTTTATTATTCACAGACCTGAGTCAGTGTCCAAGGCAAACAAAATACAGTCCACCGAAACTCGATTCCTCAACACAAACGGGTGCCTTCGGCCACCAGCACCTCCCACACCTTCCCTTTTATTACGCAGCCAAGGCATGACTTCCTAATGCCGTCTCCTTTGCCTTTGGAGCCGCCCCATTGCATTCCTCCGTCCTACTCGCTTCCCTTGCCTGCACATTCATGCCTCCAAGATTTGTCCCAGCTGTTCCTCATCACTGCCCAACTCAGGCTCCCAGCACAGCTGTGTCTCAGCCTGAGCACGAGTAGAGGGGCCAGGCTCCTCATCCGACTGTAAGGCTCTGAGCTCCTCAGATCCTTCCTCTAACTTTGATGTTACTCCAGGCCCCTCTTCCTCCTCCTCTGATCCTCAGACTCAGCTGCCGGGTCCACTGGCTGACGAGGAATCACAGCACCTTCCGACAACCAAAGTCAGTGGGGGAAGCCAGATTCAGTTAACAACCGGGCGACGTCTCGCTTAAGAACAACCTTTGAAGAATGTCCGGAGACTGCAAGTAGTCCAGAATGCGGCCGCGCGAGCCGTCTTGGGTCTCCCAAGACATGCTCATATCACTCCAGCCCTCCGTGAGCTGCATTGGCTACCAATTGGTCTCCGAACACAATTCAAAGTGTTGGTTATGACCTATAAAGCTCTTTATGGCAATAGACCAAGATACTTGCGGGACCGTCTCCTGCCTCATGAATCCCAGCGACCGGTTAGGGCGCATAGGGTTGGCCTCCTACTAGTCCCGTCTGCTAAACAATGCCATCTGGCGGACCTAGGGCTAGGGCCTTCTCCGTTGCTGCCCCAGCCCTCTGGAGCCAGCTTCCCTCAGAGGTTCGTACTGCTTCCTCCCTCCTAGCTTTCCGAAAACTGTTGAAAACTCATTTATGCAGACAGGTTTGGGGCATATGAGCTGTGCTCTGCCCCTGGGCCTTTGACTGTGTCTCTGTGTGGTATGAGTGAAATAAATTACCTAGTTTTTATACTGTAAATTAGTAATTTTAATTGATTTATGCTATGTTTTTTTATACTTGTATTCTTGTTGTGAGCCGCCCTGAGTCTTGGGAGAAGGGCGGCATATAACTTTAATAAATAATAATAATAAAATAATAATAATAACAGAAATTTTGGCCTCGATTGTGGTGCTAAGTCCAGGACTATCTGTATTTCTTTTTAAATGGTACATTAAAAATGTGTCTTTTCCTTTGAGTTCCGCATTGACTTCTGGACCCTTCTTGGACACATCTAGGTGACTTTCTTTGGTACAAAATAAAATGGTTTTTCCATCAGTTTCAGGACATCTCTTCGGCTGTCTGCTTTCCTTTTGACCTGCTGGTTTTTGTTTTTGTTTTTTTTGTTGTTGTTTGGTCCTTGTCCACACCACTTCAGTGTTTCTGAGATGATCAGCTAAGTGCTGATGCCTCACATCACCTTTTAGAAAATTGCCATCCGCTCTTCACTTTTCCCTGAGTGTGTCTGTTTCACATTAAGGAGGCAACAGAAGGTTTTTCCAACTCTTGAGGTTGGAAAGGACTACTTTTGTTGTAGGAGTGCATGTCTCTCCATGCTTTCACGGACGGTTGTTCAAATAGCATCTGGGCTTTTACTGGAAGAATTACAAGAGTATCCCTAAAAGGGTTCTAAGCCTTTATCTGGAATCGAGCTTTACTCTATGGCTCCTGTCAAGGTTGACCTTTCTTGATTTAAGAAATCAAGCGTTTAAGGGGTGACTTGATCGAAGTGTATAAAATCATGCATGGGATAGAAAAGGTGGATAGAGAAAAATTCTTTTCTCTATCACACAATACCAGGACAAGGGGGCACTCCCTAAAGCTCGTAGCCAAGAAAGTGAGGACAAACAAAGGGAAATATTTCTTCACCCAGAGGGTTGTTGATTTATGGAATTCACTTCCTGAAGGGGTCGTGACAGCTGTCAGCCTTGATAGCTTCAAGGCAGGGCTAGATAGATTCATGGAGGCCAAGTGTATCGGTGGTTATTAAAACGGATGTCCATGTGCCGCCTCTATGTTGGTTGAGGCAGGCAGGATTCCCTTGAGTCCCATTTGTTGGGGGTCAAGGGAAAGGGAGGGTTTTGCCTTCTCTTTCTGCTCAAGATCCCCATGTACAATTGGTGGGCCACTGTGTGACACAGAATGCTGGACTCGATGGGCTTTGGCCTGATTCAGCAGGGCTCTTCTTACGTTCTTATGTTCTTATGATTTGTCCCAGAGGTGCTTTTTCAATTTGCCAACTGGACTTTCTTGTTTTTTCTGTGAAGATGTTTTGCTTCCCATTCGAGACGCTTTTTCAGCTCTGAGTGGATGGTGTGGAATCGAAGGATTTATACTCCTGGCAGACAGCTGGTCATTCCCATTCCTTTAGAGAGTCGCTGAGGCCACTTGCATGGCCCAACATAGGGCAGGGGTCTTCAAACCTGGCTCTTTTATGATTGTGGTCTTCCAGTTGAAGTTGAAGTCCACAAGTCGTAAAAGGGCCAAGTTTGAAGACCCCTGACATAGGAGAACAATCTCGTCAGGATAAGATTCAGCAGCCCATCTGCCTTTAAAAGATAAAGGCCACTCTTTTGAAGACAGCAAAGTCCACATTTTGGACAGAGAGGACCGCTGGTTTGAAAGAGGGGGGTCAAAGAAGCCATCTGTGTCAAAATTGAACAGCCCTCTCTCAACAGAGGGGGAGGGATACAACATCATCTACCTCCAGTCTACCACACGGTCCTTTCAGCAGTTCCAAGAAGGCTCCACACCCATTTGCATCACTCAGATGATCCTGAGGACACAGATAAACTTCCAAGTGGCCTGAATGATTCTCTAAAACAGTGGTTCTCAACCTGTGGGTTGCGACCCCTTTGGGGGGGGGTCGAATGACCCTTTCACAGGGGTCGCCTAAGACCATCGGAAAACACATATTTCTGATGGTCTTAGGAACCAAGACACCACTCCACATCCATCTCCGCATGGCCTCCTCCGCCATTTGCAGAGAGAGAGACAGAGAGGGAATTTTGCTTCCCTTCCCTTCTCTCTCTCTCTCTCTCTCTCTCTCTCTCTCTCTCTCTCTCTCTCTCTCTCTCTCTCTCTCTCTCTCTCTCTCTCGTGGACTTACCTCCTGCAGGGCTCCTTTGGCCCTGTGCCCGGGTGCCCCACCCCCTGGGAGAAGCGCGGCCAGAGAAAGAGGAAAGAGAGAGAGAAGAGAGAGAGAGAGGAAAGAGAAAGAGAGGAAAGAGAAAGAGAGGAAAGAGAGAAAGAGAGATAGGAAAGGGAGAGAGAAAGAGAGAACGAGGGAGAGGAATGGCACTTCTCCAACCAGGCTGGGCAGAGCCAGCAGAGTGGCCTTCCTGTCCCCCCTCCCCGACCAGCTGGATGGGGGATTGGGGGTCACCACAACATGAGGAACTGTATTAAAGGGTTGCGGCATTAGGAAGGTTGAGAACCACTGCTCTAAAAGGAGGCAAATGACCGGCTGTCTGCAAGGAGTATAAATCCTTCCATTTCTCACCATCCAGTCAGAGCTGAAGAAGCTTCTGGGATGAGAAGAAAAACGTCTTCAGAGAAAACAAAGAAAGTCCAGTGGCCTCGTGAAAAAAGCGCCTTTGGGTCAACCATCACATGGATGACTGAGAATCTCCATAGACTTTCTTTATTTGCTTTTTTTTTCTCTTTACAGTCACACAACTCAACAAGAGACCAACAAAATCATCACTACGTGCACAAGTGCCATCCGACAGCTGTCCGAGGGTATCAGAAGCTCTTCTAGGGTGAGTTTTGAGACTTTCACGTGAAACCTTGAGTGGCACCAAGAAGGATTCAATGTTGGGTTTGCCTAATGCGCTAAGCTAAGACTAAACAGCCTGCAGCAGAAGTCTTCAGTAAGGTTTTCAGCCATCAGAGAGTTGATAAGATCCTCTCTGATCTTATTGGCTGAAACCTGAAGGCTCATGCAAGACAAGCGGTAATGGGTGGAAGCTTCTTCAAGAGAGATTCTAAGGTTGTGTCTAGTCTAACCAAAAGAAGGACTAGGGGTGATATGATAGTACGCTTCTAACACTTGAGGGGCTTTCCCCTGACCATCTTTGTTGCTCTCCTCTGCACTCTTTCTAGAGTCTCCACATCTTTTTTACATCGTGGTGACCAAAACTCGATGCAGTATTCCAAGTGTGGCCTTACCAAGGCCTTGTAAAGTGGTATCAACACTTCGCGTGATCTTGACTCTATCCCTCTGTTGATGCAGCATGAAATTGTGTTGGCCTTTTTGGCAGCTGCAGCACACGGCTGGCTCCTATTTAAATGATTGTTCACTAGGACTCCGAGATCCTTTCCAATATAATTGCTTCCGAGAGCACCAAAGATCCCTCATTTCAGTCCTGGGCTACAAATATTCCCCTTTATTGGAAAAAAAAAGTCTTCTGCTAAGACATTTCCTTGACTTTCCCGTCTGCCTTATGGCCTATTTGTCTCCCATATCTTGTAATGACCCTACTAAGCTTAAAGAAGCTATTTATCTAAATACAAAGATATTGGGGTGGGGGTGGGGAAAGAGCTTGCCATGATCTTCAAAAAAGGTGCTAACAGAAATTATGTCCAAGTTTTTAAATTAATTTTCCAGCATTGCATTTACATATTTGAAAAGTCGCGTGGCGGTTGAGCATCGTGATTCCATTACATTTAAATATCATCAGTACAAATCTCAAAAGTATTACAATAACAAAATTCCCTCTCTTTCCCCCATAAGTGAATTCCATTGGTTTATGGAATTCACTTCCAGAAGAGGTCGTGACAGCTGTCAGCCTTGACAGCTTCAAGGCAGGGCTAGATAGATTCATGGATGCCAAGTGTATCGGTGGTTATTAAAACGGATGTCCATGTGCTGCCTCTATGTTGGTTGAGGCAGGCAGGATTCCCTTGAGTACCATTTGTTGGGGGTCAAGGGAAAGGGAGGGTTTTGCCTTCTCCTTCTGCTCAAGATCCCCGTGTACAATTGGTGGGCCACTGGGTGACACAGAAGACTGGACTCGATGGGCTTTGGCCTGATTCAGCATGGCTCTTCTTATGTTCTTAAGATCTACTATCATATTCAGATCAATACAGTTCTTATTCTGTCAATCAAAGAAAAAATACCTTTCTAATATTCATTAATAATCTTCAGTCTATCCATATCTTAATTAATTTGACATTCCGTCTTTTAGACAATAACCTAATAACTGAACGGGGGAGAAAGAGCAGATCTCCCAGCCGTCCATGGCGGCTGCATGACGAAACCGGAAGTCTGCTAACAGAAATTATGGTTGAGGAGGGGTTTTTTTACCCCCGTCTTCTTCCACTCTTCTTTTGGAGTCACAACACAGCAAGCTGTAAGTTCACCAAAGGGCCAAATGAGAGCAGAAGGAGAGATCAAATAAAAGGGTCCTTATTTATCTCCAATTCCTGTATCAAGATGGCGGAAATTGGCTCCCCCCCCCCCGAGCCTCGTTCAGAGATAAATTGGATCCAGGGGGAGGCAAAGGAAGACAACCACAATGTCTTCCTACAAAGTGAGCGAGAAGTAATAGGAAATAGAAATACAAATAAAGGACTGAGTTGGGATGCCTCCTGGCCTTGTGAGGCTATTGCCCTCGTCGGCCTCTTGGAAAAGCCAAAACGACAAGAGGAGAATTTGGACTGCACGCCACTTATTTTCTGCTCCTGCTCTTTCTCAATAAATAATAAATAATAATGACAGCTGTGTGTGAGGGGAAAGGAAGAGTAATTTTCCAAAATGAGACACAGTTCAATTGTGACAATCCAATTGTTGTCTCCTCCTCCTCCTCCTTCTCCTCTCCTCCTCCTCCTCCTCCTCTTCTGGTTCTTCTCCTCCTTCTTCTCCTCCTCTTCTCCTTCTTCTTCTCATTCTCATTCTCCTTCTCCTTCTCCTTCTCCTTCTCCTTCTCCTTCTCCTTCTCCTTCTCCTTCTCCTTCTCCTTCTCCTTCTCCTTCTCCTTCTCCTTCTCCTTCTCCTTCTCCTTCTCCTTCTCCTTCTCCTTCTCCTTCTCCTTCTTCTTCTTCTTCTTCTTCTCCTTCTCCTTCTCCTTCTCCTTCTCCTTCTCCTTCTCCTCCTTCTCTTCTTCTTCTTCTTCTTCTTCTTCTTCTTCTTCTTCTTCTTCTTCTTCTTCTTCTTCTTCTTCTTCTTCTTCTTCTTCTTCTTCTTCTTCTTCTTCTTCTTCTTCTTCTTCTTCTCCTTCTCCTCCTTCTCCTTCTTCTCCTCCTTCTCTTCTTCTTCTCCTTCTCCTTCTCCTTCTCCTTCTCCTTCTCCTTCTCCTTCTCCTTCTCCTTCTCCTTCTCCTTCTCCTTCTCCTTCTCCTTCTCCTTCTCCTTCTCCTCCTCCTCCTCCTCCTCCTCCTCCTTCTCCTTCTCTTCTCTTCTTCTTCTTCTTCTTCTTCTTCTTCCTTTTCCTCTTCCTCTTCCTCTTCCTCTCCTTCTCCTTCTCCTTCTCCTTCTCCTTCTCCTTCTCCTTCTCCTTCTCCTTCTCCTTCTCCTTCTCCTTCTCCTTCTCCTTCTCCTTCTCCTTCTCCTTCTCCTTCTCTTCCTTCCTCCTCCTTCTCCTTACTCCTCCTCGTCTCCTCCTCCTCTTCCTCCCCTCCTCCTTCTCCTCCTCCTCCTTTATAGCAACATTCTGGGATTTGATTTAAGGCATTACAACTAGTCCTTTATGACTTTGAAGGAAATCGTTTCTTTATCAGCAATTGCCTCTGAGGATTAAATCAAGATACACTGGACTTTCGGCAAGATAGAATATGAAAGTAAAACATCAATAACCAATAACCCTGTGATGCCTTAAAAACTAATGAAAGCGTTATGCCTGGGACACAATTTTACGATTTGTATACATTCCTGATATTCAAAAATTCTTTTGCACCTCTCAGATTTGATTGAATGAGGAACTAAAGAGTTAACGGGGCATAGCGAAGAATGTTTGAAACGACACCATCAAACTTTATCGACTTAAATTGGTAGTGTTTATCTTTACATCTTTCTCTGGGCCACTAATTGTCATTGTCTGCTTTGTTTTGCTTTTTTGTTTTGTTTTAATTAAAGCACAATTCTATTATTGCTTAAAAAGGCAAAGCAGGTCAAAGGTAAAGGTAGCTTAACCTGGCCTGGCAATCACAGTCAATTGTGGATGCATTGACATATTAAAGGTTGTAAAGATTTTGTGATTGGAATGATCATAGGAATACGGATAGACTCAACTGTCCTTATCAGATGCCTGAAATATATTTAGCATTTCTTGGCCTTTTACAGTCTTCCTAATCTAATATTTACACCCTGGTGCATATCTCATCTTTGACGGATGCTTATAGGCAGAAAACCTGTGAGATTCCTCATGCCCATCATAAAATATTCTAGTGTCAAACCTCTTTATCAACGTATACTTTCCCCAAGATGGATTTACATAAGTAAAATAGCCTTCTATCAAATTTTCCATCAATGTACATTTTCTTGAGATGGATTTATAGAGATGAAAACCTTACTTCCAGTTATTTGAACTCTTTCGGCAATAGCTTATTGAAAACGTCTTCGCCTTTCGCTTTTCAAGCTGCTGGAACTTGTGCAAGGGAGGAGAAAGTTGGAGAGATGGCAAGGCAACTGTTAGGACATGAAATAATACAGGTGGAAGGGACCTTGGAAGTCCTCTAGTCCAACCCCCTGCTCAAGTAGGAGACCTTATACCGTTTCAGATAAATGTTTGTCCAGTCTCTTCTTGAAAACCTCCATTGATGGAGCACCCACAACCTCTGAATGCAGCTGTTCCATTGGTTGATTGCTCTCACCTTTTGGGAAATTTCTCCTTAGTTCTAGGTTGCTTCTTTCCTTTGATTAGTTTCCAACCATAGTTTGTTATCCTGCCTTTTGGTGCTTTGGAAATTTCTTCTTAATTCTAGACTGCTTCTCTCCTTGGTTAGTTTCCATCCATTGCTTCTTGTCCTGCCTTCAGGTGCTTTTGGAGAATAGCTTGGCTCCCTCTTCTTTGGGGCAGCCCCTGAGATACTGGAACGCTGCTATCCTATCCTCCCTAGTCCTTCTCTTCATTAAACTAGACCTACCCAATTCCAGCAACCGTTCTTCATATGTTTTAGCCACCATCCCCCTGATCCTCTTTGTTGCTCTTCTCTGAATGTTGCTGTTCTCTGCATCGATGGGAACCAAGTCACTTCTTCAAGATATCGATTGGCTAAGAGACATGTGTGTGCAGGCTTGCTTTCTTATGATCCTGGTGCTCCTAAATCTAGAACATAACATAAGAACATAAGAAGAGCCATGCTGAATCAGGCCAAAGCCCATCGAGTCTAGCATTCTGTGTCACACAGTGGCCCATCCATTGTACATGGGGATCTTGAGCAGAAAGAGAAGGCAAAACCCTCCCTTTCCCTTGACCCCCAACAAATGGTACTCAAGGGAATCCTGCCTGCATAGAGGCGGCACATGGACATCTGTTTTAATAACCACCGATACACTTGGCATCCATGAATCTGTCTGACCCTGCCTTGAAGCTATCAAGGCTGACAGCTGTCACAACCTCTTCTGGAAGTGAATTCCATAAACCAACAATCCTCTGGATGAAGAAATATTTCCCTTTATTTGTCCTCACTTTCTTACCTACGAGCTTTAGGGAGTGCCCCCTTGTCCTAGTATTGTGTGATAGAGAAAAGAATTTTTCTCTATCCACCTTTTCTATCCCATGCATGATTTTATACACTTCGATCAAGTCAACCCTTAAATGCCATCTTTCAAGGCTGAAGAGACCAAGGTGTTGCAATCTGGTTTCATAAGGGAGGCGCTCCATTTCCTTGATCATTCTTGTTGCCCTTTTTTGCACCTTTTCCAGTTCCATTATATCCTTCTTGAGGTGCGGTGACCAGAACTGTACACAGTATTCCATCTCAACAAGGATGTGTAAAATGATGCCTTCAAAGCCTTGTATCTACAAAATATCCTGAACAGTTCCATTTCAAGGGCAAAGCTCTTTGTTTGCAGGTCTAAAAAAAAAAAATAGACCGTGGAAACGATTCGAATAAGCTTTACGTTTTGACTGGTTCCCCAAGTGCTTCAGACAGTCCACGTGATGCTCACGTCAAGACAGATTTGCCTGCAAAGCAAGGGGTTTGACAGGATGAGCGTGATCCATGAGGTTTGGCATGAAGAATATTTCAGGGCAAATTATTTTGTGCACTCCTGTTTTCAGTGCTTTTTTTCTAAAAAAAAAAAAAAGGTGCCGGAATTCACACACGTCATACAACCCCGCCTTGCCTACCCTACAAGGTTCCATCCAAAAAAGGTGCGGGAACTCCGTTCGTTCTGGGTGTTCCGTGAGAAAAAAAAGCCCTGATGAGGGGGGACATGATGGCCGTGTTCCAGTATCTCAGGGGCTGCCCCAAAGAAGAGGGAGTCAAGCTATTCTCCAAAGCGCCTGAAGGCAGGACAAGAAGCAGCGGATGGAAACTAATCAAGGAGAGAAGCAACCTGGAACTAAGGAGAAACTTCCTGACAGTGAGGACAATTAACCAGTGGAACAACCTGCCTCCAGAAGCGGGGAATGCTCCAACACTGGAAGTTTTTAAGAAGAGACTGGACAGCCATTTGTCCGAAATGGTGTAGGGGCCTCTAGACTATGCAAAAGAGACCATCGCACAGCCGAAAAAAGAACAAAAAGACTCAAACACCTCCCCACCAGCAATCAGCACCCAGATCAGCATGGATTAACTCAGAGGTTAACATCAGACCATCAGTCAAGAAGTAAACAATACTCCAAACCAGGGACTGCCAAACAAGCCAATAGTAAACAGCCCAACCAAAGAATCTCTAAGACCAACCCCACCAACATTGACAGAGCAAGCCCCTAGAATGTAAAGTGAGAGCAATCCTGATTAGCAGTGATGATGTTACCTAGTTACCTAGAGGAATAAGGACCCCACCATTGTTGTTGTCGAAGTCCTTCTCCTCCTCCTCCTCCTCCTCCTCCTCCTCCTCCTCCTCCTCCTCCTCCTCCTCCTCCTCCTCCTCCTCCTCCTCCACTCCATAAAACCTTTCTAAAACTGATGATGTTACCTAGTTGGGTCATGAAATGTCTGCAAAAAAACAAGCAAGCTTACAGAGCAATAAAGACCCCATAGTTCTCCTCCTCCTCCTCCTCCTCCTCCTCCTCCCCACAAGCCTACTCCTTCTCTTTCTCCTCCTTCTCCTTCTACTTCTCCTCTTCCTCCTCTCCACAATGCCAACTCCTCCTCCTCCTCCCCACAAGCCTACTCCTTCTCTTTCTCCTCCTTCTCCTTCTCTTCCTCCTTCTACTCCTCCAATCCACAAGCCTACTCTTTTACTTTCTCCTCCTTCTCCTTCTTCTTCTCCTCTTCCTCCTCCCCACAAGCCTACTCCTTCTCTTTCTCCTCCTTCTCCTTCTCTTCCTCCTTCTGCTCCTCCAATCCACAAGCCTACTCTCTTTCTCCTCCTTCTCCTTCTACTTCTCCTCTTCCTCCTCTCCACAATGCCAACTCCTCCTCCTCCTCCCCACAAGCCTACTCCTTCTCTTTCTCCTCCTTCTCCTTCTCTTCCTCCTTCTGCTCCTCCAATCCACAAGCCTACTCTTTTACTTTCTCCTCCTTCTCCTTCTTCTTCTCCTCTTCCTCCTCCCCACAAGCCTACTCCTTCTCTTTCTCCTCCTTCTCCTTCTCTTCCTCCTTCTGCTCCTCCAATCCACAAGCCTACTCTTTCTCTTTCTCCTCCTTCTCCTTCTTCTTCTTCTCCTCTTCCTCCTCCCCACAAGCCTACTCCTTCTCTTTCTCCTCCTTCTCCTTCTCTTCCTCCTTCTGCTCCTCCAATCCACAAGCCTACTCTTTCTCTTTCTCCTCCTTCTCCTTCTACTTCTCCTCTTCCTCCTCCCCACAAGCCTACTCCTTCTCTTTCTCCTCCTTCTCCTTCTCTTCCTCCTTCTGCTCCTCCAATCCACAAGCCTACTCTTTCTCTTTCTCCTCCTTCTCCTTCTTCTCCTTCTACTTCTCCTCTTCCTCCTCTCCACAATGCCAACTCCTCCTCCTGCTCCTCCTCCTCCTCCATCAAAAACTCTGATTCGTTTTTTTTACAAACGTGCTACCCAAAGCGTGTTAACCCCTTGATAGGCCTTCTCGTTTCCATATTCATCTCCAGCTTCGGTGGAGGAAAGGAAACTCTCTATTTGTTTTGAGAAGGGACTTGTTACGCCTTTCGTCACCTGGCAACATCTTGTCCAATAATTCTGGGCACTGGGTCTGGGATCACCATTCAGGCTACTTTATTGACAACCCTGTGTCGTGACGCATGTCTGGTGGGTATATACACCAAGATGCCCTCTCGGGCGAAGAAGGGAACAGAATGTGCTTCTCTAATCTTTCCACGGTGTTGTAAGCTGGATACAGAACACAGGGTCTGAAATCTTAATCAAATCTTATTCACCGATAATGAGCATTTGTTTGATGAGAGCGCAAACAAGGGTCTTCGAGGTGCTTCATAAACATCTGCCAAATGGAAATCAATTTCAGAACAAACCTATCTGTGAAAATAAAACCCCCAAGGCACATTGAGATGTTTGATTGTGGCATTATCCCAAACAGATTTTCATTGCAAAATTATTTTTTATTATCAGTTCTGTTTTGGAAGAAGATAAGATAAGATAGGATAGGATAAGATAGGATAGATAAGATTAAGATAAGATAAAGATAAAGGCAAAGATAGATAAAGATAAAGATAGAGATAAAGATAAAGATAAAGGTAAGATAAGATTAAGATAAGATAAGGTAAGGCAAGGCAAGTTAAGTCAAAGTAAGGCAATGTAAGATAAGATAAGATAAGATAAGATAAGATAAGATAAGATAAGATAAGATAAGATAAGATAACCTTTATTTTCATTGGGCACAATGACACACATCAAAAATGAAACCTAGTTGCCCGCTCTCAAAGTAAACACATACATGACACACACGTAAATATACTATAGACAACATATACATATTATATACAACATATGTATAGGGCAGGGGTAGGCAACCTTAGCTCTTTTATGACTCGTGGACTTCAACTCCCAAAATTCCTGAGCCAGCATGGGGGAACTATGGCCCCTTCATGACTGGTGGACTTCAATTCCCAGAATTCCTGAGCCAGCATGGGGGAACTATGGCCCCCTCATGATTCGTGGACTTCAACTCCCAGAATTCCTGAGCCAGCATGGGGGAACTATGGCCCCTTCATGACTCGGGGACTTCAACTCCCAGAATTCCTGAGCCAGCATGGGGGAATTATGGCTCCTTCATGACTCGGGGACTTCAACTCCCAGAATTCCTGACCCAGCATGGCTCAGCTTGGAAACCT
Organism: Bothrops alternatus; assembly: GCA_034064705.1. NCBI lineage: Eukaryota > Metazoa > Chordata > Lepidosauria > Squamata > Viperidae > Bothrops > Bothrops alternatus. Next base: position 27,387 of record JARGCV010000824.1, on the reverse strand, counting down.
CTCCCTTTCCCCTTAGCGTGGCTGGCTCAGGAATTCTGGGAGTTGAAGTCCACCAGTCATAAAAGAGCCAGGGTGGCCTACCCCTGGTGTAGACCTACACCCCTACATATATATAACATATGAATATTAAACACTGTCCATCTTGAATGTATAATGGAAGGAGGAAGCTTGAGAGTTCACAAGGCTTATACTGTAAACTGTCCTTACCTGTCCTCCTTATATATTTCACCCTGCTCATTTTAGATTGAAGCTTATTGGCCTAAGGTCAACCAGAAATGCGGTGAGCTGGGAGATTCAGATTTGAGTTCTTCCAATCCTCTTCTGGGTTTCTAATCAACAGTGTCTCCTGTTCGTTTCCTAAATGCCCGAAGAGATAAACGAGTCCAATCCTTAAGGCAGAGGTGAGGAACGATGGCCGCTTTATGACTGGTGTACTTCAACTCCCAGAATTCCTGAGCCAGCCATGGTGGCTCAGGAATTCTGGGAGTTGAAGTCCACCGGTCATGAAGAGGCCATCGTTCCCCACCTCTGCCTTAAGGGACTATTCCCCAGGAGAAAGGGACCTACAGAAGAATTGTCCATGGTTGGACATGTGTCCAGCTTTCTCAGTAGACATCCTAGATACAGAACAGTAGTTGGAGTAAAGCTGGAATAAAGTGCTATCAGTTTTATTTCGATATCCTCACCGTCTGTCTTGACTAAGTCCTCAGATTAGTAAATATTGATCTGAGAAAAATAGAGAAATTAAGAGAGAGAGGGAGAGAGAGAGAGAGTTTGGTGTAGTGGTTAAGGTGCTGGCCTGGAAACCAGGAGACGGGGAGTTCTAGTTCCGCCTTTGGCAGGAAAGCCCAGTGAGATGACTTTGGCCCAATCACCAGGAGACGGGGAGTTCTAGTTCCGCCTTTGGCAGGAAAGCCCGGTGAGATGACGTTGGCCCAATCAGCAGGAGATGGGGAGTTTTATTTTATTTATTTATTTATTTATTTATTTTATTAAATTTCTATACCGCCCCTCTCCCGAAGGACTCGGGGCGGTGTACAGCCTAAAATTTAAAAAACATATAAATATACAAAATTTAAAATAATTAAAAATAAATTAAATCATTTGGCCAAAATCCTAAAACCCAAAACATACAAAATTTAAAAAATACTCAGTCCCCCTAAAACATTTTGATCCTATTGGAACCGAAGCTTCTATGCCAGGCCGGCCTGTCGGAAAAGGAATGTTTTTAGTTCCCGACGGAAGGTGCGTAAATCTGTTATTATACGGAGTTCGGGGGGGAGCTCGTTCCATAACGTGGGAGCTCCCACAGAGAAGGCTCTCCCCCTGGGGGTCGCCAGCCGGCACTCTCTGGCCGACGGCTCCCTGAGGAGGCCCTCTCTGTGGGAGCGTACCGGACGGCGGGAGGTATTTGCTGGCAGTAGACGGTCCTGTAAGTATCCGGGTCCGATGCCATGGAGCGCTTTAAAAGTGGTCACTAACACCTTGAACCGCACCCGAAAGACCACCAGAGTTCTAGTTCCGCCTTAGGCAGGATAGCCCGGTGAGATGACGTTGGCCCAATCACCAGGAGACGGGGAGTTCTAGTTCCGCCTTTGGCAGGAAAGCCCGGTGAGATGACGTTGGCCCAATCAGCAGGAGACGGGGAGTTCTAGCTCCGCCTTAGGCAGGAAAGCCCGGTGAGATGACGTTGGCCCAATCACCAGGAGACGGGGAGTTCTAGTTCCGCCTTAGGCAGGAAAGCCCGGTGAGATGACGTTGGCCCAATCACCAGGAGACGGGGAGTTCTAGTTCCGCCTTAGGCAGGAAAGCCCGGTGAGATGACGTTGGCCCAATCACCAGGAGACGGGGAGTTCTAGTTCCGCCTTAGGCAGGAAAGCCCGGTGAGATGACGTTGGCCCAATCACCAGGAGACGGGGAGTTCTAGTTCCGCCTTAGGCAGGAAAGCCCGGTGAGATGACGTTGGCCCAATCACCAGGAGACGGATTGTTGTGGGAATATTAGGAGAGGGAAGGTGTATTAGGCACGTTCGACACTTTGAGTTTCTTCGGTAGTAATCAAGGTGGAATGAGAAATCTAATAAATAAATAAACATACCGGTCAATAAAGAATCCCTGGCCTCCAGAGATGGGCGGGGCTTCCAGGTCCCCTCTTGAAGATTGACAGTAGCCAAGGCCCTCAGTGGGTCATCTCAGGAATTAAGGGGTTCGGCTTTCTTGTGTTTTATCTCTGTATGAGATGTTGAGGTGCCGATTGTGTTTGTTCATCTCTCTCTCTCTCTCTCTCTCTCTCTCTCTCTCTCTCTCTCTCTCTCTCTCTCTCTCTCTCTCTCTCTCTCTCTCTCTCTCTCTCTGTGTGTGTGTGTGTGTGTGTGTGTTCCTCTCTCTTTCACAGCAAGAGCGACTCCAGCTTGACCGCTGAAGAATCAACTTTCCGATGCCATTCAACGATATGGAACAATACAAAAGGTAGGAGAGACAAGGAAGGACCCCCGAATGGGGAGAGGGGGTCCATGGCCTGTTCTTTTCTTCTTCTTTTCTTTTCTTTTCTTTTCTTTTTTCTTTTCTCTTCTTTTCTCTTTTCTTTTCTTTTCTTTCTTTCCCTTCCTCATCTTCATTTCCTTCATTCCTCCCTCCCTCCCTTCCTTCCCTCCCTCCCTCCCATACCTTCATTTCCTTCCCTCCCTCCCTCTCACCCACACACTTCCTCCCTCCCTTCCTCCCTCCATCCTTTCCCTCCGTCCCTCCTTTCCTGTCTCCCTCCCTCCCATATCTGCATTTCCTTCCTTCCTTCCCTGCCTCTCACCCACACACTTCCTCCCTCCCTCCATCCTTTCCTTTCTCCCTTTCTCCCTCCTTTCCTGTCTCCCTCCCTCCCTCCCATATCTTCATTTCCTTCCTTCCCTCCCTCTCACCCACACATTTCCTCCCTCCCTCCCTCCATCCTTTCCTGTCTCCCTCTGTTCCTCCTTTCCTGTCTCCCTCCCTCCCTCCCTCCCATATCTTCATTTCCTTCCTTTCCTCCCTCTCACCCACACATTTCCTTCCTCCCTCCCTCCCTCCTTTCCTGTCTCCCTCCCTCCCTCCCATATCTTCATTTCCTTCCTTCCCTCCCTCTCACCCACACATTTCCTCCCTCCCTCCCTCCATCCTTTCCTGTCTCCCTCCGTCCCTCTCATATCTTCATTTCCTTCCTTCCCTCCCTCTCACCCACACACTTCTTTCCTCCCTCCCTCCTTTCCTGTCTCCCTCCCTTCCATACCTTCATTTATTTCCCTACCTCTCACCCACACACTTCCTTCCTTTCTTCCTCCCTCCCTCCCAAACCTTCATTTCTTTCTTTCTCCCTCCCTCCCTCCCTCCCTCCCATCCATTCATCCATCCATTTCAATCCGTCCAATTGATCCTTTCTAAATGGTCTGGGGACATCAGGGGCTGGGATGGAGAGGCAAATTATTATTTTTTTTCAGTGTTGAGTTTGATTTAAAAAACCCTCCTTTTGAAATCAAAATGACCACAGCTTTCTTAAAAGCCTACCCTTTCAAGGCTATCCTATAATGCTGATTTATTTTCTCCTCATTTTTTGGGGGGGAAGAATAGTATTGTAAACATATTGTCAATGCTGCTAACATCCGATATTTTTGCTTTGACACTAGATGGAAATGTAGCCATCTTTCCTCTTTCGCTTTTAGAGTTCGTTGATGCTGGGAGGGGGGATGTGGATGAGAGCCCAGCTAGTCATAACAATAACAACTCAGCCGTGGGAACCCAAGGTTATTGCACCCAGAGTTGATAAAGAGTTGGCAGGCTGGAGAGCTGGGGAGAAAGCCTGCGCTTCATGCTAATTGGGGAATGTGATTTATGACTGTTAATTGGAGGAGGGAATTGTGCTTTGATACTAGGTGCCCAGGGGAGGGGAATTCAATTTTTTTTGGCTTCGACTCTGTACGTGTCGATGCCATGCTACTCGAGTAAAAGATTCCTTAAGGTAAACAATGCCTCAAAGTTCTTTTGAAGAGTTTCATCTGTCAGAACCATGACACATAAGCTAAGACAACTCCTTGCTATACTCTTGGTGCTGTTGCGTTGTTGTTGTTGTTATTATTATTATTATTATTATTATTATTATTATTATTATTATTATTATTTCTTTTATTCATTAAACATGAACCTCAGTCAACCGAACATTCAAATTGCCTGGCGCTGATGGTTGACATGGGTTGCTGCCAGCATCCTAGGTGTCAACCAGGTACCTCCTTAAAATATAAGATGTTCCGAGTAGCGCAGTTTTTTTTTTTTTGTAACATTGCTGGAGTTATTGCAGGAAGCTGCAGTTTCTTGATGTATTTTGCAAAGTTTTTGGACAGAGTTGCCAGTGCCCCGATGTCAATGGATACCACTGTTACACGTTTCATCCATAATCGTGCAGTTTCGATGGCCAGGTCGCGATATTTTGTAATTTTTTCCCAGTTCTTTTTCTTCGACGCTGGCATCTCCTGGTACAGCGATATCAATCAGCTGTATGCTTCGGTTCTCTACAACTGTGATATCCGGCGTATTGTGTTCCAAATGGCGATCTGTCTGTACTATTATTATTATTATTATTATTATTATTATTATTATTATTATTATTATTGTTATTGTTATTGTTATTGTTATTGTTATTGTTATTGTTATTGTTATTGTTATTGTTATTGTTATTGTTATTGTTATTGTTATTGTGTGGTTGTTGTTGTTGTTGTTGTTTTCCATTGACATTATTATTATTATTTCTTGACTGGCAGAAAATTGCAGAGAGATCCAAGGCCCTGTTTTCAGTAAGGCAGAAGAGTAAAAAGCAGGTAAGCGGACTTTTTTTTTTTACAAAAAGACTAATTTTCAGGCTTCTGAATTTCCCTCTCGATTCTGTTGTACAAAGTTTTACCCAGATCAAAGCCTAAAATATCAGATCGTGTAAATCAGGGGTCGTCCAACTTGGCATCTTTAAGACCTGTGGACTTCAACTCGTATTTCAACTTCTCCCCTCAAGGGCATAGCACGCCAAAACCACTAGAGCAGCAGTTCTCAACCTGTGGGTCACGACCCCATTTGGGGTCGAACGACCATTTCACGGGGGTCGCCAAACAACGTAGTCCGCCATTTTCCCCCCTTTTCCTTAGCTGTGCTACTCCCTCTTATTCAATTGGCTTTTGAAAGCCAATAGAATGGACTCTCTTGAATAGAGTCTAATTCTATTGGCTTTCAAAAGCCAATAGGAATTGTCCAGGCTGTCTCTGCCCTGCTGAGCCCGGCAAAAGTCCCAGTCTGCAAATGGTGCTGCAAGTTGTCTGCAGCAAAGGCGAGCTGTGTAGAAGTTTCCACCCCTCCCTGCTGAGCAACTACTAAAACTGTAAGTAAAAGAGGGCCAGGGGTGGGAGGTGGGAGGCCGGCGGGCGCAGGGAGGGTTGCTGGTGCGCGTGGGGCCCGGTGGGTGCCTTACCTCCCGTGGGCTGGGCCAGCTGGTGGCCCAGCCGGTGGTCGCCCTGCGCCGTCACTGCCCCTTGCCAGCTACGCCTCGGCCGGTGCAGGGGGAGGCACCATGCATGCACAGCGCTCCCAGGCAGGGAAAAGTCCTCGACTTACGACCGGTTGGGGGGTCCTCGACTTACGACCGGTTGGGGGTCCTTGACTTACGACCGGTTGGGGGCCCTTGACTTACGACCGGTTGGGGGTCGTGGCATTAAAAACGTTGAGAACCACTGCACTAGAGCCAAGGGCAGTTCCCCCCCCCATGCCATCACTCTGCTAAACAACTAATTCCCACCACACTATCAAACTATCTAGTAGGGCTGTATTACTATTATCCTTCTTATCCTTCCTACTAGCTATTTCCTTATCTTCTGACGACTATAGCTTTGTCCCTTGTATCTTAACGATTTCTATTGTTTTATTTAGTATTCTGGTATGATCTATGTTGATTGCTTCTTTCCTATCCTATGAATGAGTGTAGTATCCTATGATTTACGATGAATGTTTTTTTTAGGATTGTAATCATGATTTATCAACTTGTTGCTTGTATGTACACTGAGAGCTTCTGCAGCAGAGACAAATTCCTGGTGGGTCCAGTCACACTTGGCCATTAAAGAATTCTATAATTCTATTAAAGGAGAGGAACGCCGAGGGGCCTGTTCGAAGAACTACAGTTTATTAATACAAATACAACAAAATGGCCTTTGTGGAATTCAGCAGCAATGGATGTGCGGTGTGTGTGTGTGTGTGTTTGCTTGCATGGAGCTGATAACCACTTCGTTTGTTTGTTTATCTGTTTGATATTTATCCTACCTTTATTGCTATATAAAAATTCATGGGGGGTAAACATTCATAATACTCCTTCCTCGCCTCTTTTTCCTAACCTTTTGAGAGGGGTTAGGTTGAGAGACACTGGGCCAAAGACAACTAGCTGACTTTCATGCCTAAGGCAGGACTAGAACTCAGCATCTCCAGGTGATTGGCCCAGAGTCACCCAGTCGGCTTTCATGCCTAAGTGTAGGAGATGACTTGATGCTAAGACGGGACTAGAACTCACCATCTCCTGGTGATTGGCCCAAGGTCACCCAGCTGGCTTTCACGCCTAAGGCAGGACTAGATCTCATCATCTCCAAATGATTGGCCCAAAGTCACCCAGTTGAATTTAATGCCTACGTGTAGGAGATGACCTGATGCTAAGGCGGGACTAGAATTCACAGTCTCCTGGTGATTAGCCCAAAGTCACTCAGCTGACTTTCATGCCTAAGGCAGGACTAGAACTCAGCATCTCCAGGTGATTGGCCCAAAGTCACCAGTCGGCTTTCATGCCTACGTGTAGAATATGACCTGATGCTAAGGTGGGACTAGAATTCACAGTCTCCTGGTGATTAGCCCAAAGTCATCCAGCTGGCTTTCACGCCTAAGGCAGGACTAGAACCCACCATCTCCAGGTGATTGGCCCAAAGTCACCCAGCTGGCTTTCACGCCTAAGGCAGGACTAGAACTCACCATCTCCTGGTGATTGGCCCAGAGTCACCCAGCTAGCTTTCACGCCTAAGGCAGGACTAGAACCCACCATCTCCTGGTGATTGGCCCAGAGTCACCCAGTCGGCTTTCATGCCTAAGTGTAGGAGATGACCTGATGCTAAGGCGGGACTAGAATTCACAGTCTCCTGGTGATTAGCCCAAAGTCACCCAGCTGACTTTCACGCCTAAGGCAGGACTAGAACTCACCATCTCCAGAGGACTGGATGGAGGTCACCCACGTTGTTTCACGCCACTAAACTGCACCACTGCATCAAATTTGCTCACCTCTTCCGGCTACCGTTATTTTTTTTTCCTGTTTACATCACTTCTACGAGGCTCAAAGCGAGTGTGTGTGCTGACCCTCAGCTTCGATTCACCATTTAAAAAAAATAACAGTCAAAATCTTAAGTTTGCATAGATTCCTCTTTCATGCTATTTAACCTGTTAAAATAAAGCCCCGCCAGAGATAAACTCTGCTAAGTGCTCTCCGAACACCATTTGAATCCTAATTAAATATAGCTCGGGAAAATGTGCAGAAGGGAAAAATAGCAATTTGGAAGCTGAAGGAGCCTTCTGTTCTGTTGAAGGCCTTTGTGCGAGGGTGGTAGTGAGTAAAAAGACTTTCGGTAGAAGTCTGGAGCACGGACACAAAAGCTCAGCGGAGGCCAAATTGTCCTTTTTAATTTCCTTGGAAAAGGGGAGAGCATATATCTTTCGTGTTTTGGGCCGTATGGCGGCAATTTGGTTCCCAGCCCGTCAGAAGGACTCCAAATTTCAAATTGGCTGCTGGTTCTCGCTTGTTGGTGGTCTCAGGTTTCTGATTCCCAGCCCACACATACCCACCTTTTTAATGGCACTCCTGGGATGGTGTTAAAAGGCTGGTGTTGAACTCTTCAGGTAGAACGCTAGCCAGTATGTGCGGTTAATGGAACGTGCGGATTCTGGAAGGGAAGGGAAATGTTGCATTTAATGGTCGGAACGCTTGATACAGGCCTGTGGAGAATGGAATGGAATGGAATGGAATGGAATGGAATAGAATAGAATAGAATAGAATAAGGAATAGAATAGAATAGAATAGAATAGAATAGAATAAGGAATAGAATAGAATAGAATAGAATAGAATAGAATAGAATAGAATAGAATAGAATAGAATAGAATAGAATAGAATAGAATAAGGTCAGTGCCCTCCTAACCATAGCCAAGCACTCCAAATTTGCTGGCGATGTCCATTTTGCTCTATGACAGCGTTTCTCAACCTTTTCCGGGGCTCGACCCTGGCCCGCATTGCGCATGCGTGGCGCGACGGCCCGCATCGCGATAGGGAAAAAAATGGCCAACCCCCCAAAAAATGGCCGACCAAAAAAAAAAATGGCGGGCCCGCACCGCGCATGTGCGGCACGACGGCCTACATCGCGATAGGGAAAAAAAATGGCCAACCAAAAAAAAATGGCGGACTGCAGTGCTTGGCGACCCCAGTGAAATGGTTGTTCGACCCCAAATGGGGTCGCAACCCACAGGTTGAGAACCGCTGCTCTCTGAGTTCATGGTGACCTAACCCTAACCCTAAGTGGAATTTTCCTCCAATTTATTTATATTTATTTTATTTTATTTATAATCAAATTTATATGCCACCCTTCTCCTAGGACCCAGGGCGGCTTACAACAAATACAATAAAAATTTAAAAATTAATTGCATTCATACAAACACAATCAGCTCACAGTCGCTGATGGAGGGTCCTTCCTAGGGCCCAGGGGCAGAGCACAGCTCATATGCCCCAAGCCTGTCGGCATAGATGCATCTTCAGCAATTTATGGAAAGCTAGGAGGAAGGAAGCAGTACGAACCTCTGTGGGAAGTTGGTTCCAGAGGGCTGGGGCAACAACGGAGAAGGCCCTTGCCCTAGGCCCCGCCAGATGACATTGTCTAACAGACAGGACTCGTAGGAGGCCAACCCTATGCGCCCTAATCGGTCGCTGGGATTCATGAGGCAGAAGACGGTCCCGCAAGTATCCTGGCCCATTGCCATAAAGGGCTTTATAGGCTTTATAACCAACACTTTGAATTGTGTTCGGAGACCAATTGGTCGCCAGTGCAGCTCACGGAGGGCTGGAGTGACATGAACGTGTCTTGGGAGACCCAAGACGGCTCGCGCGGCCGCATTCTGGACTACTTGTAGTCTCCAGACATTCTTCAAAGGTTGCCCCATGTAGAAAGCATTACAGTAGTGAAATCTCAAGGTGACAAGGGCATGGGTGACTGTGAGGAGTGACTCCCGGTCCAAATATGGCCGCAACTGACGCACCAGGCGAACCTGGGCGAATGCCCCCCTCGCCACAGCCGAAAAATGATGTTCTAGACTTAGCTGTGGATCGAGGAGGACACCCAATGGGATTTCCCCATGTATTTTACCAGGAAACATAGATAAGGCAGGATACAAAAGTCAGTGCCCTCCTAACCATACCCAAGCACTTTGAATTTGTTGATGGTGTTCATTTTTCTGTATGAGTTCATGGTGACCTAACCCTAAGTGGAATTTTCCTCCAATGGGATTTTCCCATGTATTTTACCAGGAAACAGATGGGGCAGGCTAGAAAAATAAGTGCTCTCTTAATAATATCCAGGTATTCCGAGTTTGTTGGCGATGTCCATTTTGCTCTATGAGGTCATGGTGATGAAACCCTAACCCTAAGTGGAATTTTCCTCCAATGGGATTTTCCCATGTATTTTACCAGGAAACAGATGGGGCAGGCTAGAAAAATAAGTGCTCTCTTAATAATATCCAGGTATTCCGAGTTTGTTGGCGATGTCCATTTTGCTCTATGAGGTCATGGTGATGAAACCCTAACCCTAAGTGGAATTTTCCTCCAATGGGATTTTCCCATGTATTTTACCAGGAAACATAGATAGGGCAGGCTAGAAAAGTCAGTGCCCTCCTAACCTTAACCAAGCCGAATTTATTGGCGATGTCCATTTTGCTCTCCGAGTTCATGATGACCTAACCCTGAACCCTAAGTCCGTGGTGGCGAACCTATGGCATGAGTGCCACAGGTGGCATGCAGAGCCCTCTCTGTGGGCACGCGCGCCATCGCCCGAGTCCTCGGCCTTCAGCTGGGTTTTATAAAACCTTTTACTTTATTTGACTTTACTTTATTTTGACTTATATGCCTTTAGCTTTAGGCCTCCTGCGCCGTGTGCAAAAAAAAAAAAGGTGCAATCAATCCATCAATTTCAACTTCTCGCTGGAAAAAAGAAGATCTTGCAAAGTTGGAACTGATTGAATGAACTTTTTAGTCCCGCCCTGTCTGCCATTACCACTGCAGCCACACTCACCCAATGGGCCACAGCCACCCTATTGGTCATGGCCACCTGGCACCTGACGATACATAAGTGGGTTTTGGGTTGCAGTTTGGGCACTCGGTCTCTAGACCATCCCTGATCTAGCATCTTCTTAAAAACCTCCAGTGATGGAGCGCCCACGATTTCTGGAGGCAAAGCTGTTCCACTGGTTGATTGTCCTCACCGTCAGGAAGTTTCTCCTTAATTCCAGGTTGCTTCTCTCTTGGATCAGTTTCCAACCATTGTTTCTTCTCCTGCCCTTTGGTGCTTTGATGAACAACCTGACCCCCTTTTCTTTGTGGCAGCCCCTCAGATACTGAAACACCGCTATCATGTCTCCCCTATTTCTTCTTTACTTTAGACTAGCCCAGTGCTGGTGAACCTACGGCACGAGTGCCAGAGGTCGTACTCGGAGCCCTCTGTGGGCACACGTACCATTGCCCCAGCGTTGCCCCCTCCCGTGACCCCCTCCTCTCCAGCAGCCCCCCTGAAGGAGATTCACCCCTGAGCGCGGTTCACATGGAGCGCCTCCCTTATGAAACCAGATTGCAACGCCTTGGTCTCTTCAGCCTTGAAAGACGGCATTTAAGGGGTGACTTGATCGAAGTGTATAAAATCATGCATGGGATAGAAAAGGTGGATAGAGAAAAATTCTTTTCTCTATCACACAATACTAGGACAAGGGGGCACTCCCTAAAGCTCGTAGGTAAGAAAGTGAGGACAAATAAAGGGAAATATTTCTTCACCCAGAGGGTCATTGGTTTATGGAATTCACTTCCAGAAGGGGTCGTGACAGCTGTCAGCCTTGATAGCTTCAAGGCAGGGTTAGACAGATTCATGGATGCCAAGTGTATCGGTGGTTATTAAAACGGATGTCCATGTGCCGCCTCTATGTTGGTTGAGGCAGGCAGGATTCCCTTGAGTCCCATTTGTTGGGGGTCAAGGGAAAGGGAGGGTTTGGCCTTCTCTTTCTGCTCAAGATCCCCATGTACAATTGGTCACTGGGTGACACAGAATGCTGGACTCGATGGGCTTTGGCCTGATTCAGCATGGCCCTTCTTGTGTTCTTATGTTCTTATGGACAGAGCAGTCAGGCAGCGTAGACAAGACTGTCCTCACACCCCATCATGCAGTTGATGCACAGTGCGCGGGCAGAGGGTGTGGCTGCCATAGCACTGCTGGGCTTCCTGGGCGATCTGCGGCGGGCCCTGGAGGCAGTGAGTGGTCCTGTGGGCAAGCAGGGCGGGATAGGGGGGTGGAGCAGGGGCAGGGCCAGTTTTGGCGCACTTGGTCTCTAAAAGGTTCGCCATCACTGGGCTAGCCGAACCCACGTTCCGCGGCCGTTCTTCGTAATGTTTTAGTCTGCCCCTCTTTCTTTTTTTTTTAAAAAAATGCCCCAAATAATATGTTTCCTGCCTGCAACCATCCCACGGAGGCTGAAATGGTTCCTATTGACATAAAGGTGCCTCCTCTGTGAGGCTCTCTCTCCATGCAAATAGGCTGGAGGAGCAGTCCCAGAGTAGAGATAAGAGTATACTTGATTCCTCCGGGGAAGCACACAAGCGGGCTCGAAAGAATAGAGATGATGGATTTGGTTCATCAAAATGCATTTTTCAATAAAAGAACATTTCCAAACGGAAAAGCTGTTTTATTTATTTATTTATTTTCCTGCATGCAAAACCTGGAGCTGGAAGGCAAATTGGAAATAGCAGGCAGAGGCTGTCCTTGGCAGCTTTTTATTAATTACTTTTTTAAAAAAATAAAATAAAAATCTAGCAGGTAATTATGTTAAAGTGTCTTTCATGCAGAAAATGGATCCCTTCTTCTCCCTCCCTTCCCCCCCAAAAAATTCAAGGCTACTGTTTGAAAAAGAACTATTTGCATTAATAATAATAATAATAAAGTTGGAAGGGATCTTGGAGGTCATCTAGTCCAACCCCGTGCTCAGGCAGGAAACCCTATACTATTTCGGACAGATGGCTGTCCAGTCTCTTCTTAAAGACTTCCAGTGTTGGAGCATTCACCGCTTCTGGAGGCAAGTTGTTCCACTGGTTAATTGTTCTCACTGTCAGGAAGTTTCTCCTGAGTTCTAGGTTGCTTCTCTCCTTGATGAGTTTCCATCTGTGGCTTCTTGTCCTGCCTTCAGGCGCTTTGGAGAATAGCTTGACTCCCTGTTCTTTGGGGCAGCCCCTGAGATAGAAAAGGCCAATCCAACAATCCCCCTTAATAAAGCAGGAGTAGAAGACATCCAGTGGGACGTGATGGCTCAGTAGTTAAAGACCCTGAACTTATCAGCTGGAGGCTGATGGTCTGGGTTCGAGACCCGAGCTCAACGCAATGGGTTGAGCTCCCATTACTTGCCTCGGCTCCTAGCAGTTCAAAAGCATGCAAATTCGAGTAGATCAATAGATACCACTTTGGTGGAAAGGTTACAATGTTCCGTATAGCTATGCTGATCAATATGTCCACAGAGCTAGAATAGAGCTGTAAGGGACCTTGGAGGTCTTCTAGTCCAGCCCCCTGCTCAAGCAGGAGAACCTACACCACCTCAGCCAAGTCACTGTCTAGTCTTTTCTTAAAAATCTCCAGTGATGGAGTGTCCATGAGTTCTGGAGGCAACTTCTTCTTCCACTGGTTAATTGCCCTCACTGTCAGGAGGTTTCTCCTTAATTCCCGGTTGCTTCTCTCTTTGGTCAGTTTCCAAGCATTGCTTCTTGTCCTCCCCTCTGATGCTTTGGAGAATAATGTGACCCTCCCCTCTTCTTGACCCCTGAAATACTGGAATACTGCTATCATGTCACCCTTATTTCTTCTTGTCTTTAGACTAGCTGAGTGCCAAGGTTCTGAATGATGATCCCAACGAAGTAAGCACAGCTGAGTTTTTTCTCCAATCTCTAATGCAAAACTTCATTGAACACACAATTTTGGCACAGATGAATTCTAAACCAGCTCCGGTTTATTGGCAGTAGTGGGAATCAGCTGGTTTGTGCCAGTTCAGTAGAACCGGCCACTAAATTTTGCTGAGTTCGGAGAACCGGCTTAATGCACAATGCTTCCAGAAGTCCAATCTAGGCCTCGGAGGTCTGGAGGAAGCCTCCGAGGCCTAAAGTGCATGGGTGCCACTTCTGGAAGTCCGTTCTAGGCCTCGAAGGCATGGAGGAGGCCTCTGAGGCCTAGAACGGCCCACCGGAAGTGCATGGATGCCACTTCCAGAAGTCCGTTCTAGACCTCGGAGGCATAGAGGAGGCCTTCCAGGCCTAGAACAGCCTGCTGGAAGTGCATGGATGCCACTTCCCAAAGTCCGTTCTAGGCCTCGGAGGCCCAGGCCTGTATCCAATAAGAGAACCGGCTGTTCAGGTATTTCAGTCCCACCCCTGTTTATTGGGCATGAGTATTTGAGGGGCTGCCACAAAGAAGAGGGGGTCAGAGGGCAGGAGAAGAAACAATGGTTGGAAAATGATCAAAGAGAGAAGCAACCTGGAATTAAGGAGAAACTGCCTAACAGTGAGGACAATTAACCAGTGGAACAGCTGGCCTCCAGAAATTGTGGGTGCTCCATCACTGGAGGTTTTTAAGAAGAGACTGGACACTTGTCTAAAATGGTGTAGGTTCTCCTGCTTGAGCAGAGGGTGGACTAGAAGACCTCCAAGGTCCCTTCCAGCTTCTGTTCTGTTCTGTTCTGTTCTATTCCATTCTATTCCATTCCAATATCTATTCTATTCTGTTCTATTCTATTCTATTCCATTCCATTCCATTCCATTCCATTTCTATTCTATTCTATTCTATTCCATTCCATTCCATTCCATTCCATTTCTATTCTATTCTATTCTATTCTATTCTATTCTATTCTATTCTATTCTATTCTATTCTATTCTATTCCATTCCATTCCATTCCATTCCATTCTTCCTCCTCTCTCCCTTTGTTGTATGCCCTTCCAAGTCACTTTTAGTGAAATGGGCAACTAGACAAATTTGATTAATGAATACATAACACTCATTAACCAATTAACAAATGGATGTTTGTGTACAAAAGACAAGATGGAGGATCCATGAATTTAATAAATGATCCACCTTACTTTGCAGGCAATTAACTTTAAATGGGAGGGGGAATAGGTGTTTATAAATGTGCAGATCTGTGGGAAGGCACCCAGATACAGAGATGAGTGTGCTTGTTCGTCTGGATGTTGGGACGAATTATTTTCGATATAGTTGGTAGGCCTAGGTGGCTAAAGCAGTCAAGCCAATCACTACAGAGATAATAATAATAATAATAATAATAATAATAATAATAATAATAATAATAGTAATAGTAGTAGTAGTAGTAGTAGCAGTAGTAATATTAATAATAGTAATGTTGGAAGGTACCATAGAGGTCATCTAGTCCAACCCCCTGCTCAGGCAGGAAACCCTATACCATTTCAGACAAATGGCTGTCCAGTCTCTTCTTAAAAACTTCCAGTGTTAGAGCATTCACCGCTTCTGGAGGCAGGTGGTTCCACTGGTTAATTGTTCTCAACTGTCAGGAAGTTTCTCCTTAGTTCTAGGTTGCATCTCTCCTTGATCAGTTTCCATCCGTTGCTTGTTGTCCTGCCTTCAGGCGCTTTGGGGAATAGCTTGACTCCCTCTTCTTTGGGGCAGCCCCTCAGATACTGGAAGACAGCAATCATGTCCCCCCTCGTCCTTCTCTTCATTAAATTAGACATGCCCAATTCCAGCAGCCGTTCCTTATATGCTTTAGCCTCCAGTCCCCTCCTTAGTTCTAGGTTGCTTCTCTCCTTGATTAGTTTCCATCCGTTGCTTCTTGTTCTACCTTCAGCCACTTTATAATAATAATAGTAGTAGTAGTAGTAAAGTTGGAAGGGACCTTGGAGGTCATCTAGTCCAACCCCCTGCTCAGGCAGGAAACCCTATATACCATTTCAGACAAAGGGCTGTCCAGTCTCTTCTTAAAAACTTCCAGTGTTGGAGCATTCACCGCTTCTGGAGGCAGGTTGTTTGCATGATAGTGTCAGGTGCATGAAACCAGGAGCCAGGATAAGGTTCAAAAGCACTACGAGTTTACTCCATGCAACCTTTTTTTTTTTTAAATAATTTTTTTATTAAAATTTTTTATAAAAAAACTTTTAACAATTATAACATAGTAACCTATTAACTCAACTGAAAACAAACAAATTACATAATAAAAATAAACAATACAAAGAACTGCTCGGAACCCCCCTCCAGAACACCCTCCACCAGCCCACTCCTCTTGTATTTTCGCTCCTCCTCCTCGCCATCCAAAACACTAGCTACAATTCTACCGAGCATCCTACAAAAATTATCTAATCCCTAAACCCCCAACTACAGTTGAGAAACATAAGCTAACGTATATTATCTCCCTCCCCCCTCCCCCCCCGACTTCCCAGAATGAATACAGGGTAAAAACACAAGAAACCTCACTAAACTACTATATTAAACTATTTAACTATATATCAAATCTAATTCTTTCAACTGATATTTCTTTTGCATATAATCAATCCATTTCTTCCAGTCCATCAAAAACGTTTCATTTGAGTGGTTCTTCAGGTATGCCGAAATCTTGGCCATCTCCACAAGATGGGTAACTTTTAATGTCCATTCTTCAATAGATGGTATTTCAGATGACTTCCAATATTGTCCCACCAACAGTCTTGCAGCAGTAATCAAGTTCAAAATCAACTTAGTCTCTGTAGTGGAACAGTCCTTTGTAATACCCAACAAAAACAACTGTGGTACAAACTCAATACGCTTTTTCAAGATATTTTGAAGAATCCACCATATTTTTATCCAAAAAGCCTTAATTTTTTTGCAAGACCACCAAATGTGAAAGTAAGTAGCGTCCATAGAGTCACATCGCCAACATTTGGGTTGCAAATTTGGATACATAGACGATAATTTTTTGGGATCTAAATGCCATCTGTAAAACATTTTATAAAAATTTTCTCTTAGATGCTGAGCTTGTGTAAATTTAACATTTTTCACCCATATTCTTTTCCAAGTTTCCATCATAATTGGGTGACCGAAGTTACCTTCCCATTTAATCATACAATCTTTAATTAATTCAGTTCCAGAATCAATTTCAATTAAAGCATCATATATTCTTTTAATATGCATCTTTCTTTGATCTCTAATTTGTATAATTAATTTTTCATCATCCTTTAAAGAAAAACCCATCTTGACATCTTTTTGCCATCTGGCTTGAAGTTGTGCATGATAAAACCAATTATGAGCTATACCTTCCTCCCTTAATTTATCTAATGATTTCAGTTCTATGCTATTCCCTTCTTTATTTAAAAGTTTATCATAGGGCACCACGTCTTGAATTTGTTGTATACCTATACTCTGTATTGCGTGTCTGGGAACTGTCCATAAAGGAATTTTACCATTTAACTTATAATAATACTTTTTCCAGACTCGCAAGACAGAGTTTCTTATTATATGTTCTTTAAAACTCCTATCCAATTTTTTATCATAAACTAAATACGCGTGGAGCCCATATACTAACCCATATCCTTCTATATTTAATATTCTTTCATTTGTTAAATTAATCCAATCACTTATAACCACTAGAACTGCTGCATAATAATATAATTTAAAATTAGGCACTTTCAAACCACCTCTCTCTCTTATATCTTGAATAATTTTAAATTTAACCCTTGGTTTCTTGCCATCCCAAATGAATTTATTTATACCTTTCTGCCATTCATCGAGATTTCCATCCTTTTTAAGTATTGGTAACATTTGAAATAAAAATAAAAATTTCGGCAATACATTCATTTTAATAGCGGCTATTCTGCCCAACATGGATAATTGTAGTTTTTTCCAATTCTCCAATTCTTTTTGTACTTTACACCATAAAAGTTCATAATTATTCTTATATAATTTACCATTTGAAGCTTCTATATAAATTCCTAAATATTTAACTTTTTTAACTATCTCGCATCCCGTTATTCTTTCCAAGTCTTGTTTTAATTTGTTATCAAGATTTTTAACCAACATCTTTGTCTTGGATAAATTTAGTTTAAAACCTGAAACTTTTCCATAATTTTGAATAATTTCCATCAAACTCTGAACCGATTGTATTGGCTGAGTTAGCGTCACAAGTAAATCGTCTGCAAAGGCACATAATCTATAATCATGTTGTCTAATTTGTACCCCCCTTAATTCCTCTGATGCTCTAATCCTATTCAATAGTACCTCTAAGGTTAAAACAAACAATAAAGGGGATAAGGGACAACCCTGCCTAGTACCCTTTTCTATATTAAATGAATCTGTTAATTGTCCATTCACTATAATCTGTCCTGTTTGTTTCTGATATATAGCTGATATAGAATTAATAAACTGGTCCCCCATTCCCATCCTTACCACAAGCCTTTGCAGAAACGTCCAATTCAGTCTATCAAAAGCTTTTTCTGCATCTAAAAACATTAAAACAGCTGGTACTTGGATATGTTTATCCAAATATTCCAATATGTTAACAAGTTGTCTAACATTGGTTTTCATCTGTCTCCCTTGTAAAAAACCAGTTTGATCCGGGTGAATCCTCTGTGTCAAAACTGTCATTAATCTATTAGCCAAAATTTTTGCAAAAATCTTATAATCCGTATTCAACAAGGAAATAGGTCTAAAATTTTCTACTTGAACATTATCTTTACCCTCTTTAGGAATCAAGCATACATTAGCCGTTTTCCAGGAGGGTGGAACCCGACCACCCTCTTGTATATTCACAAATAACTCCCTCATATGTTCCACCATTTCCTCCTGTAAACACCTATAATAAATCGTGGTAAAACCATCAGTACCTGGAGATTTTCCCAATTTCAATTGCTTAATTGCATCAATAATTTCTTCTGGCCTAATCAAAGCATTTAATCTATCTCTTTGTTCCAAAGTAATTTCGGAAACATTTTGATTTTGTAAAAAGGCATCTATCTCTTTCTCTTGAACTTTTTCTTCAGCATACAATTTGGTGTAGAACTCTAGAAAAGCCTTCTTAATAGTTTCTTGATGAAATACTTCTTGCCCTTTATATTCAACCTTCTCAATTAAACGGGATTTTTGTTTTTTCCTTAATGTATAAGCCAACCATCTGCCAGGTTTATTAGCATTAAAAAAAGTATTATGTTTAGCATATTGTATATTCCTGGCAACCTGGTCGGTCATCAAAATATCAAATTGTTTCCGTAAAACCTTTATCCCTTCTTTAATGTCACTATCATCTGGTTTATCAATTAATAATAACTCTTTCTTTCTTATTTCCGCTTCTAAAACTCGCCTCTTTTCCTCCTGTTTACGTCTATGCCTAGCATTCAGTTCAATTAATATTCCACGCATGTGGGCCTTACTAGAGTCCCACACCACTTCTATTGGTAAACCTACATTCTTGTTTAACCTAAAAAATTCCTTGATAGCCTTTTTACATTCTTGCACATACATTTCATAATTAAACAGATTTTCATTAAGTCTCCAGGATCTACGTAAAAATTGGCCAGACCTTAATTCCATCATAACTGGATTGTGGTCAGACAATACATTAGGTAGAATTTTAACTTTCTTTAAATTTAACATAAAATCACTAGTAGTTAAAATAAAATCAATTCTAGAAAATGATTGATGTCTGTCAGAGAAAAAAGTAAACTCTTGATCCCTACCATGTCTTTCTCTCCAAATATCAAACAAATTAAAATCATCTTTAATATCAAAGAAAGATTTAGGTAAAATTGAACGCGATTGAGAAACTAATGAAATCTTTTTCTTATCCAAACCAGCATCAAGGATTCCATTCCAATCTCCCATTAAAATACAAGATCTATAGTCCAACTCTAATAACTTTTTGTGTAATGATTTATAAAACATGCCTTGTTTTTGGTTTGGAGCATATATACCCATCAAGAGAACTTTCTTCCCATCCAGTAAAATTTCTATAGCTAAAAATCTACCTTGAGTATCTGCTTCTAATAACTTAGCTTTTATATTATTTTTAACATAAATAACAATTCCATTTTTTTTTATCTAAAGATGATGCCACAAAGTGTGTACCCAGCTTATTATTAATCAAGTATTTCTGGTCTGAAAATCTAATGTGAGTTTCTTGTAGACAGATTACATCATTTTTACATTGCTTCAAATAATGAAATATCTTCTTCCTTTTTTGTGGAGAATTTAAACCATTAACATTCCACGTCAAATACTTATTTGACATGGCCTTTACGTGAAAGCTTCTGCAAAGACCATTCCACTTCTTCCTGCCTCTTGGGTCTTGCTCCCATGGCTTCCATAGATGTCAGATCAGTTTGCTTGGTTTGAGTTGGTTGTGTTTTTTCTCTTTGTTCAATAGCTTTAGTAGGTTCACGTACACGCCTTGGATCTTTAGGCTTGTCTAATGCCAAAGGTTGAAAGATATCAATTGACTGCACTGGTTGCTCAACTGCTTTATCCAAAAGAACCGATGAAATTAGTCGAGGTTGTTGAAGTTCCGCAGATTGCAATAATTCTAAGTCTTTAACCAACATTGCCCCCTTAGGTTTTGGGGAGGTAGATCTATCAGCCATCAATATATTCTCAAAGAAATCTTTCGCTTTAGCTACAGTAAACAAACGGTATCTTTTATTTTTGAAAAGTAAAGAAAGTCCAGTTGGTACCTCCCATCTATATTGTATTTCTCTTCTTTTAAGCTCCTCCGTCAAAAAGGCGTAATCTTTCCTTGATCTCAACATCTTAGGAGGTATCTCTTTCAAAACCTGTACATCTTGATCAGCAACACTCAGTTGTTTATTATAGGCTATAGATAGAACCCAATTTCTATATTTTCTTGTATTAAAATATATCACAATATCTCTAGGCAAATTCCTTTGTGCTGCAATGCGTGAGTTCACTCTGAACAGTCGTTCAATCTGCCAGGCCACATTCTCAACTGAATCATCCAAAAATTTTGCTAAAGCTTCAGAAAAATTTTTTCTTAAATCTTCTTGGTTCTCATTTAATACATCTCTAAATCCCCTAATTCTAACCGCAAACTGCATCTGATGATATTGTGTCAAAGTAGCTTGATCTTGAACATCGCTTCTAATTTCTTCTAATTTTTCTTCAAAATGTTGCTCAGCATTCTCTAATTTCTCTTCAACAACAATAGTATAGTCCCAAACACCCTTAATAGCGTCTACAATATCTTCTCTCATCTCCTGATTAGAGGCTTCTATCATAGCTTTAAAGTCTTTTTTCTGCTCAACCATCTTTTCCTCTATTTTCACATCAAATTTATCTTCCAATTTATCAAACCTATCATTAAAAAAGGATATTACATCTGTTAAAGCCGACTGAAGATCTTTCACTGTAAGCATTTGTGAGGACTGTGCAGGTTCTTGAGATTCTAAAGGAGCAGACTGTGATTTGACAAGCTGTCCTGGAGAGGGCATAGCCGCCTTAGCAGCTGCCTTTTGTCTTGTAGTCATAATTGAAACAAAGAAAGGGAAACTAAAAAAAAAAAAATTTTTTTTTCCACTTCCGCCCTTCTCAAGTTCTTTTTAAAAAGTCCAATTATTTTATAATTTAGTAAAAAAATCAATAAATAAATCAAGTCCAAATAGTCTCTCAAACAAGTCTTGAAAAGAAAAGAAAAAAAAAATTCCGTTTCAATTTCTCAGTGGAATAAACACTTTCATCTTTCACTTTCACTCAGCAGAAAAAACAAACGCCATCTTAAAAAGGTTATATTGATTCAAAAAAAGTTTGTAGATACAAAGGCAGAAACAAAGTAACAATATACTTGCAGTACTCAGAAGGCTCCTGTATCCATTCCGTCTGAATAAAGCCTTTATTATTCTTCCTGAAAGAACAGAGGCGGTCGCAACGTCTAATTCTGTCAGCCGACAGAAGCGTTTCTGAACAGGAGCTTTTCAAGAGCCTGGGGAGCACACCTTCTCTGCCCCTGAAAATTTAATCCAGGGGTCTTGGAAGGGCTCAACCCGGCTCTTAATGCTCTACTCCCCTTCTTTGCCCGAAGGGGAGTTTTTTCGCCGCAACAAACAGCTGATGAGCGCTGTTGTTGACGGCTATACTGATTCAGAGACCGGAGCCTCACATTAGAGGCTCCATCGACGAGGCGGAGCCACCGGAAGTCCTCACTCCATGCAACCTTGATTCCACCTTTGGGCTCGTCCTGGTCATCTCCTATTTACCTTTTTGTCCACTCGGAGTCCCAGTGGACAATCATTTAAATATGAGTCAACAGCGTGCAACAGCAGCCAATAAAGCCAACACAGTCCTAAGCGTCATTAACAGAAGGATAGAATCAAGAACATGTGAAGTACCGTATTAGTGCCGCTTTGCAAAGCCTTAGTAAAGATCACACCTGGAATACTTGCATCCAGTTTTTTTTTTTTTTTGTTCTCTCCCCTTCTTCTTTTTTTTTTTTATCAAAAATTATTTTATTAAAACCATCAACATTATACATGAGTTCATACCAAAAAGCAGCCATCATATATCCTGCAATACAACTCGTAAATTCGTCTCAGTAGTAGTGCAATCTTTTATGATCCCTAGCAAAAGGTCCTGAGGTACAAATTCATTATCCTGAGGTAGAAATTCAGTACGCTTTTCCAATATTAAAGCAATCAACATTAAATCTGGGTTCATATTAATAAGCTGTCCTCATAGGACCTGAAAATACAGCTCTTATATATGGTCTATCTACATTCATACAATCAGCATTGAACATGAATTCATAATATCTATCGATCTTCATAGCACCTGGTATACATCACTAAGTGTTAATCTTTATAAACGTCTGGTTTGGTAAGCATTTTTCATTCCTCACATCAAACCTCAACCTTACACCTGTTACAATTTATTTGATTGGTGCTTCTCTTTTCTATAGCCTATCCACAGTTTCTAGTCTATAGCACATTATTCATCTCAGTATTAGTACAATCTTTTATGGTCCTTAACCAAAAATCCTGAGGTAAAAGTTTAATAACCTGAGGTAAATCTTGTACATGGTTTATCTACTATATCTAGTCCATCACATATTGTTCGTTCACACTTCTGAATTAACTTCGTCTCAGTACTAGTGTAGTCTTTTATAGTCCCTAACCAAAGATCCTGAGGTAGAAGTTTCATACCCTGAGATAGAGATTGCCACAATATTAAAAAGGTTTTGAGAACCTAGAAAGAGCAAGGAGAAGAGCAACAAAGACGATTAGGGGACTGGAGGCTAAAGCATATAAGGAATTGGGTATGTCGTGTTTAATGAAGAGACGGACAAGGGGGGGCATGATAGAGTCTGCCAATATCTCAGGGGCTGCCCCAAAGAAGAGGCAGTCAAGCTATTCTCCAAAGCGCCTGAAGGCAGGACAAGAAGCAACGGATGGAAACTAACCAAGGAGAGAAGCAACCTAGAACTAAGGAGAAACTTCCTGACAGTGAGAACAATTAACCAGTGGAACCACCTGCCTCCAGAAGCGGTGAATGCTCCAACACTGGAAGTTTTTAAGAAGAGACTGGACAGCCATTTGTCCGAAATGGTATAGGGTTTCCTGCCTGAGCAGGGGGTTGGACTAGATGACCTCCAAGGTACCTTCCAGCTTTGGTATTCTGTTCTTCCTATGGATACTTTGGCATAGAGAGGCGTTGCCTTTAGTTAAGGGCTGTCTTCCCAGGTGGCAGCTTCCACCTGTCTTTCTTTCTGGACTATACAAGGTCAGCTCTGGTTCATCCTTCCAGACTTTCAAGATGACCCACCGGAAAGCAAATTTTCCCGAGGGTCCCAAAGGAAGCTTTGGAGCCATCTTCATGCCCCCACAAGCCAAGCTTCCCTTTGAAGGAGACGTCACCTCTTCCTTCAGCTAGGCAGTGGTGTTGAAAGGACTGTGTTAAACAGGACCCCTGGGGGCACATTTTCCATTTGGGGGAGCCCTCCCTTGCCCTCACCACCTCATCATACGTCCCGATCCCCATCTTTCCAGCTCGGTCAAGGTTCCTTTGGTTGACATTCCCTATGATCATCTCTTTGAAGGACGCGGCGGGAGAGCAATGACCAAAGCAAATTCTCGGCCCACCCCACACCCCTCGCCAGCCATTTCTGTTTCAGATGAAATGTTGATTACCTTCCTTTCATTCATTATCATGGATAATGCATGCGAGCTGTCAGCCCTGGTGAGCCGGAGAATGAAAGAGTCACAGCCCCAAATGCAGATGAACCTGTCTGCCCTTACATCAATGGAATGGAGGGATGAGCGGATCCATTAGTGACCTAACAACACATTAGAGGAATTTACTCAGGGCTACGATGTCCCGGGGGTTGGTCACCTCTGAGGAGGCAGGGAAACAAACGGGAGGGGATCTGTCAAGCAATGTGGTTTCAAAGTCAGCCTTCAAACCAGAAGGCCCCTTTCCCTCCTGGTGTCTTCTTCTTGATTTGGTTTGAGCTGCGGGCAGTTCTTGATTGATGGCCAATGTTGATGACCAGGGGCAAGATGGAGCGAGATGGTTGTCAGGGAGCTGCACCCAGTTTTATGACTTGCCAGGTCAGCATTGGCGGGAGTGTTCTTGGTGCTTTCTGCATGAGGCTGTTGTGTACTGTTAAGCCACTGGCAAGACACTTGTCTATCAACAGGGATCAAACCCTGCTTCTTCCCAAAACTGATGTTGTTACCTAGTTGGGTTATGAAACGTCTGCAAGAAAACAGCCAAGGTCAGAGAGCACCAAGGACCCCACAGTTATTGTCCACCTCCTCCTCCTCCTCCTCCTCCTCCTCCTCTTCCTCTTTTCAAACCCCACTACCTTCTAGCATTGATGATGTTACCTGGTTGCGTAATGAAACGTCTGCAAGAAAATCACCAAGTTCAGAGAGCATCAAGGACCCCACAATCCTCCTCCTCCTCTTTCTCTTCCTTTTCCTCCTCCTCCTCCTCCTCCTCTCTTCAAACCCCACTCCCTTCTAGCATTGATGATGTTACCTGGTTGGGTAATGAAACGTCTGCAAGAAAACCACCAAGTTCAGAGAGCATCAAGGACCCCACAATTCTCCTCCTCCTTTCCTTCCTTCCTTCCTTCCTTCCTTCCTTCCTTCCTTCCTTCCTTCCTTCCTTCCTTCCTTCTTTCTTTCTTTCCTCCCTCCCTCCCTCCCTCCCTCCCTCCCTCCCTCCCTCCTCTCCCTCCTCCTCCATTCCACCAACCCCACTCCCTTCTAGCACTCATGAGGTTCCCTAGTTGGGTCATGAAATATCTGCAAGAAAACCACCAAGTTCAGAGAGCATCAAGGACCCCACAATCCTCCTCCTCCTTTCCTTCCTTCCTTCCTTCCTTCCTTCCTTCCTTCCTTCCTTCCTTCCTTCCTTCCTTCTTTCTTTCTTTCCTCCCTCCCTCCCTCCCTCCCTCCCTCCTCTCCCTCCTCCTCCATTCCACCAACCCCACTCCCTTCTAGCACTCATGAGGTTCCCTAGTTGGGTCATGAAATGTCTGCAAGAAAACCACCAAGTTCAGAGAGCACCAAGGACCCCACAGTCCTCCTTTCTTTCTTTCTTTCTTTCTTTCTTTCTTTCTTTCTTTCTTTCTTTCTTTCTTTCTTTCTTTCTTTCTTTCTTTCTTTCTTCCCTTCCTCCCTCCCTCCCTCCCTCCCTCCTCTCCTTCCTCCTCATTCCACCAACCCCACTCCCTTCTAGCACTCATGAGGTTCCCTAGTTGGGTCATGAAATGTCTGCAAGAAAACCACCAAGTTCAGAGAGCATCAAGGACCCCACAGTTCTCCTCCAACTCCTCCTCCTCCTCCCCCCTCAAACTCAACTCCCTCTAGCATTGATGGTATTATCTAATTGGGACATGAAAAGTCTGCAAGAAAACAAACAAACAATGGATGGAAACTAATCAAGGAGAGAAGCAACCTGGAATTAAGGAGGAACTTCCTAACAGTGAGGACAACTAACCAGTGGAACAGATGTTGCCTCCAGAAGTTGTGGGTGTTTCATCACTGGAGGTTTTTAAGAAGAGACTGGACAGCCATCTGGTATAGGGACTCCTGCTTGAGCAAGGGATTAGACTAGAAGACCTCCAAGGTCCCTTCTAGCTCTATCTGAATTAATTATCTGCAAGAAAACAACCAAGTTCACCAAAAACCTCTCATTTCAACCCTGTGCTAAGAATAGAGTAGAGTAGAGTATGTAGAGTAGAGTAGAGTAGAGTAGAGTAGAATAGAATAGAATAGAATAGAATAGAATAGAATAGAATAGAATAGAATAGAATAGAATAGAATAGAATAGAATAGAATAGAATAGAATAGAATAGAATAGAATAGAATAGAATAGAAAAAATGGACTGGACTAGACTAGACTAGACTAGACTAGACTAGACTAGACTAGAATAGAATAGAATAGAATAGAATAGAATAGAATAGAATAGAATAGAATAGAATAGAATAGAATAGAATAGAATAACTAAGAAATAGAATAGAATAGAGTAGAATAGAGTAGAATAGAATAGAATAGAATAGAATAGAATAGAATAGAATAGAATAGAATAGAATAGAATAGAATAGAGCTGGAAGGGCCCTTGGAGGTCTTCTAGTCCAGCCCCCGGCTCAAGCAGGAGAACTACAGGTAAATGTCTAGTCTTTTCTTAAAACCACCCAATTCTTCTCCTGTATCAGTAATGAAACCTTCCCAAGGACATCACCAAGCTCAGAGTCCCCCCAGGATTCCCCCCCCATCTAGACCTGTGTTTGTTCAAGGCAGTCAGTCCATCCCACCCATCTTTGTTATGCCCCGTTGCTCTTCCAGGATCGCATTGCAGTTTCAGAAAGACCAAAAGGGAATGTATCCAATCAACGACGACGGAGCAAAAAATAACTTTGAAGCCTGAGTCAGGCGACACAGACCAAAAAAAATAAATAAAAATAAAAATAAGAAAATAAGAAATAAAAATACAAAGAACCTCTTGGCCAGGGAGGTGATTGCACTCTATAAATACCTGCAGGGTGACAACAGGTGTGAAGAATGGATAATTTATTTACCCTGCGAGAGGACACGGTATCCGTCAATAGATCCAAGAGCAGAATGTAGGAAAACCCAAGAGCTGAAGTGGCCCGGCGCTGAGCTTTTTAAAAGTCGCTGGCAGAAGATATGGCTGTCCCACGGGGCATCATCAAGGCGCACAATTGCTGCCAACGTTTCGTTGCCGCGCCGTGGGGAGGTGTAAGGTCAGCGTAATCTCCCCACCCTCACAAAATACCAGCCAGGTTGTGATTTCAAATGAACTTCAGATCTCCTAACGCCAACAAACCGGCTCTTAAGTTGAGTGTTTCCCGAGAGGACATGTCTATTTACAGGCAACGGTCTTGAGGACAACGTCTAAGCCGGGTGATTAATAAGAAATCTTTCCAAGTCAGGAATTTCCAGCCGGCTGTAATGAATTGGCTGGAAAAAAAATGAAAATAAATAAATAAATAAGAAGTCCTAGGCTGCATTCACAGAGGGATAGAATCAAGATCACGCGAAGGGTTAATACCACTTTACAAGGCCTTGGGAAGGCCACACTTGGAATACGGCATCCAGTTTTGGTCACCAGGGTGTAAAAAAAGATGCTGAGACTCTACAAAGAGGGCAGAGAAGAGCAACAAGGATGATCAGGGGACTGGAGGCTAAAACTTTTAAGGAATGGTTCCAGGAATTAGTACAGTGCATGGCTGAGGAATTCTGGGAGTTGAAGCCCACAAGTCATCAAAGGGCCAAGCTTGAAGACCCCTGGACTAGACATACCCAGTTCCTGCAATCATTCATTGCATCCGGAATGGTATAGGGTTTCCTGCCTGAGCAGGGTTGGACTAGATGACCTCCAAGGTCCCTTCCAACTTTATTATTATTATTATTATTATTATTATTATTATTAATTGATAAGATAGAAAAATGTGGGGTAGACAGCATCACCACCATGGATTTGTAGCTGGCTAACTGGCCATACTCAGCGTGTAGTCCTCAATGGAACTGCATCTACATGGAGGGAAGTGTGTAGT
>JARGCV010000822.1:0-17919 GCA_034064705.1 Bothrops alternatus | reverse complement strand
TAGAGAGAGAGGGAGGGAATGATAGATAGATGACAGAGAGAGAGATGATAGGTAGAAATATAGATGATAGAGAGAAGGGAATGATAGAGTTATAGATGAGAGAGAGAGATATAGATATAGATATAGATATAGATATAGATATAGATATAGATATAGATATAGATATAGATATAGATATAGATATAGATATAGATATAGATATAGATATAGATATAGATATAGATATAGACATATAGACATATAGACATAGGTAGGTAGGTAGGTAGGTAGGTAGGTAGATAGATAGATAGATAGATAGATAGATAGATAGATAGATAGATAGATAGATAGATAGATAGATAGATAGATAGATAGATAGAGACAGGGAATGATAGATGATAGAGAGAGAGATGATAGAGATATAGGTGATAAATAGATATAGATAGAGAGAGAGGGAGGGAGTGATAGATGATAGAGAGAGAGATGATAGAGATATAGATGATAAATAGATATAGATAGAGAGAGAGGGAGGGAATGATAGATAGATGACAGAGAGAGAGATGATAGGTAGAAATATAGATGATAGAGAGAAGGGAATGATAGAGTTATAGATGAGAGATATAGATATAGATATAGATATAGATATAGATATAGATATAGATATAGATATAGATATAGATATAGATATAGATATAGATATAGATATAGACATATAGACATATAGACATATAGACATAGGTAGGTAGGTAGGTAGGTAGGTAGGTAGGTAGATAGATAGATAGATAGATAGATAGATAGATAGATAGATAGATAGATAGATAGATAGATAGATAGATAGATAGATAGAGACAGGGAATGATAGATGATAGAGAGAGAGATGATAGAGATATAGGTGATAAATAGATATAGAGAGAGAGAGAGGGAGGGAGTGATAAATGATAGAGAGAGAGATGATAGAGATATAGATGATAAATAGATATAGATAGAGAGAGAGGGAGGGAATGATAGATAGATGACAGAGAGAGAGATGATAGGTAGAAATATAGATGATAGAGAGAAGGGAATGATAGAGTTATAGATGAGAGAGAGAGAGAGAGAGAGAGATGATATAGATATAGATATAGATATAGATATAGATATAGATATAGACATATAGACATATAGACATATAGACATATAGACATAGGTAGGTAGGTAGGTAGGTAGATAGATAGATAGATAGATAGATAGATAGATAGATAGATAGATAGATAGATAGATAGATAGATAGATAGATACAGGGAATGATAGATGATATAGAGAGAGATGATAGAGATATAGATGATAAATAGATATAGATAGAGAGAGAGGGAGGGAATGATAGATAGATGACAGAGAGAGATGATAGGTAGAAATATAGATTATAAAGAGAGAGAGAGGGAATGATAGAGATATAGATGATAAATAGAGATAGATAGATAGATAGATAGAGAGAGAGAGATAGAGAGATAGAGAGATAGAGAGATAGAGAGATAGAGAGATAGAGAGATAGAGAGATAGATAGGTAGATAGGTAGATAGACAGATAACCTTTCTTGTCATGTTTTACTGGGGGCACAATGGCACACATTAAACAGGACATTCTGTTGCTTGCTCTGAAAGTGTACACATACACAACACCCCTCTTGTTCTTTTTCTTTCAACAAGCAAATGAAGAAACAATGACAACCAGAGTCATCTTCCTTTTGGGTAAAGATTGGTTGGGATAGAGTTGGGGCCTGTTCGTCCTTCCCCCCCCCCCACTTTAGGCAGCCAATGGCCCCTGGCACCAATGTCGGTCCACGTCTAGCCCGCTGTCCTGTCCTCGGGACCTCCAGTGACAGAGAAATCCCCTTCGAATTGGGGGGGACATCGCTCAGAGGAGGGAAACCAGGGTGTCTGGCTGCCAAGGTGGGAGCAGGCGGCTTCCCCAGGCGTGGAGAAACGGGGGTGCCCGTCGGGCCGAGGTGCCAGGGCTCCCCTCCAATTGGGCTGCCAGGCCTGCCTGCGCTCGCCTCCTCAATGGAGAGAGCAGCCCTTCCTGAAATTAGTTCAGACGAGACGAGCTGTCCAGAGAGGAATTAAATCTGTCGCCGGATCTTCAAAAAGGGCATTTATTTATTATTATTATTATTATTACTATTTTTGCAGGATTGCAATTTCCTCCCTTATCTCCAAGGCCGCTTGCTTCCATGCTGGGCGGTAATGAGGATGGCGCCAGATGGCTCTGCGGATGGGGCGAGGATGGGGGTCCCGGCTGCTAGCGGGGGTGGGGGGAAGAGGGGGGTTGAGGAAGGCTGAAAAAGGAGAAGAGAAGCAGGGCAGGCAGGCACGGGGAGAGACGCCAGGCTCAAATTGCTGATCGGAGAAAAGGGCAATGATAATAATAATAATAATGATGATGATGGTGACGATGATAAAGTTGGAAGGGACATTGGAGGTCATCTAGTCCAACCCCCTGCTCAGGCAGGAGACCCTAGACCAGGGGTAGGCAACCCAAAACACTGAAAGAGCCACTTGGACCCGTTTCCCACCAAAAACAAAACACCGGGAGCCACAAAACCCTTTTGATATCTAAAATGAAGATAACACTGGATATATCCCTTTTTACCTTTATTATAGGGGTGTGTGTCTGGAATTTGAAGTGTCTTGGCACAAGTGTCTTGGCACACATTGCTCCTAGAAGCAAGAAGCCGAAAGCACCAGCCTGAAGATGATGAATGGGACTTTGTCGAAACGTCGCCAAGACACTTCAAATTCTACGCGGGAGAAAACCTGAAGAACCAAAGACCTACATACAAACACCCGCGAAAACCTCAGAAAACAAATATATAACTGCTAAGAATACATGCCCGCTGCATTTAGGCGTATATAAGGGGCAATCGGAGCTGTCAATCTGAGGAATTTGGGTCCGTCCCAGCCTGCACGGTCTTCAACAGCTGCTCCTTTTAGAAAAGATGCGTTTCTAACCAATCAGAACACACCTCCACCCAATCAGAACACAGCCGAGCTCCCAGCCAATCAGTTCAAACCCCCACTGGCAGTTAAAAGGAAGAAACAGCTACAGTCACACATTGCTCCTAGAAGCACGAAGCTGAAAGCACCAGCCTGAAGATGACGAATGAGACTTTGTCGAAACGTCGCCAAGACACTTCAAATTCTACGTGGGAGAAAACCCGAAGAACCAAAGATCTACATATATGTGTGTGTGTGTGTATGTATATATATATATGCAGTGTGTGTGTGTATGTATATATATATATATGCAGTGTTATCTTCATTTTACATGTCAAAAGGGTCTCTCTCTCTCCCTCTGTCTCTCTCCCTCCCTCCCTCTCTCTCTATCTGCCCTTGGTCTGGCAGTCCTCTTCCCCCACACTTTCTTTCTCTCTCTCTCTCTCTCTCTCGTTCCTCTCTCTCTCCCCCCCCTCTCTCCCTCTCTCCTATCTGCTGCTCACCTGGCAAGCTGGCTTCAAGCTGTTCTCCAACAAGCTCAGGGATAGGCAACCTCGGCTCTTTTATGACTCTTGGACTTCAACTCCCAGAATTCCTGCCCTTCCTGCTTCCTGCAGAGACACAGCAAAGGGAGGAGCTCCACTCAATAAGCTTTTCAGCTCCTCGGAGAACACTGTGTGCACTCTCTTTTACACACACACACACACACACACACAAACAAACAAACACAAACACAAACACACACAGAGAGAGAGAGACAGAGAGAGAAGCAGGGAAGCACAATTGCCTCTCTCTGTCTCTGTCTCTCTCTGCAAATGGCAGAGGAGGCTGGGAGCCACAGGGGAAGGCTCAAAGAGCCGCATGCAGCTCCGGAGCCGCAGGTTGCCAACCTGTGCCCTATACCATTTCAGACCAATGGCTGTCCAGTTTCTTCTTAAAAATGTCCAGTGTTGGCGCATTCACCGCTTCTGGAGGCAAGGAGTTCCACTGGTTAATTGTTCTAAGTGTCAGGAAGTTTCTCCTTAGTTCTAGGTTGCTTCTCTCTTTGGTGAGTTTTTACCTGTTGCTTCTTGTCCTGCCTTCAGGTGCCTTGGAGAATAGCTTGACTGCCTCTTCTTTGGGGCAGCCCCTGAGATACTGGAAGGCTGCTATCATGTCCCTCCTGGCCATCCCTGATTGACAGGTCCTTGGACAGGCTGGCCTGGGCTAATGGACAGGAAGTCCTCGACTTACGACAGTTGGCTTAGTGGCTGCTTGAAGTTACAACGGCACTGAAAAAACGACCATTTTTTTTATTTGGGGGTCACGTGATTTGCATTCAGGGACTCGACTGCTGACTCACATTGATGACTGTCGCCGTGTCCCGGGGTCATGTGAAGATCTCTTTTGGGGGACCTTCTGACCAGCAAAGTCAATGGGGGAAGCCGGATTGGCTTAACAACGGTCGCATCAACTTAACAAGGCGGCGATTCGCTTAACAACAGCGCCCCCCCAAGCCCCATCCGTTGCACACACACATCCTTCTTGTCCAGAAGGCTTCTGCCTGTTCCATGCACACACACACAAACACTCCTCTTAAAGAAGATCCCCAGCCCACTCCCTTGAACACACATATTTCTCCCTTGCACACACGTCCTTCTTGCACATAGCCTCCTCCCCCAGCCTATTCCTTGCACACCTCCTCTTGCGGTGAATGCTCCAACACTGGAGGTTTTTAAGAAGAGACTGGACAGCCCTTTGTCTGAAATGGTATAGAATCATAGAATCATAGAATCGTAGAGTTGGAGGGGACCTCCCGGGTCATCGAGTCCAACCCCCTGCTCGAGGCAGGATTCCTTAAACCATCCCAGACAGATGCCGTCCAGTCTCTGCTTGAAGACCTCCATCGAAGGGGAGCTCACCACCTCCTGTGGCAACCTGTTCCACTGGTTGATCACCCTTACTGTTAGAAATTTTTTTCTAACATCTAATCTGAATCTTTTCCCCTGCAGTTTCATCCCATTGTTTCTAGTCCTTCCTTGGGCAAGTGAGAACAGGGCTGATCCCTCTGCACTGTGACAGCCCTTCAGGTATTTGTAGACAGCTATCATGTCTCCTCTCAGTCTTCTTTTCTGTAGACTAAACATTCCTAATTCCTTTAACCGTTCCGCATAGGACATGGTTTGTAGACCGTTCACCATCTTGGTAGCTCTCCTTTGAACCTGCTCCAGTTTGTCAGTGTCTTCCTTGAACTGGGGTGACCAGAACTGGACACAGTACTCCAGGTGAGGTCGGACCAAGGTAGAGTAGAGGGGAATAATAACTTCACGTGATCTAGACTCTATGCTTCTCTTGATACACCCCAGGATCGTGTTTGCCTTTTTTGCAGCTGCTTCACACTGTTACCTCATGTTCAATCGATGATCTACTAGGACACTGAAGTCCTTTTCACATGTACTGCTGCTCAGCTGGATTCCTCCCATACTATATGTGCTTTTTTCATTTTTCTTACCCTGATGTAGTACCTTGCATTTTTCCTTGTTAAATACCATTTTATTAGTTGTAGCCCATTGTTCGAGTTTCTCTAAATCCTTTTGAATCCTTTCTCTCTCTGCTCTGGTGTTTGCAATCCCTCCTAGCTTTGTGTCATCTGCAAATTTGATCAGTTTCCCCTCAATTCCCTTATCCAAATCATTTATAAAAATATTAAACATAACTGGGCCCAGAACAGAGCCTTGTGGCACTCCGCTTGAGACTTTCTTCCAGTTGGATGTGCAGCCATTTATAGCCACTCTTTGAGTACAATTACTAAGCTAGTTATGAACCCACCTAACAGTCACCCTGTCAATCCCATATTTGATCATTTTTTCAATGAGGATGGTGTGAGATACTTTGTCGAAAGCTTTGCTGAAATCCAGAAATACTATGTCTACTGTATTTCCCTGATCAACCCATTCCGTGATTTTGTCATAGAATGAAATTAGATTAGTTTGACACGACTTGTTTGTTACAAACCCATGTTGACTGCTGTTAATTATTGAATTCCCATCCAAATGCTGACATATATGTTGCTTAATAATTTGTTCGAGAATCTTTTCTGGTATTGAAGTCAGGCTAACAGGCCTGTAGTTCCCTGGGTCTGCCTTCTTCCCTTTTTTGAAGATAGGGACAACATTTGCCCTTCTCCAATCATCTGGGACTTCTCCTGTTCTCCATGACTTTTCAAAGATTACAGCAAGTGGTTCAGCAATTACTTCTGCTAATTCCTTCAGTACCCGAGGATGTAATCCATCTGGACCTGGAGACTTAAACTCATTTAAGTTAGCTAAGTGTTCCCTTACCTTCTCTGTGTCGATTACATGCCTTAATTCTCTTAGTCCTTCACTAGCACAGTGAAGGTCAGTTGCAATTACATTATCTTTCTTAGAAAAAACAGATACAAAATAGGAGTTTAGAATCTCCGCCTTCTCAAGATCACTTTTGACCACTTCCCCATTCTCGTTCTCTAAACTTCCTATAGCCTCTTTAACTTTTCTTTTACTTTTGACATATCCCCAAAACCCTTTTTTATTGTTTTTAGTCTCTCTTGCAAGCCTCAATTCATTATTAACCTTAGCTTTTCTGATACTTGCCCTGCAGTTTGTACAGATTACATTATAATCTTCCTTAGATATGTATCCCTCCATCCAATTCTTAAACATTTCTTTTTTCCTTTTTAGCAAGTTTTTAAGTTCTAGGTTTATCCACCCTGGTCTCTTTAGATGTTTCCCATTCTTCCTTCTTTGAGGAATTGTTAAGGATTGCGCTTTTAGTATTGCATTTCTCAAAATATCCCATCCTTCTTGGACATTTCTATCCCTTAGTACATTCAGCCATTTGATCCCCCCTACCCTCTTCTTGAGTCCATCAAAATCTGCCCGTCTGAAGTCCAACTTTGAAGTCTGAGTCCTCTCAGGCTTTCCTTCCCTTATTATGCAGAATTCAAGGATAACATGATCACTACCTCCTAAGGTCCCAGAATCTCTGATTTCCTCGACCATTTCCTCCCTGTTTGTAAGGATTAGATCGAGGATAGCCAATCCTCTTGTTTTCTCCTCCACTTTTTGGTGGATGAAATTGTCAGCAAGAGAGAATAAGAACTTATTAGACTTCTGTCTTTTGCCTGAGAGAGATTCCCAACAAATGTCTGGATAGTCAAAATCTCCCATAATCACTATATCATGCTTTCTTGATAGTTTAGCCATTTGATCTAGAAAGAGGTCATCCATATCTTCTGTTTGTCCAGGGGGCCTATAATAGACTCCTACAATAGTATCCTTTCTGTTGTTCTCCCCATGAATTCTTACCCATACAGATTCTACTGAGTTTCCACTCTCTGAAACCTGGATCTCTGAGGAGACAAATGCTTTTTTAACAAATGCTTTCTTAACAACCAGTATAGGGTTGCCTGCCTGAGCAGAGGGTTGGACTAGATGACCTCCACGGTCCCTTCCAACTTTATCATTATTATTATCTCGGCTCCCTCCCTTGCACATCTGCCCTTCTTTCCTTGCACACACATCCTTCTTGCACAGGATCATCCAGCCTATTCCTTGCACACACATTTCTCTTCCAGAAGACCCTCAGCCCCCTCCCTTGCACAAACACCCTTCTCCCTTGCACACTCACCCTTCTTGCACATGTACCCCCTCCATCCCCCTCCCTTGCACAAACACCCTTCTCCCTTGCACACTCACCCTTCTTGCACATGAACCCCCTCCAGCCCCCTCCCTTGCACACACACCCTTCTCCCTTGCACACTCACCCTTCTTGCACATGAAACTCCCCCGCCCCCTCCCTTCCCCAAACACTCTTTTCCCTTGCACACTCACCCTTCTTGCACATGAACCCCCTCCAGCCCCCTCCCTTGCACAACACCCTTCTCCCTTGCACACTCACCCTTCTTGCACATGAACCCCCTCCAGCCCCCTCCCTTGCACACACACCCTTCTCCCTTGCACACTCACCCTTCTTGCACATGAAACTCCCCCGCCCCCTCCCTTCCCCAAACACTCTTTTCCCTTGCACACTCACCCTTCTTGCACATGAACCCCCTCCAGCCCCCTCCCTTGCACAACACCCTTCTCCCTTGCACACTCACCCTTCTTGCACATGAACCCCCTCCAGCCCCCTCCCTTGAACACACACCCTTCTCCCTTGCACACTCACCCTTCTTGCAGATGAAGCTCCCCCAGCCCCCTCCCTTGCACACACACCCTTCTCCCTTGCACACTCACCCTTCTTGCACATGAACCCCGCCCCCTCCCTTGCACACACACCCTTCTCCCTTGCACACTCACCCTTCTTGCACATGAACCCCTCCCCTCAGCCGGCTCCTCGCACACACATTCCTCTCCCAGAAGACCACCTCCCTTCCCCCCTGGCCCCATTTCTCATTTGGCCAGCGTCCATCTTGCCAGCGGTCCTCTCCTCCGCCAGGGCAGGAGCCCCTGACCCCAGGGGCTTCTTCGGAAAGTGATGTCTTGCTGCAGGAAAGCTGGCAGCCCTTAATTTAAACCCGGTCAGAGAGAGAGAGAGAGAGAGAGAGAGAGAGAGAGAGACAGAGAGAGAGACAGAGACAGAGACAGAGACAGAGACAGAGACAGAGACAGAGACAGAGAGACAGAGAATGGCTGGTGGGAAATCCATGGCTCTGATGGATGGATGGAGGGGACAGGAGGAGGGGGGGAGAGACAGGAGCTTTGGAGGGAAGGTGACAAACAGCCCGGCAGCCTCAATCATTCCGCAAGGGACACCGAACAGCCATCGACCCATCTGGGGAAGCATCAACCTTCCCGTCACAGCCAAAGGCCGGAGGAAAATCGGAGAGGACACCCGTATTCGCTTGCCCGGTGGGAGGGGAGCTTGAACCCCGTGGGCAATGGGCTCAGAGGGGCTTCAGTTCCACCCCCCTGGGCCCTGGCAAAAGACAGGACAGGACAGAGTAACAGAGGTCCCTTGGAGGTCTTCTAGTCCAGCCCCCTGCTCAAGCAGGCGATCTTATACCATTTCACAGGAACATTTACAACTCCTGGTGGCAGGTTGTTCCACTGGTTAATTGTCCTCACTGTTAGGCAGTTTCTCCTTAATTCCAGGTTGCTTCTCTCCTTGATGAGTTTGTTGCACTTCTTTCCTTCCTTCTTTCTTTCCTTCCTTCCTTCCTCCCTCCCATACTCCCTTCTATTCCACTCCTCCCTCCCTCCCTCCCTCCCTTCCTTCCTTCCTCCCATTCACCTTCCTTTCTCCCTCCCTCCTCTATCCCATCCATCTTCCTCCCTCCCTCTTTTCTCTCTCTCTCCAGCCTTCTTCCCTTCGTCTTCTTCCTTCCCTCCTTCCTTCCTCCCATCCTCCTTTCCTCCCTCCCATTCACCTTCCTTTTCCCCTCCTCTACTCCATCCTTCCTTTCTCCCTCTCTCCTGCCTCTTTCTCTTCTCCTTCCTTCCTTCCTTCCTTCCTTCCTTCCTTCCTTCCTTCCTTGTAAAATCGTAGACTCCTAGTGCTGGAAGGGACCTTGAAGGTCTTCTAGTCTGACCCCCTGAAGCAGGAGACCCTCTACCATTCCACACAAAATGGCCCCTCCAGTCTATTTTTCCAGCCAGGAAGCATCCATCCTGAAGGAAGCCGTTCCACTGATTAATTGTTCCGACTGTCAGAAAAATTCTCCTTAACTCCAAGTCGCTTCTCTCCTAGATGAGTCTCCATCCTTCCCTGGAAGCCTTTAAGAAGAAGAGACTAGACGGCCCACCTGTCTGAAATGGTATAGGGTCTCCTGCTTCAGCAGGGGGCTGGACTAGAGGACCTCTGGGGTCCCTTTCCAGCTCCATTCTGCCAGTCCTCAAGGACTGCTGGCCCTTTTATTCCTGGGAAAGTCACCAACATCGCTGCTTCTTGTTTGTGCCAGACCTTTTCCAGAGGGAGAACAAAGCCAGCTTTAAAAAAAATCTGTGTTGATTTTCCCCAGCTCCTTTTGCCAGGAGGGTGTGTGTGTGTGTGTGTGTGTGTGTGTGTGTGTGTGTCTGTGTCTGCAGTTGCCTTGATCTTCAAAAGCAGAACCAGGAGAAGGCTGCATGAGCACACAAACACACACGCACACAAACACACACACATACACACACACAGGGCCAGCCGTGTGCTGCAGCTGCCAAAAAGGCCAACACCATGCTAGGCTGCATTAACAGAGGGATAGAATCAAGATCACGTGAAGTGTTAATACCACTTTACAAGGCCTTGGTAAGGCCACACTTGGAATCCTGCATCCAGTTTGGGTCACCACGATGTCAAAAAGATGCTGAGACTCTAGAAAAGAGTGCAGAGAAGAGCAACAAAGATGATCAGGGGACTGGAGGCTAAAGCATATAAGGAACGGCTGCTGGAATTGGATATGTCCAGTTTAATGAAGAGAAGGACGAGGGGGGACATGATAGCAGTCTTCCAGTATCTCAGGGGCTGCCCCAAAGAAGAGGGAGTCAAGCTATTCTCCAAAGCGCCTGAGGGCAGGACAAGAAGCAACGGGTGGAAACTCATCAAGGAGAGAAGCAACCTGGAACTATGGAGAAACTTCCTGACAGTGAGAACAATTAACCAGTGGAACAACCTGCCTCCAGAAGCGGTGAATGTTCCAACACTGGAAGTTTTTAAGAAGAAACTGGACAGCCATTTGTCTGAAATGGTATAGGGTTTCCTGCCTGAGCAGGGGGTTGGACTAGATGACCTCCAAGGCCCCTTCCAACTTTATTATTATTACACACACACACACACACACACAGCAGCAGCAGCCTCTGCATGGCGTCCCAGCCAGCCTGATGGCTGCTTTGCTAATATGCTGCATGTCAGTGGAGCCCTGAGCTGTGCAGGGGGATCTACAGTTCATTTAGTGACCGTTTCAACCTTACAACGGCGCTGAAAAAAGGGACTCGGGGACTGTCAATCACGCTGACGGCCAATGCAGCCTCCCCTGTTTCATGTGATCGAAATTCAAACGCTTGGGAATGGATTTGTGTTTACGACGGTCACCGCGTCCCGGGGGGGTGTTACAGGATCCCCCTTTGTGACCTTCTGACAAGCAAGAAGCCAGATTCGCTTAACGACCGTGCGACTCGCTTAACAACTGCAGCGATTGGCTTAGCCGCTGCGGCAAGAAACATCATAAAATGGGGCGAGACCTCACTTGACGAATGCCTCACTTAGCGACGGAAACGTTCGGGCTCGTTAGGAATTTAATTTGCATTGGTGGATGATCAGTTCAGACAACAGGTTTGTGGAACAAGCACTGTTGAATGGTATTAAAAAAAATCCATAAAACTTATTAAAAAAAAAAAAGTTGAGGGCTATCTGTGCTAGATCCCGGACTGTATCGATCCCTCTGGATCTCTCTTTCTGCTTGTAAAGAAGGCTTCAGCAGAGCCTCAAGCCAAACATCACACTCTCCAGAAGAAATGAAGTTTATGGGTCCTATACCATCTCAGACAAGTGACTGTCCAGTCTCTTCTGAAGGAAGGAAGGGAGGGAGGGAGGGAGGAAGGAAGGAAGGACAAATAAAGGGAAATATTTCTTCACCCAGAGGGTCGTTGGTTTATGGAATTCACTTCCAGAAGAGGTCGTGACAGCTTCAAGGCAGGGCTAGATAGATTCATGGATGCCAAGTGTATCGGTGGTTATTAAAACGGATGTCCATGTGCCGCCTCTATGTTGGTTGAGGCAGGCAGGATTCCCTTGAGTACCATTTGTTGGGGGTCAAGGGAAAGGGAGGGTTTTGCCTTCTCTTTCTGCTCAAGATCCCCAGGTACAATTGGTGGGCCACTGGGTGACACAGAATGCTGGACTCGATGGGCTTTGGCCTGATTCAGCAGGGCTCTTCTTATTTTATTATTATTAAATTTTTATACCACCCCTCTCCCAATGGACTCGGGGCGGTGCACAGCCTTAAAATTTAAAAAACATAAATATACAGAATTAAAATAATTAAAAATGAATTAAACAAATTAGGCCATAAAATCCCCATATAAAACCCAATATGTACAAATTATAAAATTATGTTCTTAGGAAGGAAGGAAGGAAGGAAGGAAGGAAGGAAGGAAGGAAGGAAGGAAGGAAGGAAGGTACCTTGGAGGTCATCTAGTCCAACCCCCTGCTCGAGCAGAAGAACCTATATACCAGTGGTGGCGCACCTATGGCAGGCGTGCCAGAGGCGGCACTCAAAGCCGTCTCTGTGGGCACATGCGCCATGCCCCGGAGATGGCAACCGTCTCTCTTCCACTAGCCGCCCGCTAACTCACCGAGGTCCTGTTGTGATTCCATGCCAGCCTGTGCTCGCAACAGCTGAGTCGGAGGAATCTGAGGAGGAGGAGGTGGAGGAGGCATGTGAAGGGCCATCAGGGGCAGAGGGAGGCCCGGATGAATTACAGGACTCACGGTCGGATGCAGAGCCTAGGCCCTCTGGTCGTGTTCCTGATGAAGCTCAGCTGTGTGAGGAGAATGAGTCAGACTAGGAAGACTCACACCTGATGGACTTGTCAATTGATGCTCGCACATGGCGTCATTTAGCAAGAGAAAATCAGCAGCAGTCAATGCGACACCTCCAGAGTAAAAGGAGAAGGCGATGAGAGGCAACGCCTTGGGACTGCTGACTAAAGGGAGGAGGTGTGGGCGGTGCTGGTTGCTGAAGGCAACCGTTTGCAAGTGCCTCTTGGAATCCTGGTCTGCTCGTCTTGCTTGTGACTTCTGTTCTGTTTTTTCCTTTGGACTATTTCCTTCCTTTTGGCCTTGAGTTTTTGCTGTTTGTGTTTTGGACAATTTGACAGGTTTGTCACCCATATTAAAAGGGGTTTGTTTTGTTTGAAAGCCTCCAGCCTATTGCATCAGCAGGGGTTGGGTCCTTGTGCCTTTAACAAGGACGGCAATAGGCTGGGATAGAACAGGTCCCACGCGGCCGGATGCATCCCAGCACGGCAGGTTTCCCTCCCCATCCCATTCTTCCCGGCCTCGCATGCTCTCCTTTTCCTGGGCACCACCCACTGCATCGCCTCCTCAGCTGTCAGCCAGCCATCCAGCTCAGAGGCGGCTTCTCTGAACTGCTGGCGATGGGCTGTGGAGCCCCAGAGTGCGCCGGTCAATTGGCTGGCAGGCTGTGGCTGCTAACGGTCACTGTCAGCCCCTATGCGCTTGCTGGCTTCTGTGTGCGGGGGCCGATGGTGTCAAGCAGCAGCTGCCTTGGCCCCTGCCTCGCCTTGCCCTGTGACAATGGCATCTCCGCCCTGCCTCGCCTTGCCTCACCCTGCAGGACGGGCCTCCTGCCCACCGCCCCACCTGCCAGAGATCCCCTGGATCTCCTCCAACCCTGCCCGGCCGCACAAGTGTCCCTCCCCAGGAGCAACATTGAGGTGACCATGCCCACCTTGGCCACACCCACCCAGTCTGCCATGACCAGCACAGCCACGCCCACCCAGTGGGCCATGCCCACCTGGCACCCGGCGATAAATAAGTGGGTTTGGGGTTGCAGTTTGGGCACTCGGTCTCTAAAAGGTTCTCCATCACTGACCTATACCATCTCAGACAGGTTTACTGTCTAGCCTTTTAAAAACCTCCAGTGATGGAGCGCCCACGATTTCTGGAGGCAAGGAGTTCCACTGGTTAATTGTCCTCACTGTCAGGAAGTTTCTCCTTAATTCCAGGTTGCTTCTCTCTTTGGTCAGCTTCCCACCGTTGTTTCTCGTCCTGCCCTCTGGCCCTTTGGAGAATAACGTGACCCCCTCTGCCTTGTGGAAGCCCCTCAGATACTGGAATACCGCTATCATGTCTCCCCTATTTCTTCTCTTCGTTAGACTAGCCAAACCCAAGTCCCGCAGCCGTTCTTTGCATGTTTTAGCCTCTAGGCCAGCGGTTCTCAACCTGTGGGTCCCGACCCCATTTGGGGTCGAACGACCATTTCACGGGGGTCGCCAAACACCGCAGTCTGCCATTTATTTATTTATTTATTTATTTTTTGGTCGGCTATTTTTTTTG
The DNA here is from genome assembly GCA_034064705.1 of Bothrops alternatus. NCBI lineage: Eukaryota > Metazoa > Chordata > Lepidosauria > Squamata > Viperidae > Bothrops > Bothrops alternatus. Next base: position 3,949 of record JARGCV010000822.1, on the reverse strand, counting down.
GGGTCGGCCATTTTTTTCCCCTTTGCGATGCGGGCCATCGCGCTGCACATGTGCGATGCGGGCCCGCCATTTTTTTAAATTTTGGTCAGCCATTTTTTTTGGGTCGGCCATTTTTTCCCCTTTGCGATGTGGGCCGTCACGCTGCACATGTGCGATGCGGGCCCGCCATTTTTTTTTTTTTGGTCGGCCATTTTTTTTTGGGTCGGCCATTTTTTTTCCCCTTTGCGATGCGGGCTGTCGCGCCGCGCATGCGTGATGCGGGCCCTCACGCCGCGCATGCGCGATGCAGGCCGTCATGCCGCACATGCGCGATGCACCCCATCGCGCCGCGCATGCGCGATGCGCCCCGTCACGCCACGCATGCGCGATGCGCCCCGTCGCACCACGCATGCATGATGTGGGCCGGGGTCGAGCCCCGGAAAAGGTTGAGAACCGCTGCTCTAGGCCTTAGATCCTCTTCGTTGCTCTTCTCTGAACTATTTCCAAACTCTCAACATCTTGAAGTCCACAAACTTCCCACGTTTGAGAAAAGCACCACTGAATCTTTCATTTCGGGGTTTGGCCATTCAACATTGGTGAATACACCCTGGCGGCCCCTGTTCACACATGCAGAACACTTGCACTTCAACCCAAGCGATAGACAAACCGGATTCTTTCCCATTTCCGCGGACTCCAGCCCCATCTGCTTCACGGGTGGGCACATCACTGGAGTTTGTGTGTGAAATATCGATCTGTCTGTCTTCCCTACGTGTTACAGCCTGGGAAAATGTTAGGCGTGCAGCTCTCCGTTTATCGGCGTATCCCCGGTGTGCTATTTTATTTGTGTTTATGACAGCCGTTCTCTGACGTCTCACTCTGCTGTAGAAAAGAGAAATCAAGAATGGGCCCCGACTGACAGCGTGGAGGATCAAATTGCGCTTACCTCCATCTCAAATCTTCCCACGAATGGTTCAGTCTTCCCCGATCCAGAGAGTCCTCAGCTTAACGATGGTTCATTTAGTGACCGTTCGTAGTCACAACGGCACTGGGGGGGGAGAGAACTTTTTCACCACCGTTGCGGCAATCCCCACGGTGGCTGTGATCAAAAATTCAGGCACTTGGCAACTGACTCGTACTTATCACCGTTGCAATTCCCAGGGTTGCGTGAGTTCCCCTTTTGCGACCTTCAAGGGGGAATCCGGATTCACTTAGCGATCGTGTGGCTAACTGAAGAACGGCAGTGATCCACTTAACCACTGGGGTGAGAGAAGTTGTAAAAAGGGGCACAGCTGCCTTAACAAATAAGAAAGGCTGAGCACCAAAGAACTCCAGTGCTGGAGAAGACTCCTGCGGGTCCCCTGGACTGCAAGGCGATCCAACCGGTCAGTCCTAGAGGAGATCAACCCCGACTGCTCTTTAGAAGGCCAGATCCTGAGGTCGAAACTCAAGTCCTTTGGCCACCGAATGAGAAGGAAGGACTCCCCTGGAGAAGAGCCTGATGCTGGGCAAGAGAAGAATGGGATGATGGAGAAGGAAGTGGCTGGATGGAGTCCCTGGAGCAGGAGGTGTGAGCTTCAATGGACTCCAGAAGATGGTAGAGGACAGGAAGGCCTGGAGGAACATGGTCCATGGGGTTGCGATGGGTCGGACACAACTTCACAACTAACAACAAAGCAGCAGAAACATTGGGCTCGATTGTTGTAAGTCGAGGACTGCCTGCAGAGGGAGCTGTGGGGGAGGGCATGACCCTGCAGGCTGGTAGAATTTGGTGACACCTGGCAAGTAACAGAAGAACAGAAGCCGTGTCTGATGGGGGGGACCCTGGACCGTCCTTTTCAGTAGCCTCTTCTCCCAGTGGATAACCAACTGCTCCGGGAAGAATAGAATAGAATAGAATAGAATAGAATAGAATAGAATAGAATAGAATAGAATAGAATAGAATAGAATAGAATAGAATAGAATAGAATAGTGTCAGGGTGGGGAAGCGGGGGGGGCTGGGGGCATTGGCCCAGGCCGTCCGTCCCTGCTATGAAGCTGGTTGAAATGGAAAGAGAGTTGGCTGGAGGGGCGGAGGGTCTGCGGGGGGAGGAGGAAGGCTTAAAAAGAGGGCAACGGACACACACACACACCAGGACTCCTTGCAATGACCCCCTTTGGGGGGCTATTATTTAGTGGTCTCCCCCCCCCCAAAAAAAACCCCTGGACTGCCTTGAATCTGGTTTGGGGGTGAGGACGTGAAGGATGCTAAACTCAATCCAATGCAGGGTGAAGGTTGAAGGTTAGGGACTGCAAGGCTAAGGGTGGGAAGGAAAGACCAGCCCCGGGGGTGGGGGGGCTTCAGGGAGACGCTGTGACTTGGAGGGGTCTTGAACAGGTCTGTCACACACACACACACACACACACACACACACACACACACACAGGGCTCTGAGGCCGGGAGGGAGGTGCTGACCCAAAGTCAGCCAGGGAGGCTTCACGGCTGAAGAGGGACCACAGACTGGGTCTCCCCACTTTAGTCTGGCACCTTTGCTGCTTATAGAAATGGGGGATAGGCAGAGCACGCAGGGAAGTCTGGAGGGAGGGAGGGAGGGAGGGAGAAAGGAGAGGGAGAAAGGAGAGGAAGGAAGGAAGGAAAGGGAGGGAGGGAGGGAGGGTAGGAAGGGAGGGAGGGAGGGAGGAAGAGAGGAGAGGAAGGGCAGAAGTAAAGGAGGGTGAAAAGAAAGGAGGGAGGGAGGAAGAAAGGAGGGTGGGAGAAATGGAAGAAAGGGAGGGAGGGAAGGGAGGGAGAGAGGGAGAGAGGAGAGGAAGGGCAGAAGGAAAAGAGGGCCGAGGGAGGGAGGGAAGAAGGGTGGCAGGGAAGACAGGGAGGGAGGAGGGAGGGAGGGAGAGAAGGAAGGAGGAGGGTGGCAGGGAGGGAGGGAGGAAGGGAGGGAAGACAGATCTGGAGGAAAGAGAAGGAAGGGAGGGAGGGAGGGAAGGGAGGGAAGGGAGGAAGGGAGAGGAGAGGAAGGGCAGAAGGAAAAGACCGCGGAGGGAGGGAGGGAGGAGGGAGGGAGAGAAGGAGGGAGGGAGGAAGAGAGGAGAGGAAGGGCAGAAGGAAAGGAGGGTGAAGGGAGGGAGGGAGGGAGGGAGAGAAGGCAGATCTGGAGGAAGGAAGGGAGGGAGGGAAGGAATGGAGGGAGGGAGGGAGGGAGGGAGGGAGAGGAGAGGAAGGGCAGAAGGAAAGGAGGGTGAAGGGAGGGAGGGAGGGAGGGAGGGAGGGAAGACAGATCTGGAGGAAGGAAGGGTGGGAAGGAAGGAAGGGAGGGAGGGAATGGAGGAAGGGAGGGAAGGGAGAGAGAGAGGAGAGGAGAGGAAGGGCAGAAGGAAAAGAGGGTGGAGGGAGGGAAGGCAGATCTGGAGGAAGGAAGGGAGAGAGGGAAGGGAGGGAATGGAGGAAGGGAGGGCAGGGAGGGAGGGAGAGAGGAGATGAAGGGCAGAAGTAAAAGAGGGGAGGGGAGGGAGGGAGGAAGGAGGGAGGGAAGGAAGGGAGGGAGGGAAGGGAGGGAGAGAGGAGAGGAAGGGCAGAAGGAAAGGGGGGAAGGAAGGGAGGGAGGGACAGAGGGAGAGAGGAAAGAGGGAAAGGAGGGAAGGAAAGTCTGGAGTTAAGAAGGCAGGGAGGAAGGAAGATAGATGGTATACCTACATTTGTGTGGGTGTATGTGTGTAGGATGTGTGTGTAATATCTACGTGTGCGCGGGTTTGTGTCTATCTCCATGTGTGATTTTATATATATATATAAAATCTCTGTGTGTACAAGAAGACAGTATAAACACAGCAGATATCCAGCAATTTCGAAATTGCCTGAATTGAGGCATGTGGGCACAGCATTTTTGCAGCGCTCTGAGAAGCCAGGGCAGAGCGGCAATTTTCCTAACGTTCAGCTCTGCCGTCTGGATGGCGGGGTGTGTGTTTGTGTGTCTGTGTGTGT
>JARGCV010000819.1:77500-96014 GCA_034064705.1 Bothrops alternatus | reverse complement strand
AAAAAGAATTCCATTTCCTTTGTTGCTCTTTGTATAAATTCTTTCTTCTCCATTATAGATTCAAGATGGACAGTATTTAATATTTATTTGTTATGTATATGTAGGGGTGTGGGTCTGTACATATGTTGTGTATAGTATGTTTTAGGTGTGTGTCATGTATGTGTTTCACTTTGAGAGCGGGCAACTAAATTTCATTTTTGATGTGTGCCGTTGTGCCCACATTAAAAAAAATGACAATAAAGGTTATCTTACCTTATCTAGTAAAGAAAAAACATCCTTTCAAAATGTGTGGGATACGGCACGGGTAGGCAACCTTGGCTCTTTTATGACTCACGGACTTCAACTCCCAGAATTCCTCAGCCAGCATGGGGGAACTATGGCCCCTTCATGACTCGTGGATTTCAACTCCCAGAATTCCTGAGCCAGCATGGGGGAACTATGGCCCCTTCATGACTGGTGGACTTCAACTCCCAGAATTCCTCAGCCAGCATGGGGAAAACTTTGGCCCCTTCATGACTCGTTGACTTCAACTCCCAGAATTCTTGAGCCAGCATGGGGGAACTATGGCCTCTTTATGACTCATGGACTCAACTCCCAGAATTCCTCAGCCAGCATGGGGGAACTATGGCCCCCTTCATGACTCGTTGACTTCAACTCCCAGAATTCCTGAGCCAGCATGGGGGAACTATGGCCTCTTTATGACTCATGGACTCAACTCCCAGAATTCCTCAGCCAGCATGGGGGAACTATGGCCCCCTTCATGACTCGTGGACTTCAACTCCCAGAATTCCTGAGCCAGCATGGCTCAGCTTGGAAACCTCTCCCTTTCCCCTCAGCATGGCTGGCTCAGGAATTTTGGGAGTTGAAGTCCACAAGTCATAAAAGAGCCAAGGTTGCCTACCTCTGGGCTAAAGCATACTTCAGAGGGTTGGCTATAACTTACACAGCGAAAAAGAATAAAGAAAAAAAAACAAGAACAGTTAAAACTACAGGAAAAATTTAAGAAATTAGAATCAGAATTACAAATAGACCCACAAAAGAAAATACTTTTTTAAAAAAAAAAGCCTATTGCCAACAATTCTCGACTTACAAGCATTCGTTTAATGACTATTTGAAGCTTCAATGGCGTTGGAAAAAGTGACCGGTTTATGACCATTTCAGCATTCCCGTGGTCATGTGATCCAAATTTGGACGCTTGGCAACAGACTCATGTTTATGACGGTCGCAGTGGCCCGGGGTTATGGCATCCCCTTTTGCGACCTTCTGACAAGTCAAAGTCAATGGGGAAGCCAGAGTCACTTAACCACCATGTTACTAACTGCATTGATTGGTGTAACAACTGTGGCAGGTGTTGGAATGCATTGCTGGAATGTATTTTTGCACAACAATTACAGTAGTGTTCAGCCAGTAGATGGCAGTGTTTACAAGTTGGGATCTATGGTATCTGTACAGTACTCTATGTTCTTTTGTTCTAAGTAGAGTTTCCTGTTTCTTGTTACAGTTAAGCAGTAAAGCACATGGTGACTGTGTGGTCATTTACCTTCTTCTAGAGCAGCGGTTCTCAACCTATGGGTCGCGACCCCATTTGGGGTCGATTTTTTTATTTTTTATCTTTTTTATTTTTTTTATATTTTTTTTGTCACGCGCGCGCCGCGCATGCGTGGATCGGCCTGTCGCGGTCCGCCATTTTGTTGTTGTTTTTTTTTAAATTTTTTTATTATTATTATTATTTTTCGTCGCACGCGCCCCGCCCATGCGCGGATCGGGCCGTCGTGCACACGCTGCACATGCGCGGATCGGGCCGTCACAATCCGCCATTTTTTATTATTATTATTATTTTATTTTTTTATTTTTTTTTGTTGCGCGTGCCCCACGCATGCGCGGATCGGCCCATTGCACGCGCGCGCACGCACACCTGGGTCGGGGTCGCGGCACGCATGGGTGGCGCAAGTGGGGTCTCAACCTGAAAAAGGTTGAGAACCACTGTTCTAGAGAGTCGTTGAGGCCACTTGGGAGTTTATCTGTGTGCTCAGGGTCGCCTGAGTGATGCAAATGGGTGTGTGGAGCCTTCTTGGAACTCCTTTCAGTACAGCCATTTGCACTACTCAGGTGACTCTGAGGACACAGATAAACTCCTAAGTGGCCTCAACGACTCTCTCAAAGAAGGTAAATGATAAGGTGACCTTAGGGAGGACAGTCCTCCTTTTGTAAGTTCTGTCCTCCCTCAAAAAGTGTCCTCCTACATGTCCTCCTTTTCAATATTTGAAGACTAATCTGCAGGGCTTTTTTTTTCTCACAGAACGCTCAGAACGGCGTTCCGGCACCTTTTTTTGATGGTTTTTTTTTTCAACTTTTGCATGAGCTGTGCTACTCCCCCTATTGGCTTTCGAAAGCCAATAGGAATTGCTGCTGAGCGCACCAAAACACCCGGCCAGCAAACTTTGCACATGCAAGTTGTCTGCAGCGAAGGTGAATTGGCAGGAACTTTGCACCCCTCCTTGCTACCCAACTACACCATCTCCTCGTTAGTTCCAAAGATACCTGGAGGAGACTGGAGCGGTAAGTTTCTCTTGATCTTCGGCTCTGTTAGGGCAATAATGGCTGCGGGCGCAAGAGGCAGGGACGGCGGGGGTGCTGTGGGCGGGGGTGTGAGGGGCGGCAGTGGCCAGCTGCCCCCCCATGCTGTGGGAGCCACGGGGCCCTCTCTACATGGGGCTGCGCAGGGTGGGCGGTGGTGATGGCGGGGTGCCTGCAGGTGGGGTGTGTCGACAGCGGGCTGCCCCCCGGGGCCAGAGCTGGTGCAGCTAGTGCTTTGGGAGCCGTGGGGCTGGCTCTACACGGGGCTGCGCAGGGTGGCTGGTGGTGCTGGCGGGGTGGCTGCAGGCAGAGTGTGTTGATGGTGGGCTGCCCCCTGGGGCCAGAGCTGGCGCGACTGATGCTTTGGGAGCCGCAGGGCCCGCTCTACACAGCGGGGCTGCAGTGCTGGCGGGGGCACGCGGCGATTGACCTTCCATGGGCCGGGCAAGCTTTTACGATATTTTTTTTCTTCAATTTATTTGTGTCCTCCTTTACACTGTAAAAAAGTTGGTCACCTTATAAATGACTGCACAGTCACCATGTGCTTTACTGCTTACAGATAAACTTACGACGTTGATTTCCTGATCGGCTCCACTTTCTCGGGTTGACATCAGCCGTGCCGGTTTTCCCATCTTTCCCTTTCTCTTCTGGGATCACAAGGGATCCCCCTCGAGAGCCTTGATCATTCCTGGCCTCCTCCTTCCCAAGAATCCTACCTCAAAAAACCACTTCCCCGCATTCAGCTTCTCCAAGATATTCCAGGTTAAGTAAGCCGGGTCTTCGTTAATCAAATGAGGAAAGACGTGGTGGACGTTGGTGGTCCTTTTTAAGGAGCGGTCGTGCATAAGGAAAGGCACCCCATCGTAGCTGTTGCAAAACAAAAGCAACGTCAGGGTGGATCGGTCCTCCAGAGGTTTGCCCCGTGGCTATCCAGAAGGTCAAAATCAAGGTGCCAGGACACATTTTATTTACAGGTAGTCCTACAGTCCCCTTTTGCGAACTTCTGACAAGCAAGGTCAATGGGAGAAGCTAGATTCACTTAACAACCGTGTTACTAATTGAACAACTTCAGTGATTCACTTAACAAACAGGGCAAATCAAGTCATAAAATAGGGCAAAACTCGCTGAACAAATTTCTCACTGAACAACAAAAACATTGGGCTCAATTGTGACCATAAATTGAGGACTACCTGTAGTCCCATCTTATCCATGAAAGCCAACTGGGTGACTCCTGGTCACCAGGAGACAGTGAGTTCTAGTTTCTCCTTAGCCGTGAAAGCCAGCAGGGTGACTTTGGGCCAGCCACTCTCTTTCAGCCCAACCCACCTCAAAGGGTTGTTGTTTGTGGGAAAAGTAAGAGGAGGGAGGAGCACTGGGTATGTTTGGGTTGTTCGTAAAAATAATAAAGATAAACACAGATAGATGATAGATGATAGATAGATAGATAGATAGATAGATAGATAGATAGATAGATAGATAGATAGATAGATAGATAGATAGATAGATAGATAGATAGATATAGATATAAAGATAGATAGATATGGATATAGATACATAATAGATGATAGATAGATTGGATGGATGGATAGAGAGATAGATATAGATATAAAGATAGATATAAAGATAGATATATATATATATACAGATAGATGATAGATAGATAGATATAGATAATAGCTAGATAGGTAGATAGCAGTGGGTATGTTTCGGTTGTTCATAAAAATAATAAAGATAAACACAGATAGATGATAGGTAGATAGATAGATAGATAGATAGATAGATAGATAGATAGATAGATAGATAGATAGATAGATAGATAGATAGATAGATAGATAGATAGATAGATAGATAGATACATACATAGATACATAGATACATAGATACATAGATACATAGATATGGATATAGATAAATAGATAAATAGATGATAGATGATAGATTGATGGATGGATGGATGATATATATATATATATATAGATATAGATATAGATATAAATGATAGATATATATAGATAATAGACAGATGATAGACAGACAGACAGACAGATACATAGATATAGATATAGATAAATAGATGATAGATGATTGGTGGATGGATAGATAGATAGATAGTTATAGATCAGCGGTTCTCAACCTTTTTCAGGCCGTGACCCCGACCTGCGCCGCGCATGCATGGCGCGATGGCCCACATTGCGCATGCGCGGCGCAACAGCCCGCATCGCACATGCGCGGCACGACGGCCCGCATTGCACATGCGCGGTGCTGCCCCGTGCATGCACGGTGCTTCCCCCTGCGCCGGCTGAGGCGTAGGCCGCCGCCCGTTTGGGGCGGTGGCAGGCAGGTGCAGGTGCTCAGGTGCTCCTGGGCAGCTGCGGCGGCGACGGTGAAGGGCGACCACGGGCTGGGCCACCAGCTGGCCCAGCCCAAGGGAGGTAAGCCACCCGCCGGGCCCCACGCACGCCAAAAACCCTCCCTGCACCCGCCGGCCTCCCACCTCCCACCCCTGGCCTTCTTTTACTGACAGTTTTAGTAGTTCTCAGCAGGGAGGGGTGGAAACTTCCGGAGAGCTCGCCTTCGCTGCAGACAACTTGCAGCACCGTTTGCAGACTGGGACCTTTGGCGGGCTCAGCGGGGCACAGACAGCCTGGACAATTCCTATTGGCTTCTGAAAGCCAATAGAATTAGACTCTATTCAAGAGAGTCCATTCTATTGGCTTGCAAAAGCCAATAGAATAAGAGGGAGTAGCACAGCTAAGGAAAAGGGGGAAAAAATGGCGGACTGTGTTGTTTGCCGACCCCCGTGAAATGGCCGTTCGACCCCAAATGGGGTCGCGACCCACAGGTTGAGAACCGCTGTTATAGATATAAAGATAGATGATAGGGATATATATATATATATATATATATATATATATATATATATATATATATATATATATATATATATATATATATATATATATATATATATATATATATATATATATATATATATATATATATATATATATATATATATATATATATATATATATATATATATATATATATATATATATAAGAGAGATAGATATAGATAAATAGACAGACAGACAGACAGACAGATAGATAATTTGGGAGGTCTTCATTCGGTCGTGTGATTTCCATTTCCATTGGATCTTTTCTGTGAGTCCCCCTCCTACCTTATACAACTATTGCATGATAAAAAAGGGTTCAGCGCACTCTGTACACTGCCTGGAGTTCCTGTGTAAAAAAATGGAACATACGTCTATTCCCCCCCCCAAAAAAACCCAGGTTTGCGGGTGGGAAGATTTCACATGGCTGACTTTGAGCCCCCCTATCCTTCCTCACAAAATTAAGATTATTTTTCCTTAAGTTCCCCCCCCCGCCCACCCCTTAAGGAAATGCCGCTGTTCCAGAACGGTGGCAAGAGAAGACTCTTACCTAATAGTCACATCAGTCTCCAAACCGACCGCCCCGTGATCGATGGTTTTAGCAAACGACATCTTGGTATTCTCGGGAGCCAGCTAAGATATTTAAAAACAAAACAAAACAAAACAGAAAGTTCGGAATGTGGGGAGAATCAGGAAGGTCCTTCTCCAGGAAGGACACTTGGATCGCCCCTGTTTTGGCTGCTGAAGTGAAGTTCCCCTTCCCACCTACCATGGGTGCGCCTCGGTGGCCAATCAGGGCTGGCTTGGGACCCAGCGTCCCCTTCTCCCGGATGCAGGGGGAGTACAGGCCCAGAGGGACGATGATCAGGTAAGTCAGGACCACCAGGTAAGGAGTAAGAATCAACACCTGCAGGACTGGAGAAGAGAGAAAGCCTGACGTTGGGTGGTGGGGACCCTTGAGTTGCGGCAGTAGCAAATCCGAGCGGACGTAATTCGGAGGTGGGACCTCTTGACCTCTTCCCAGGGATCAGGCGTTGGTGGGGTAAGTCAAGGCGGTCGTCAAAGCAGAGGTTGGGTCAGCAGGAGGCAGCCCATCGTCTCAGGAGCCGTTCGTCTTTGGTGAACCTGAGGGCTGAGGAGGAGGAGGAGGAGGAGGAGAAGCGGCGTATATGAGAAAGACCTTGGGAGACTGGGAAAAGAGAGGCTGGGGGCTCCTTGGTGCTCGCTGAGTTTGGCTGTTTTCTGGCCGACGTGTTCATTAGCTAGCTAGGAAACATCATCAGTGCCAGAAGGGAGTGGGGTGTGTGGAGGAGGAGGGGGAGGGGGAGGGGGAGGGGGAAGAGGAGGGGAGGAGGAGGAGGAGGAGGGGGGAAGGGGAAGGGGAGGAAGGAGGAGAAGGAGAAGTCCTTGGTGTTCTCTGAACTGGGTTGTTTTCTTGCAGATATTTCATGACCCAACTAGGTTTGTGGAGTGGGAAGAGGAGGAGGAGGAGGAGGAGGAGGAGGAGGAGGAGGAGGAAGAGGAAGGGGGAAGAGGAAGAGGAAGAGGAAGGGGGAAGAGGAAGAAGACTGTCAAGTATTGAGTGCTCTCTGAGCTTGGTTGTTTTCTTGCAGACATTTCGTGACCCAACTAGGTTTGTGGAGTGGGAAGAGGAGGAGGAGGAGGAGGAGGAGGAGGAGGAAGGGGAGGAGGAGGAGGAGGAGGAGGAGGAGGAAGAGGAAGGGGGAAGAGGAAGGGGGAAGAGGAAGAAGACTGTCAAATATTGAGTGGTCTCTGAGCTTGGTTGTTTTCTTGCAGACATTTCGTGACCCAACTATGTAAAATCATCAGGAGGGAGTGGGAAGGAGGAGGAGGAAGCGGAAGAAGACTATGGAGTTCTTAGTGCTCTCTGAGCTTGGTTGTTGTCTTGCAGGCATTTCATGACCCAGCTTGGTAACATCATCAGTGCTACAAGGGAGGGGGTTTGTAGAGAGGAGAAGGAGGAGGAGGAGGAGGAGGAGGAGGAGGAAGACTTGGGGTCCTTGATAAGGTTGTTTGTTTTTCATAAGGACGTTTTATCACCCTATTAGATAACATTATCAGTGCCGGACTGGGGTTTGCTCTCAATCACCAGAGATACTGCCAGGAGAATGCTCAGATAAGTCGAGGACTACCTGCAGAGGGCTAAGTAGCAAAGATTCTTCTCAGTCAGAACCTGGATTGGTGTTCTCTTTTCAAAGTCAACTTGAAGGGCAGAGATCCATTCTTGATGCCAAAGACTCACAGATGGAGGATCTGATTTGTTATTGACTGGGGATACGGTACCTTTATCACGTACCCGGAAGAAATGCAGAGCCACTGGCCAGGCCAGGAGGACCATAGTGAATATGGCCACCACATGAAGAAAAGGAGCTGTCACCTGTTAGGGGGGAGGAGGAGGAGGAGGAAAGAAGGAGGAAGAGGAGGAGAGGAGAAGGAGGAGGAGGAGGAGAGAAGAAAGAGAAGGAGGAGAAGAAGAGGAGAAGAAGGAGGAGGAGAGAAGAAGGAGGAGGAGGGGAGGAGAAAAAGGAGGAGGAGAGAAAAAGAAGAAGAAGAAGAAGAAGAAGAAGAAGAAGAAGAAGAAGAAGAAGAAGAAGAAGAAGAAGAAGAAGAAGAAGAAGAAGAAGAAGAAGAAGAAGAAGAAGAAGAAGAAGAAGAAGAAGAAGAAGAAAGGAAGGAGGAGGAGGCGGAGGAGGAGAAATGAAAGAAAGAAAGAAAGAAAGAAATATTGTAAGATGGCTATCATGTCTTCCCTACTCCTTTTCATTAACTAGACATACCCCATTCCTGCGTCTATTCTTCATACGGTTTAGCCTCCATCTTCCTAATCCTCTTTGTTGCTCTTCTCTGCACTCCTTCCAAAGCCTCAACGTCTTTTTCATAACACGGTGACTAAAATTGGATGCAGGATTCCTAGTGTGGTCTCACCAAGGCTTTACAAAGCGATACGAAGACTTCATATGGTTCTGATTCACTCTTAACGGGTTTGTTAAAAAGGGGTGGAGCCAGACTAATTTTACCATTTTTTGTTTTGTTTTATTTATTTATTTTTTTAAAAAAAAATAAAGTCTTCTTACCTGGAACGACAAGTAGAATGTGTGCCACTGGCGTGTCCAAAACATTGTGATAATTGCTAAGCCGGTGACGGAGAGAAACAGGGTGAATAGGATCATTCTCTAAAGAGATCAAAGTGGATTATCTGTGGAGATTCTCAAATACTCCTGGTGGTCCCAAAGGTGGTTTTTTCCTTGCTTTTTCTTTGAAGACATTTCGCTTCTCATTCCAAGAAGCTTCTTCAGCTCTGACTGGATGGTGGGGAAATGGAAGGATTTATACTCCTTGCAGGAAAAACTGGTCATTTGCCTCCTTTTAGAGCAGCGGTTCTCAATCTTGGCTCTTTTATGACTTGTGGACTTCAACTCCCAGAATTCCTGAGCCAGCCATGAGGGAAAAGGGAGAGGTTTCCAAGCTCAGCCATGCTGGCTGAGGAATTCTGGGAGTTGAAGTCCACCAGTCATGAAGGGGCCATAGTTCCCCCATGCTGGCTGAGGAATTCTGGGAGTTGAAGCCCACCAGTCATGAAGGGGCCATAGTTCCCCCATGCTGGCTCAGGAATTCTGGGAATTGAAGTCCACCAGTCATGAAGGGGCCATAGTTCCCCCATGCTGGCTCAGGAATTCTGGGAGTTGAAGTCCACGAGTCATGAAGGGGCCATAGTTCCCCCATGCTGGCTCAGGAATTCTGGGAATTGAAGTCCACCAGTCATGAAGGGGCCAAAGTTTCCCCCATGCTGGCTGAGGAATTCTGGGAGTTGAAGTCCACCAGTCATGAAGGGGCCATAGTTCCCTCATGCTGGCTCAGGAATTCTGGGAGTTGAAGTCCGCGAGTCATGAAGGGGCCATAGTTCCCCCGTGCTGGCTGAGGAATTCTGGGAGTTGAAGTCCACAAGTCTTAAAGTTGCCAAGGTTGAGAACCCCTGTTTTAGAGGGTCGTTGAGGCCACCTGGATATCCTGCAGCCAGAAGGTTCCACACCCATTTGCACCACTCAGGTGACCCTGAGGTAAACCTCCAGGTGGCCTCAACAAAAAGGATGCAAATGACCAGCTGTCTGCAAGGAGTATCAATCCTTCCGTTCCCCTCAATCCAGTCAGAACCGAAGAAGCTTCTGGGATGAGAAGTGAAACGTTTTCAAAGAAAAAACAAGAAAGTCCATCTGCCTCCTGAAAAAGCACCTTTGGGATCAAAGAGGATTATTTATGTATGCAATTTCAGCAAAGACCAAGACCTCCAGATAGGCATATTTATTTATTTATTTATTGAATTTCTATACCGCCCCTCTCCCGTAGGACTCGGGGCGGTTCACAACCCAATAAAAACATAAAAACAATAAATATTTAAAAATAAAATATAAAGCCAGATGGGTGAGTTTGGGCCAATCACCAGGAGACGGTGAGTTCTAGTCCTGCCTTAGGCATGAAAGCCAGCTGGGTGACTTTGGGCCAATCACCAGGAGACGGTGAGTTCTAGTCCTGCCTTAGGCATGAAAGCCAGCTGGGTGACTTTGGGCCAATCACCAGGAGACGGTGAGTTCTAGTCCAACCTTAGCCATGAAAGCCGGCTGGGTGACTTTGGACCAATTACCAGGAGACAATGAGTTCTAGTCCCACCTTATCATGAAAGCTGGGAGGGTGACTTTGGGCCAGTCAGTCTCTCTCAGCTCAGCCCACCTCAAAGGGTTGTTGTGGTGGAGAAAATAGGAGGAAAGGTTATTAGGTAGGTTTGCTACCTTGAGTTATTATAAATACTTTAATAATCAAGGCGGGATAAAAAATCAAATGAATAAATACATCAATCATTAGTAGGATTGCTAGGTCATTGGTTCATTGGCTAAGGTGTGGGGCAACTCCTCCAACTGACCAATGCCCATGGCTAGCCTAACAATGATGGGGCACTCAACCCAACATAATGTGCCTCAGTTTACCCAACAGGATAGATTCTCCTTTAGTTTCCATCATCCATTGCTTCTTGTTCTGCCTCCTGGTACTTTGGAGAATAGCTTGACTCCCTCTTCTCTGGGGCAGCCTCTGAGATACTGGAACACTGCTATCCTGTCCCCCCTCGTCCTTCTCTTCATTAAACTAGGCATCCCCAATTCCAGCAACCGTTCCTCGTATGTTTTAGCCTCCGAGTCCCCTAATCATCTTTGTTTGCTCTTCTCTGTACTCTTTCTAGAGTCTCAACATCTTTTTTACATCGTGGTGACCAAAACTGGATGCCGTATTCCAAGTGTGGCCTTACCAAGGCCTTGTAAAGTGGTATTAATACTTCACCTGATCCTGATTCTATCCCTCTGTTAATGCAGTCCAGCACTGTGTTGGCTTTTTTGGCAGCTGCAGCACAACGGCTGGATCCTATTTAAGGGATTGTCTACTAGGACTTCAAGATCCCTCTCACAGTTACTACTAATCTGTCCCTGTTTTTCTAGCCTAGGTGTAAAATCTTACTTTTCTCTGCCTTGAATTTCATTTTCCAGGACTGATTTGGAAGGGGGTTCAGTGAGTTTACCTTATGACACCGGTGCAGTTCCAACGCTTGACTTTCAGACAGGAGCAAAACTGCTATAAGCTGTAAAACAAGGACACGCACTCAGTCGTAGCTCAAAGTTGGCACCTTCAGTTTGGTTAGAGCAGCGGTTCTCAACCTTTTCCGGGGCTCGACCCTGGCCCGCATCGTGCATGCGCGGTGCGACGGGGCGCATCACGCATGCGCGGCGCGATGGCCCGCATTGCAATAGGGGAAAAAAATGGCCGACCCAAAAAAAAATGGCCGACCAAAAAAAAAATGGCGGACTGCGGTGCTTGGCGACCCCCGTGAAATGGTCGTTCGACCCCAAATGGGGTCGCGACCCACAGGTTGAGAACCGCTGGGTTAGAGGAATTTGAGGTATTAATTTCCCCCTGGTAATCCTCAGCCTCATAACTCAATCTGACATAACATCCATTCAATCAAAGATTTCAGACAGGTATACCGCGGGTTGGCAGATATAAATTCCGTTGCTAGCAGATGCAGGTCGTCCTCAAAGGATGACCACAATAGAGTCCCAAATTTTGTTAAGCGGGTTCCCCCCTCCCCCATTTTACGACATTTCTTGCCTCTGCTGTTAAGTGGATCCCTGCAGTGGTTAAGTTAGTAACCCGGTTATTAAGTGAATCCGCGCATCCCCCATCGACTTTGCTCGTCAGACGCCCGCGAAAGGGGATCAGGTGAACCCACAACCCTGCAACCATCGTAAATGTGAACCAGGGTGCCAAGCGTTCGAATTTTGATCGCGTGACTGTGGCAAAGATTGTCACTGTGAAAAAAGGGATCATAGGTCATTTTAATTTAATTTAATTTAATTTAATTTAATTTAATTTAATTTAATTTAATTTAATTTAATTTAATTTAATTTAATTTAATTTAATTTAATTTAATTTAATTTAATTTAATTTAATTTAATTTAATTTAATTAATTTAATTTAACTTAACTTAATTTAATTTTTCGGACTTATATGCCGCTCCTCTCTGAAGACTCGGAGCGGCTTACAACATAAATAAAACAATATTTCAAAAACTAAGTCCAAAACTAAAAAACATTAAAAATAACGCCCCAGACACATTCATCATTCATTCAACGATCCACAGTCAACCCCAGGCCTGCCGGCAAAGATAGGTTTTAAGATTCTTTCGGAAGGCCGGGAGAGTGGGAGAAGCGCGGACTTCAGGAGGCAGTTGGTTCCAGAGGGTGGGTGCCACAACAGAGAAGGCCCTCCCCCTAGGACCCGCCAGACGACATTGTTTCGCTGACAGGACCCGGAGGAGGCCGACCCTGTGCGCTCTCACTGGTCGAAGGGAAGTATGTGGCAGAAGACGGTCCCGCAAGTATCCTGGTCCAGTGCCATGAAGGGTTTTATAGGTAATAACCAACACTTTGAATTGCGCTCGGAGACCGATAGGCAACCAATGCAGCATGCGGAGAGTTGGTGAAATGTGGGCACAATGTGGAAGTCCCACAATTGCTCGCGCAGCTGCATTTTGCACTAATTGTAGTCTCCGAACACTCTTCAAGGGTATTTATTTATTCAGGGTTGCTAAATAAACTGTTGTAAGTCAAAAGTGTCTATGGAGATTCTCTGTTCTCCAGGTCTGAGTTATCCCAAAGGTGCTTTTTTTCAGAAATTTTTCTTTAAAGGCGTTTCGCTTCTCATCCAAGAAGCTTCTTCAGCTCTGACTGGATGGTGGAAGATGGAAGGATTTATACTCCTTGCAGAAAAACTGGTCATTTGCCTTCTTTTGGAGAGTTGTAGAGGCCACCTGGAGGTTTACCTGTGTCCTCAGGGTCACCTGAGTGGTGCAAATGGGTGTGTGGAGCCTTCTTGGAACTGCTGAAAGGACTCTGTTGTGGAGTTGTGCTTTCTGCAGGATGTTCCAGCAGTTCCAAGAAGGCTCCACGTCCATTTGCACACCTGCGCAGGTGACCCTGAGGCTGGAGGCCTTGATGAATGCAAGCAGACGGTCTCTGCCTCTGAGCGTTGGTCTTCCCACCTTAGATCTTTCACACAATCACACAGCCACGCTTTCCACGAACGCTTGGGCAACCTCTACTTCATTGTTTCTTGGAAGAATGTAGTCAAAGAAAGGTCAGACTTACAATTAAGAAAAAAATGTAGGAGAACACGAACACGCCCAGAAACAGGAGGAAAGTCGACCAGTGAAACCAGTAGCCTAAATTTATAAAGCTGTACCTAAAAAAAAAAAAGGCAACATGGAACAGGGATATTTAGATAAAGAATTCATTGTCCGGCCTGAAATGACAAAACAGGGACTCGGTTTCATTTCTTTCTCCCAAGCACATATTTTTCATATATAATAATAATAATAATAACAACAACAACAACAACAATAGTAATAATAGTAATAACAACAAGAACAATAATAATAAATAGACTGTTGCAAAGGCAAGTAAGGGTAGTACCAATAGTAATAGGCGCCTTGGGTGCAATCCCAAAACAACTGGAGCACCACTTGAACACCATCATCGGCATTGACAAATTCGCCATTAGTCAATTGCAAAAGGCAGCCTTACTGGGAACTGCTTCCATCCTGCGACGAGATCTGTGATACCATCAAACATCCACATCTACCTATCCCAGGTCCTTGGGAAGGACTCGATAGGTAGACAAAAATGCCAGATCCCGTCTGAACATCTGGCTGACTGCGCGATGATCCATCATCATCATAATAATAATAATAATAGTTGGGAGGGACCCTGGAGGTCTTCTAGTCCAACCCCCTGCTCAAACAGGACACCCTGTACCATTCCAGACAAACGGTTGTCCAGTCTCCAGGTTGGACACAATTTGAGCCCAAAATTCCTTTGGTTAAGTGAGACATTTGTTAAGTGCCCCAATTTACGACCTTTCTTGCCTCCGTTGTTAAGCGAATCACTGCAGTTGGTTCAAGTTAGTAAGCCAGTTCTCAAGTGCATCTGGTTGTCTAACATTGGTTTTCATCTGTCTCCCTTGTAAAAAACCAGTTTGATCCGGGTGAATCCTCTGTGTCAAAACTATCATTAATCTATTAGCCAAAATTTTTGCAAAAATCTTATAATCCGTATTCAACAAGGAAATAGGTCTAAAATTTTCTACTTGAACATTATCTTTACCCTCTTTAGGAATTAAGCATACATTAGCCGTTTTCCAGGAGGGTGGAACCCGACCACCCTCTTGTATATTCACAAATAACTCCCTCATATGTTCCACCATTTCCTCCTGTAAACACCTATAATAAATCGTGGTAAAACCATCAGTACCTGGAGATTTTCCCAATTTCAATTGCTTAATTGCATCAATAATTTCTTCTGGCCTAATCAAAGCATTTAATCTATCTCTTTGTTCCAAAGTAATTTCGGAAACATTTTGATTTTGTAAAAAGGCATCTATCTCTTTCTCTTGAACTTTTTCTTCAGCATACAATTTGGTGTAGAACTCTAGAAAAGCCTTCTTAATAGTTTCTTGATGAAATACTTCTTGCCCTTTATATTCAACCTTCTCAATTAAACGGGATTTTTGTTTTTTCCTTAATGTATAAGCCAACCATCTGCCAGGTTTATTAGCATTAAAAAAAGTATTATGTTTAGCATATTGTATATTCCTGGCAACCTGGTCGGTCATCAAAATATCAAATTGTTTCCGTAAAACCTTTATCCCTTCTTTAATGTCACTATCATCTGGTTTATCAATTAATAATAACTCTTTCTTTCTTATTTCCGCTTCTAAAACTCGCCTCTTTTCCTCCTGTTTACGTCTATGCCTAGCATTCAGTTCAATTAATATTCCACGCATGTGGGCCTTACTAGAGTCCCACACCACTTCTATTGGTAAACCTACATTCTTGTTTAACCTAAAAAATTCCTTGATAGCCTTTTTACATTCTTGCACATACATTTCATAATTAAACAAATTTTCATTAAGTCTCCAGGATCTACGTAAAAATTGGCCAGACCTTAATTCCATCATAACTGGATTGTGGTCAGACAATACATTAGGTAGAATTTTAACTTTCTTTAAATTTAACATAAAATCACTAGTAGTTAAAATAAAATCAATTCTAGAAAGTGATTGATGTCTGTCAGAGAAAAAAGTAAACTCTTGATCCCTACCATGTCTTTCTCTCCAAATATCAAACAAATTAAAATCATCTTTAATATCAAAGAAAGATTTAGGTAAAATTGAACGCGATTGAGAAACTAATGAAATATGTTAACATATTGGAATATTTGGATAAACATATCCAAGTACCAGCTGTTTTAATGTTTTTAGATGCAGAAAAAGCTTTTGATAGATTGAATTGGACGTTTCTGCAAAGGCTTGTGGTAAGGATGGGAATGGGGGACCAGTTTATTAATTCTATATCAGCTATATATCAGAAACAAACAGGACAGATTATAGTGAATGGACAATTAACAGATTCATTTAATATAGAAAAGGGTACTAGGCAGGGTTGTCCCTTATCCCCTTTATTGTTTGTTTTAACCTTAGAGGTACTATTGAATAGGATTAGAGCATCAGAGGAATTAAGGGGGGTACAAATTAGACAACATGATTATAGATTATGTGCCTTTGCAGACGATTTACTTGTGACGTTAACTCAGCCAATACAATCGGTTCAGAGTTTGATGGAAATTATTCAAAATTATGGAAAAGTTTCAGGTTTTAAACTAAATTTATCCAAGACAAAGATGTTGGTTAAAAATCTTGATAACAAATTAAAACAAGACTTGGAAAGAATAACGGGATGCGAGATAGTTAAAAAAGTTAAATATTTAGGAATTTATATAGAAGCTTCAAATGGTAAATTATATAAGAATAATTATGAACTTTTATGGTGTAAAGTACAAAAAGAATTGGAGAATTGGAAAAAACTACAATTATCCATGTTGGGCAGAATAGCCACTATTAAAATGAATGTATTGCCGAAATTTTTATTTTTATTTCAAATGTTACCAATACTTAAAAAGGATGGAAATCTCGATGAATGGCAGAAAGGTATAAATAAATTCATTTGGGATGGCAAGAAACCAAGGGTTAAATTTAAAATTATTCAAGATATAAGAGAGAGAGGTGGTTTGAAAGTGCCTAATTTTAAATTATATTATTATGCAGCAGTTCTAGTGGTTATAAGTGATTGGATTAATTTAACAAATGAAAGAATATTAAATATAGAAGGATATGGGTTAGTATATGGGCTCCACGCGTATTTAGTTTATGATAAAAAATTGGATAGGAGTTTTAAAGAACATATAATAAGAAACTCTGTCTTGCGAGTCTGGAAAAAGTATTATTATAAGTTAAATGGTAAAATTCCTTTATGGACAGTTCCCAGACACGCAATACAGAGTATAGGTATACAACAAATTCAAGACGTGGTGCCCTATGATAAACTTTTAAATAAAGAAGGGAATAGCATAGAACTGAAATCATTAGATAAATTAAGGGAGGAAGGTATAGCTCATAATTGGTTTTATCATGCACAACTTCAAGCCAGATGGCAAAAAGATGTCAAGATGGGTTTTTCTTTAAAGGATGATGAAAAATTAATTATACAAATTAGAGATCAAAGAAAGATGCATATTAAAAGAATATATGATGCTTTAATTGAAATTGATTCTGGAACTGAATTAATTAAAGACTGTATGATTAAATGGGAAGGTAACTTCGGTCACCCAATTATGATGGAAACTTGGAAAAGAATATGGGTGAAAAATGTTAAATTTACACAAGCTCAGCATCTAAGAGAAAATTTTTATAAAATGTTTTACAGATGGCATTTAGATCCCAAAAAATTATCGTCTATGTATCCAAATTTGCAACCCAAATGTTGGCGATGTGACTCTATGGACGCTACTTACTTTCACATTTGGTGGTCTTGCAAAAAAATTAAGGCTTTTTGGATAAAAATATGGTGGATTCTTCAAAATATCTTGAAAAAGCGTATTGAGTTTGTACCACAGTTGTTTTTGTTGGGTATTACAAAGGACTGTTCCACTACAGAGACTAAGTTGATTTTGAACTTGATTACTGCTGCAAGACTGTTGGTGGGACAATATTGGAAGTCATCTGAAATACCATCTATTGAAGAATGGACATTAAAAGTTACCCATCTTGTGGAGATGGCCAAGATTTCGGCATACCTGAAGAACCACTCAAATGAAACGTTTTTGATGGACTGGAAGAAATGGATTGATTATATGCAAAAGAAATATCAGTTGAAAGAATTAGATTTGATATATAGTTAAATAGTTTAATATAGTAGTTTAGTGAGGTTTCTTGTGTTTTTACCCTGTATTCATTCTGGGAAGTCGGGGGGGGGAGGGGGGAGGGAGATAATATACGTTAGCTTATGTTTCTCAACTGTAGTTGGGGGCTTAGGGATTAGATAATTTTTGTAGGATGCTCGGTAGAATTGTAGCTAGTGTTTTGGATGGCGAGGAGGAGGAGCGAAAATACAAGAGGAGTGGGCTGGTGGAGGGTGTTCTGGAGGGGGGTTCCGAGCAGTTCTTTGTATTGTTTATTTTTATTATGTAATTTGTTTGTTTTCAGTTGAGTTAATAGGTTACTATGTTATAATTGTTAAAAGTTTTTTTATAAAAAATTTTAATAAAAAAAAATTATTCAAGTGCATCTGGCTTCCCCAGTGCCTTTGCAAAAGGGGATGATAATAATAATAATAATAATAATGATGATGATGATGATGATGATGATGATGATGATGATAATGATAATGATAATGATAATGTTAATGTTGGAAGGGACCTTGCAGGTCATCTAGTCCAACCCCCTTCCTGAGGCAGGAAACCCTCTACCCTTTCAGACAAATAGGCTGTCCAGTCTCTTCTTAAAAACTTCCAGTGTTGGAGCATTCACCGCTTCTGGAGGCAGGTAGTTCCACCGGTTAATTGTTAATTAACGAATTGGATCGCGTGCCCTTGGGACACAGCAACCGTCGTAAGTATGAACCAGTGGCCAAGCATCTGGACTCTGATCACATGGTCCTGGGCATGCTGCAAAGGTGGTAACGGTGAAAAACAACCCAGGCGTCATTTTTCATTGCCGTTGTAACTTTGAACGGTCACTAAAGGGATTGTCAAATGCTCCCTGTATGAGCAACAAGAGTCTTCAGACACTTACCAGTCAAAGCTGTTGTAGTCATTTCTTGCTTCTCCCCACATGTAGAGAAAGACAAAGGAAGAGCTGAATGTCAAAACCAAGAGCGTAAAATACATGCATTCTCCCTGATAAGTAAAGATTGGAGAGAAAGGGATCACATTTAGGCTTCAGTAGGAATTTCATTGCTACCTGGAGTGTAGGCTAAGAAAACCTCCAAAAGTGAAGAGAGGGGACTATATCCCTGATTCCCTCATAGAGGGAAGCAGCGAATTTATACTAAGGGGAAAAGAAATATACTGAAATTAAATTTAAAATAC
>JARGCV010000819.1:70000-72500 GCA_034064705.1 Bothrops alternatus | reverse complement strand
TGCTGACGGGACCCGGAGGAGGCCGACCCTGTGCACTCTCACTGGTCGAAGGGAAGTATGTGGCAGAAGACGGTCCCGTAAGTATCCTGGTCCAATGCCATGAAGGGCTTTATAGGTAATAACCAACACTTTGAATTGCGCTCGGAGACCGATAGGCAGCCAATGCAGCATGCGGAGAGTTGGCGAAATGTGGGCACGACGTGGAAGGCCCACAATTGCTCGTGCAGCTGCATTTTGCACTAATTGTAGTCTCCGAACACTCTTCAAGGGTAGCCCCATGTAGAGAGCATTGCAGTAGTCGATCCTCGAGGTGACAAGGGCATGTGTGACTGTGAGGAGAGACTCCCGATCCAAATAGGGGCGCAACTGGTGTACCAGGCGAACCTGGGCAAATGCCCCCCTCGCCACAGCCGACAAATGATGTTCCAATGTCAGCCGTGGATCGAGGAGGACTCCCGAGTTGCGCACCTTCTCCAAGGGGTTTATAACTTTACCCCCCCAGGATAATGGAAGGACAGATTGAAGTGTCCGTGGGAGGCATCACCCACAGCCACTCTGTCTTGTCAGGGTTGAGCCTCAATCTGTTAACACCCATCCAGACCCTCACAGCCTCCAGACACCGGCACATCACCTCAACCGCTTCACTGGTTTGGCCAGGACATAGCACAGAAGTGTTGCTTGAGCAGGGTCCGCAAGATCATCTAGAACACAACACATCGTCTTCACAACCTGTTTTCCTTGTTACCTTCTGGGAGGAGGGGGCTCCGTGGTATCCGAAGCAGAACATCCAGATTCAGCCAGAGTTTCATTCCATACAGCATTAACCTTGCGAACTCTCAAGCTTCCTCTTTCCATTATATATTCAAGATGGACAGTGTTTAATATTTATTTGCTACATATATGTAGGGATGTGGGTCTATACATGTGTTGTTCATAGTATGTTTAGGTGTGTGTCATGTATGTGTTTCACTTTGAGAGCAGGCAACTAAATCTCATTTTTGATGTGTGCCATCGTGCCCACAGTACAAAAATAACAATAAAGGTTATCTTATCTTATCTTATCTTATCTTATCTTATCTTATCTTATCTTATCTTATCTTATCTTATCTTATCTTATCTTATCTTATCTTATCTTATCTTATCTTATCTTATCTTATCTTATCTTATCTTATCTATCTTATCTATCTTATCTATCTTATCTTCTCACCTCACCTTACCTCACCTCACCTCATCTCATCTCATCTCATCTTATCTTATTCACTTTAAATTGTAATGGGAACCAAGCATGTTTGCAATCATCATCATCATCATCGTCGTCGTCGTATTTCAGATGTTGCCGCAAAGAGGATGTTATGTCTGGCCTCTCGCAGCTCATTAAAATCCACGTAAATATGTATTTAAGAGGTTTATTTAATACATTTCAAAAGGATTCATTTCAAAGCAAGCTGCTGGCATTATGTTGGCCTGAACGGCCAAATCAGATCTATTTACATTTAGATAAACAGGCTCTCCTCCTCCTACATCCCAATTAACTTACTCTTTCTTCATCACATTGTCCAAGATCTCATTATTCTTCGATAGGTTTTCAAAACACCAGAAAACTGAGTTCCAAAACACTGCCAAAGTTTTCAGCCCACTCCTTGATTAACGTTGCTCGTGACAAAAGCGTAGTCTTTCTTTCCCCTTCTAATATAGTGTCCGATACGTCACTTCCCCACTTACTTCCTTTTTCCAGTTAACTGACACCTTCGCTTATCAAACCTTCGGAACCTCGGATTAATCCATTTATCTTCTTGTTCTAAATCTGACTCATCATTTTGAGAATCTGATTCAGAATGCATACAAAGCTCTTCATTGTCTATCTCAGCTGCCGGGAGGGGAAACCACCCAGAGGGGCCTGGCTGCTGATCCTCATCCTCTGATACTTCCCAAGCTGGTTCAGGGACACTCACAACAGAGGAGGGGGGGTCAAACTATTCTCCAAAGCACCAGAGGGCAGGACAAGAAGCAACGGATGGAAACTAATCAAGGAGAGAAGCAACCTGGAACTAAGGAGGAATTTCCTGACAGTGAGAACAATTAACCAGTGGAACAACCTGCCTCCAGAAGTTCTGGGTACTCCAACACTGGAGATTTTTAAAAAGAGACTGGACAGTCACTTGTTTGAGATGATATAGGATCTTCTGCTTGAGCAGGGGGCTGGACTAGAATATTCTGTTCTGTTCTGTTCTATTCCATTCCATATTTTCTATTCTATTCTATTCTATTCTATTCTATTCTATTCTATTCCATATTTTCTATTCTATTCTGTTCTGTTCTGTTCTGTTCCGTTCCGTTCCGTTCCGTTCCGTTCCATTCCATTCCATTCCATTCCATTCCATTTTTTTCTATTCTATTCTATTCTATTCTATTCTATTCTGGTCTCCGAGCGCAATTCAAAGTGCTGGTTATTACCTATAAAGCCCTTTATGGCAAGGGACCAGGATATTTACGGGACCGT
>JARGCV010000819.1:0-65000 GCA_034064705.1 Bothrops alternatus | reverse complement strand
TGGAGCATCTCTTGCAGCTCTTCGTCTTCCTTCTCCAGGTCCTCCACGATGGTTTTGAAGCAGCTGGCCTTCTCTTCCAAGCTCTTGTTCTCCTCATTCATGTGCTTGATCTCCTTCACGATCTCCTGGTTTTCGAGGTCGAGGTTGACGGCTTTCTCTCTTAGGTCCCAGATCTCCTTCTTTAAGGCCTCCTGGGTGTCCATCAGGTGGGAGGTTTCGGATTTCTCCATGGGGTTGGGTGGAAGGGCTCCAATTCAGCCCTGCTCCTCTGAGGAACGAGCAAAGGGGGAGTAAGCCAGGAGCAATCATCATGTTCTTAGCACATCCCACCTGTTTTTGAATATTTTCATATGGGCGGTCAGGGCAGGTGACAGCAGCCTAACCCAATTTACACAGTCTTTCCTAGATTAAGTTGATTCTGGGATGGGAGACCACTAGGAAAGATCTCCCAATACCAGCAGATGAAGATTTAATTTAGACCACGCTATATCTCTGACCAGAAATGTGAATGATAGGGGAGACTGGAGGAAGAACCTCAAACTAGCCAATGGCTGGATAACCAACAGCTGAGCCTGCACAAGGAATGCAGGTGTGGCAAATCTCCCAGAGGTGACCATCCCTAATTTGTTGGGCTGTAAAGGCGAGGGGGGAGAGATGTCTTTCACACTTGCGAGGTTTTGTGAATGGGAGCAAGAAAATTAGAGCTAGCACTTTGGGGTGTGCTTCTTTACAGAGAATGGAATGGAATGGAATGGAATGGAATAGAAAAGGAATGGAATGGAATAGAATAGAATAGAATAGAATAGAATAGAATAGAATAGAATAGAATAGAATGGAATGGAATGGAATGGAATGGAATGGAATTGAATGGAATGGAATAGAATAGAATAGAATAGAATAGAATAGAATAGAATGGAATGGAATGGAATGGAATGGAATGGAATGGAATGGAATGGAATGGAATGGAATGGAATAGAAAAGGAATAGAATGGAATAGAATAGAATAGAATAGAATAGAATAGAATAGAATAGAATAGAATGGAATGGAATGGAATGGAATGGAATGGAATGGAATGGAATAGAATAGAATAGAATAGAATAGAATAGAATAGAATAGAATAGAATGGAATGGAATGGAATGGAATAGAATAGAAAAGGAATGGAATGGAATGGAATGGAATGGAATGGAATAGAATAGAATAGAATAGAATAGAATAGAATAGAATAGAATAGAATAGAATAGAATAGAATAGAATAGAGTGGAATGGAATGGAATGGAATGGAATGGAATGGAATAGAAAAGGAATGGAATGGAATAGAATAGAATAGAATGGAATGGAATGGAATGGAATGGAATGGAATGGAATAGAAAAGGAATGGAATAGAATAGAATAGAATAGAATAGAATAGAATAGAATAGAATAGAATAGAATAGAATGGAATGGAATGGAATGGAATGGAATGGAATGGAATGGAATGGAATAGAATAGAATAGAATAGAATAGAATAGAATAGAATAGAATAGAATAGAATAGAATAGAAAAGGAATGGAATGGAATGGAATGGAATAGAATAGAATAGAATGGAATGGAATGGAATGGAATGGAATGGAATGGAATAGAAAAGGAATAGAATAGAATAGAATAGAATAGAATAGAATAGAATAGAATAGAAAATATGGAATAGAATAGAATAGAATAGAATAGAATAGAATAGAATAGAATAGAATAGAATAGAATAGAATAGAATAGAATAGAATAGAATAGAATAGAATAGAATAGAATAGAATAGAAAATATGGAATGGAATGGAATGGAATGGAATGGAATGGAATGGAATGGAATGGAATGGAATGGAATGGAATGGAATGGAATGGAATGGAATAGAAAAGGAATGGAATGGAATAGAATAGAATGGAATGGAATGGAATGGAATGGAATGGAATGGAATGGAATAGAAAAGGAATGGAATAGAATAGAATAGAATAGAATAGAATAGAATAGAATGGAATGGAATGGAATGGAATGGAATGGAATGGAATGGAATAGAATAGAATAGAATAGAATAGAATAGAATAGAATAGAATAGAATAGAATAGAATAGAATAGAATAGAATAGAAAAGGAATGGAATGGAATGGAATGGAATAGAATAGAATAGAATAGAATGGAATGGAATGGAATGGAATGGAATGGAATGGAATGGAATGGAATAGAAAAGGAATAGAATAGAATAGAATAGAATAGAATAGAATAGAATAGAATAGAATAGAATAGAAAATATGGAATAGAATAGAATAGAATAGAATAGAATAGAATAGAATAGAATAGAATAGAATAGAATAGAATAGAATAGAATAGAATAGGAATGGAATGGAATGGAATAGAATAGAATAGAATAGAATAGAATAGAATAGAATAGAATAGAATAGAATAGAATAGAATAGAATAGAAAATATGGAATAGAATAGAATAGAATAGAATAGAATAGAATAGAATAGAATAGAATAGAATAGAATAGAATAGAATAGAATAGAATAGAATAGAATAGAATAGAATAGAATAGAAAATATGGAATGGAATGGAATGGAATGGAATGGAATGGAATGGAATGGAATGGAATAGAATAGAATAGAATAGAATAGAATAGAATAGGAATGGAATGGAATGGAATAGAATAGAATAGAATAGAATAGAATAGAATAGAATAGAATAGAATAGAATAGAATAGAATAGAATAGAATAGAATAGCAGAGTTGGAAGGGACCTTGTGGGTCATCTAGTCCAACCCCCCCGCCCAATCAGGAGACCCCCACACCATTTCTGACAGATGGCCGTCCATTCTCTTTTTGAAAGCTTCCAGCGATGAAGCTCCCACAACATCCGAAGGCAAATCCTGTTCCATGGTTGATTGTTCTCATGTCAGAAAATTTCTCCTTATTTCTAGGTTGAATCTCTCTCCCTGATATAAGGAGAAATTTTCTGATAGTATATCCAACCTATTTCTTCACAGGCTAGGAGGTCTTCTGCAGTTTCTATAAAAACAATAGGCCCTTTCCCTTCACAGACCTAAAGCCCAATTAATAAAATCAACAAAAGAGCAATTCCCACTCAAGAGTCCATCATCCAAGACACCCCCGTGTGCTCAGCCTCGGGAAATGCGGACTATAAAAGAGGTTCCATCAATAATGTTCTTCGGAATTGGGTCCCAGCATCATCCAAGGTTCTTGATGGGATGCTTGCTTATTGTGGGGATCGGAGAGGCCATCATTTTTGCCTACTCACCAAAGGGTCCTCAATTCCCACGAGACAAAATGGCCTCTCCCAGACAGCCCAGCATCAACCAGAGCTGAGTTCAAGCCCAACTGTCAGAAACTGCCTTGCATCTGATGTCACAATCCACAATCTCCAGCCAATCAGGAGCTTTTATGGACCTCATCCTTCCCGGAGGCTCTGTCAGCACAAAGGACAAGACACCACTCATACTCACACGCCTGGCATACGGGAAGGAAGCCTTTTAGTGCAACGTCTGCACTCAGTCGGACGTCCCACGTTGAAGACTGCCCTGGGATGGGGTGATGGATTGATTGATTGACATTTGGAGACCACCCATTGAAGGGGGGCTTACCATTGAAAACGTTAAGAGGAGAATCTGTAAGATTGAGCCTCCCCTTCCAAAAAAAAACCCCCCACAACCACACACACTGCGGAAAACATACAATATTTCTCTCAAAGATGCTTTTTCAGGAGGCAAACAGGACTTTCTTGTTTGTTTTTGAAGATGTTTCGCTTCTCCTTCAAGAAGCTTCTTCAGCTCTGACTGAATGGTGAAGGGTGGAAGGATTTATACTCCTTGCGGACAGCGGGTCATTTGCATTCTTTCAGAGAGTCTGTTGAGGCTACCTGGAGGTTCTCAGGCTCACCTGAGTGGTGCAAATGGATGTGGAGCCTTCTTGGAACTGCTGAACGGACCGTGTTGTAGACTGGAAATCAATGATGTCGTATCTCTCCCCCCTCTGTTGAGGGAGGGCTGTTCAATTTTTCAATATGGAAAAATAAAGTGGACAGGACTTATACCAGTGGTGGTGAACCTATGGCACGCGTGCCAGAGGGGGCACTCAGAGCCCTCTTGGTGGGCATGAGCACCTCGCTCTTTGGCTAAGTTTTCGCAGGAAAAAGCCATTTCTCCAGCCCCTTCCTAGCCAAAACAAGCCTCCGGGTCGAGCACACTGTTTTCAGCTTTGAATGATATCAAATCTGACACCAGAAACAGACTAACAGATGACCTGAGTGCTGCCTGTGTTGCTCTCAAGCTTGCGAAGTATAAGCCAAGGTTAGTCAAATTATCAGCAGGCATACAACAGCAAAAATCACATTCATTGTTCAAAAGCGTGCCAAATGCAAACTTTTACCGTTCAGTAAAAAGTTGTTGGTATCACTGAAAGCTTTGTTATTGTGTTTTTCTTTTAAGAAAAAAGATGTTGAGGTGTGAGTTGTTTTTTCTAAACTAAAACCTCCGCATTCAGATTAAATTGCCGTGTTGGCCCTTGGCGATAAATAAGTGGGTTTTGGTTTGCAGTTTGGGCACTCGGTCTCTAAAAGGTTTGCCATCACTGACATATGCTGTGGGGGGGGGGGAAAGTTGATTGTTTTAGGGTAAACATTTGTCATTTGCCCTTGGTGTTTGAACTGTGATATGCCTATTTTAGGAGCGCTGTGCAGTTTCCCTGGGCTTCCTCTCTCGAGGTGCCCCCCACAAAAAAACCCCACAAAAAAACCCTCGGTAATTTTTATCCACTGGACTCCGATGCAACAGCTTTGGCAAGCAATAGACCCCCAATTTCTGGGGATTATCTTCAAAGGAGGCTTCCCTGTTCAATGTTTAGCAATCACAGAGCAGCCGGGTCACAAAAGTCAAAATAGTGGGTGTAACCATGCTTAGTGGTTAGAGCTTGTCAATAATAATAATAATAATAATAATAATAATAATAATAATAATAATAATAATAATAATAATAATAATAATAATAAAGACTGGCAAAAGCAAGCAAGGGTAGTACCAATAGTAATAGGCGCCTTGGGTGCAATCCCAAAATAGCTGGAGCACCACTTGAACACCATCATTGGCACTGACAAATTCTCCATCAGTCAATTGCAAAAGGCAGCCTTACTAGGAACTGCTTCCATCCTGCGACGAGATCTGTAATACCATCAGACATCCACCTCTGCCTATCCCAGGTCCTGGGGAAAGACTCGATAGGTAGACAAAAAGGCCAAATCCAGTCTGAACATCTGGCTGACTGTGCGATGATCCATAATAATAATAGAATGATTGTGGCAAAGGCAAGTAAAGGTGATACCAATAGTAATAGGCGCCTTGGGTGCAATCCCAAAACAGCTGGAGCATCATTTGAACACCATCATCGGCATTGACAAATTTGCCATTAGTCAATAGCAAAAGGCGGCCTTAGTAGGAACCGCTTCCATCCTGCGAGGAGATCTGTAATACCACCAAACATCCACATCTGCCTATCCCAGGTCCTTGGGAAGGACTCGATAGGTCAGTGGTTCTCAACCTTGGGGTCACGACCCCATTTGGGGTCGCGCGACCATTTCGCGGGGGTCGCTGGGCACTGCCGGCCGCCATTTTATTTTTTTTATTTTTATTTTTTTTATTTTTTATTTTTTTTTATTTTTTTAAAAAAAAAATTTTATTTTTTTGGCGCGCGCGCACCGCGCACGCGCACATCCGCCCGTCGCACCGAAAAAAATAAATAAAAAAAATTAAAAAAAATGTCCCCCCTCGTCCTTCTCTTCATTTTTTATTTTTTTAATTTTTTTTATTTTTTTTTTAAAAAAAATTATTTTTTTGGCGCGCGCGCGCCACGCACGCGCAGATCCGCCCGTCGCGCCGAAAAAAATAAATAAAAATTTTTTTAAAAAATTAAAAAAAATAAAAAATAATAATAAAAAAAATGGCGGACCGCGACGGGCGGATGCGCGCATGCGCACATGCGCAGCACGTGCGATGGGCCAATCCCCACATGCGCAGATCCGCCCGTCGCGGCCGCCATTTTTTTTTATTTTTTTTAATTTTTAAAAAATTTTTTTAAAAAAAACAAAATGGCGGCCCGCGACGGGCGAATGCGCGCATGCGCGGCACGTGTGTCGGGCCAATCTGCGCATGCGCAGATCCACCCATCGCGGCCGCCATTTTGTTTTTTATTATTTTTTTTTAATTTTTTTAATTTTTTTTTTCCGGCGCGGGGTCGGGGTCGTGGCGCGCATGGGCGGGGTAAGTGGGGTCTCAACCTGAGAAAGGTTGAGAACCACTGCGATAGGTAGACAAAAAGGCCAAACCCAGTCTGAACATCTGGCTGACTGTGTGATTTTTTATTATTACATTATTATTATAATATAATAATAATAATAATAATAATAATAATAATAATAATAATAATAATAATAATAATAATAATAATAATAATAATAATAATAATAATAATAATAATAGAAGGTCATCAAGTCCAACCCCTTGCTCAGGCAGGAAGCCCTATACCATTGCAGGAGGTTGGACTACAACAGGGGTCCCCAACCTCTTGGCCAGTGGGCCTCAGAAATGGCCAGCCGGTGTGTGCCCGTGCATGCGCACACTTCACCCCACTCATGCTACCGCCCACGGCCCCACTTGTGCATGCATGCGGGCACAAACCAGGCTGCTAGCGCCAGATGGGTGCGCATCGCCCATTTGCGCAGGCGCGAATGGGGCCGCTACCGCTGCACTGGTGGGCGCATCGCCATTTGCATGCATGCACACACACACACACGCACCAATTTGGAAGCTGCTCTCCTTCCCTCCGGGCCGTGAGCCCAGCAAGGTTGGACTAGAAGACCTCCAAGGTCCCTTCCAATCTATTTCCAATTCTGTTTGTCCATCCCTGTCCTGCTGTTTGAGAGAAGGCCCAATGCTCCAGCCGCCGGCTGCCATGTTGGCCTTTTGCAGGGTATGCGGTCTCCCCTGAAGCTGCAACCTCAAAGAGGGACCCCCCCCAACTCATTTCTGTGGAGAACCACCCCACCACCACCACCACCACCTCCGAAGCAAAAAGGTGGTCACCCCCAACACAATTGGCCTTCTTTTATTATTGTTTTTCCTTGGAGTTGGCTTCTCGTGGGGTCTCCCCTTCTTTCTTCTTCCCCGTTTTCCTGGTGGCCGAAGGGGTCTTCTTCAGGCGCGTCTGAGGGCCTTTCTCCAAGGCGTTTTGGTCCTCGAAGAGAGCCACTTCCTGGGACAGCTTCCTCAGCTCCTTGTTGAGCTGATTGTTGGAATCGATCAAAGCGAACTTCAGGACTTCCAGCTGGTTGAGCTTCTGGTAGGCTTCTTCCGCCCGCTCTCGCATAGCCTTGACTTTGCCTTGCATTTCATCCATGGCACTCTTGAAGCTTTCGACCGTGTCCTGCAAACTCTGGCTCATGGTCGGGACTACAAATATGTCTCCTCTATCCAAACCTAGCCTATGGGAGAAGCCGGTATCTGCAGAAGAGGTAAAGAAAGTTACGATGGTGGGGTCTGCCCCACACCACAACTATGTTTGTGTTACATGGCTATGACCCTCTCCTTTTGTCTGGCTTGAAAAATCTCCGCCCACCCCCCCCCCAATCTCTGGTTCGTAAAGCTTAGAAGTATTCCAGTATTTGAGGGGCTGCCATTGTTGATTGTGTATTTGATTGTGTCTGCATGTTGCATGTATGGATCTTTGGATTGGATGTTATCATTATTATTACATTTTTATATGTAGCTGTATTGTTGTTGTGAGCCACCCCGAGTCTTAGGAGAGGGGTGGCATAGAAATTTGATAAAAGAAAGAAAGAAAGAAAGAAAGAAAGAAAGAAAGAAAGAAAGAAAGAAAGAAAGAAAGAAAGAAAGAAAGAAAGAAAGAAAGAAAGAAAGAAAGAAAGAAGAGCGGGGTCAAATTATTCACCAAAGCTCCTGAAGGCAAGACAAGAAACAACGGATGGAAACTTACCAAGGACAGAAGCAGCCTGGAACGGAGGAGAAACGTCCTGACAGTGAGGACAATGAACCAGCGGAACAGCTTGCCACCAGAATTTGTGCACGCTCCATCACTGGAGGTTTTCAAGAAGAGATGTGTCCGAAATGGTATAGGCTTTCCTGCTTGAGCAGGGGGCTGGACTAGAAGACCTCCAAGGTCCCTTCCAGCTCTATTCTGTTTTATTCTTCTCCAGCTTTGGCCCCCCCCCGTTAAATCTAACCCAGCAGCCAAGTTGAAGGAAGCTTGATCAAAACAAATCAATCTTCATTTTGGTCATAGAGCATGAAAAACCAAGCCTGATGTGTTGGACAAAGCGAAATAATAATAATAATAATAATAATAATAATAATAATAATAATAATAATAATAATAATAATAATAATAATAATAATAATAATAAAGTTGGAAGGGACCTTGGAGGTCATCTAATCCAACCCCCTGCTCAGGCGGGAAACCCTATACCATTTCAGACAAATGGCTGTCCAGTCTCTTCTTTAAAACTTCCAGTGTTGGAGCATTCACCACTTCTGGAGGCAGGTTGTTCCACTGGTTAATTGTTCTGTCAGGAAGTTTCTCCTTAGTTCCAGGTTGCTTCTCTCCTTGATTAGTTTCCACCCTGCCCTCAGGCGCTTTGGAGAACAGCTTGACTCCCTCTTCTTTGGGGCAGCCCCTAAGATACTGGAACACTGCTATTATGTCCCCCCTCGTCCTTCTCTTCATTAAACTGGACATCCCCAATTCCAGCAACCGTTCCTTGTATTTTTTTATCCTCCATTCCCCTAATCATCTTTGTTGCTCTTCTCTACACTCTTTTCAGAGTCTCAACATCTTTTTTACATCGTGGTGACCAAAACTGGATGCCGTATTCCAAATGTGGCCTTACCAAGGCCTTGTAAAGTGGTATTAACACTTCACGTGATCTTGATTCTGTCCCTGTTAATGCAGCCCAGCACTGTGCTGGCTTTTTTGGCAGCTGCAGCACACGGCTGGCTCCTATTGAAGTGATTGTCTACTAAGACTCCAAGATCCCTCTCACAGTTCCTACTATTGAGTAAGGTACCCCCTATACTATACCTGTACATTTGGTTTTTCTTTCCTAAATGTGGGACCTTGCTTTTTTCACCACTGAATTTCATTTTGTTAGATAGCGCCCAGTGTTCAAGTCTGTCCAGATCCTCCTGTATCCTAAGCCTGTTTTCTGGAGTGTTGGCTATTCCTGCCAGCTTGGCGTCGTCTGCAAATTTGATGTTTTCCCCAACTATCCTCTCGTCCAAATCGTTGATGAAGATGTTGAAGAGCACTAGATTCTTTCAAGATTCTTTCAATCACTGTGTACTCTGGTCGAAACTTCCCAAATACCCCTTATTGGCTCTCTTACCTCCCCACCCCAAGGAATTCAAACACAACTTTCTTTCAAAAAAGAAAGGGGCAAAAAAGTCACACACCAACCTAGTCGTCTTCTCTGTAGTCCGTTGCTGCTGTCAGTTCTCCTGCAGCTATTTTAAGTTTTGTTCTTCGCCCCCGGAGCTGGCACATCAGGAGATGAGGTATATATAGAGGGTGGGGGAAATGCTACCAGCATCCTTCCAGGTCTCCCTTGCCATGGAAATGTTTGGACCAATAGGATTAGCAAGAGGGAAAGTGATGCAACAATGGGATAAAGAGCCAGTCCTGGCCTAATGGTGAAGGTGCTGGCCTATAAACCAGGAGACGGTGAGTTCTAGTCCCGCCTTTGGAGGACAGCTGGCTGGGTGACTTTGGGCCAATCACTAGGAGACGGTGAGTTCTAGTCCGTCCTTAGGCATGAAAGCTAGCTGAGTGAATTTTGGCCAATCACCAGGAGACGGTGAGTTCTAGTCCTGTCTTAGGCATGAAAGCTGGCTGCACGAAGTTTGGCCAATCACCAGGAGACAGTGAGTTCTAGTCCTGCCTTTGGAGGAAAGCTGGCTGGGTGACTTTGGGCTAATCACCAGGAGACGGGGAGTTCTAGTCCGTCCTTAGGCATGAAAGCTAGCTGAGTGAATTTTGGCCAATCACCAGGAGACGGTGAGTTCTAGTCTTGTCTTAGGCGTGAAAGCTGGCTGCATGAATTTTGGCCAATCACCAGGAGACGGTGAGTTCTAGTCCCGCCTTAGGCATGAAAGCTGGCTGGATGACTTTGGGCCAATCACCAGGAGACAGTGAGTTCCAGTCCTGCATTAGACATGAAAGCTAGTTGAGTGACTTCTGACCAATCACCAGGAGACGGGGAGTTCTAGTCCTGTCTCAGGTGTGAAAGGCATCGGGGTGACTTTGGGCCAATCACCAGGAGACGGTGAGTTCTAGTCCTGCCTTATGCCTTCAAGTTGCCACAGTTGAGAAACCCTGGATTGGAGTATTACCCTCAGGACTTTATATTAAGAGAGACCAAGGGAATGTATTCTTGATTTCTTTTTATTGCATCTAGTGGAACTTTTTATGTGAAGTAAAGGGGCCCCTGCGGATTTTATTCCGCTAGCGCAGGGGTAGGCAACCTTGGCTCTTTTATGACTCATGGACTTCAACTCCCAGAATTCCTGATCCAGCCATGATGAGGGGAAAGGGAGAGGTTTCCAAGCTGAGCCATGCTGGCTCAGGAATTCTGGGAGTCGAAGTCCACAAGTCATGAAGGGGCCATAGTTCCCCCATGCTGGCTCAGGAATTCTGGGAGTTGAAGTCCCCGAGTCATGAAGGGGCCATAGTTCCCCCATGCTGGCTAAGGAATTCTGGAAGTTGAAGTCCCCGAGTCATGAAGGGGCCATAGTTCCCCCATGCTGGCTGAAGAATTCTGGGAGTTGAAGTCCATGAGTCATAAAAGAGCCAAGGTTGCCTACCCCTGCGCTAGTGGCTAGTTGCTGAATAATTGGTGCTCATCTTCAAGGCCACTGAGCCAGCGCCATCTGAAGACATTTCCACAGCCCTGTGGCCAGCCTGATACACAGGATGCTGTTACCTTCCCACCCAAGGGGTACCTATTAACCTACTCGCACTTGCATGCTTTTAAACTGCTGAGTTAGCAGGAGCTGGGGCAAGGACGGGAGCTCACCCCATCACGTGGCGCTCAGGTCTCAAACCCAGGCTGCAGGCTTTACAGCCAATAATCCCAGCAGCTTAACCACTGAGGCACCGTGGTACCCTAAATCTGGCAGGCGTGCGAAATTAATGTGATGGTTGGTTTCTCAACTATAAAAATGAGTGGTTCAGCAAGGACTAAAGAGCAGATGCAGCTGGATCTTTCTGTATTGATGTATCAGAATAGAGCTGGAAAGGAACTCAGAGGTCTTCTAGTCTAGCCCCCTGCTCAAGCAGGAAGCCCTAGAATAGAACAGAACAGAATAGAACAGAATAGAATAGGAGTAGAAGCTGGAAGGGACCTTGGAGGTTTTCTAGTCCAGCCCCCTGCTCAAGCAGAACCTGTCCAGTCTTTTCTTAAAAATCTCCAGTGATGGAGCACCCATGATTTCTGGAGGCAGGTTGTTCCACTGGTTGATTGTCCTCAGTGTCAGGATGTTTCTCCTTAATTCCAGGTTGCTTCTCTCCTTGACCAGTTTCCAACCACTGTTTCTCATCCTTCCCTCTGGTGCTTTGGTGAACAACGTGACCCCCTCTTCTTTGTGGCAGCCCCTCAGATACTGGAAGACCGTTATCATGCCCATCCCCAGTCCTTTTCTTGAAACTAGCCAAACCCAAAATCCTGCAACTGTTCTTCATCTGTTTTAGTCTCCAGGCCTTTAATCATCTTAGTTGCTCTTCTTTGCCCTTTTTCCAAAGTCTCAACATCTTTTTTGTAATGTGTTGATTACAAAAACTGGGTGCAGGATTCCAGGGGTGGCCTTACTAAGGCCTTATAAAGCGGGACTAATACTTCACGTGATTTCGATTCTGTGCCTCTGTTTATACAACCCAGGGTTGCATTTGCTTCTTTGGCTGCTGCTGCACGTTGCTGGCTCATAGTCAAGTGATCGTCCACTCGGACTCTTAAGATTCCTCTCACAGTTACTGTTTTTCAGCCAGGTTTCACCTAATCCGTATTTATATCTTTGGTTTTTCTTGCCTAAGTGGAAAATCTTGCTTTTCTCTAAAAACCTTCCTAGCCATATTTATTGCAGATAAATGGACGGAAAGCAGCTTGGCCTATGCACCTCAACCTCCCTCTAGGAATGATGTCCAAGACCACCAAACATCTCAGCAACCATTTATTGATTTAAAAATAAATCAAATAAGCTTTCACAAGCAGGCCAGTAGGTTGTTTCAATTCCTGCTCAGGTCTGAGCCTCCGTAGGATATTCCTGTTGTAAAGTACTTGGATTCCTTAGCTGCAGCATCAATGGCTTTATCGGGGGGCCTGGAAATAGAGATTTTTAAAAAATGGGGTGAGAAAAGAAAAACAAGTAGAAAAATAGAATAGCGTCTTCCCCCATAAGGTTACTAAAAAAAAAAAACCTATTATTTGGCAATCAAGCTATAGCCACCAGCACAATTTTGTCCTAATGTGGTATTCAATAAAAATAATTATCTTGATTTGTGCAAATTCAGCTGTGCAACTTGGCACTTGCTTAGATTCTACGAACAAGAACAAAAAATCGGTTTTCATTGCTACTGGGCCCATTGTCTGGCTGGATTCACCCACCCCACACACTTTGCTTCCTGAAGGAGCCTAATTTTTTTAACGTTTGCACAAAAAAAAACCTCAATGAGCTGGAATTGTACTTATGGGGGGGGGGGGGAAACCCAACCTGGATTAAGTTTAACTAAGATTAAGTTTAATTAAGTTTTTATATATTAGATTTCTACATGTAGTATTTATGTTGTGAGCCGCCCTGAGTTCTTGAAATAGGGTGGCATAGAAATCTAAGCAATAAATAAATAAATAAATATGGGGTGAACGCAGCTGCAAAAAAACCAGGCTTCAGATTCAGAAGATTCCTACTAACTATTGCTACGAATGCGTTTGGTAGTTAGAAATCATATAGGTGTTTGTTTTTTTTAAATGAAAGCTTAACGTTACTATCATTCAGCCTGCAGTTGTAATGTGTTGGGTTCTTTGCTGTTAAGAGTTGGACATACGGTGGAATTAGTTGAGGTTCTGAAACTGCAGCCTACAGTTTCACTGACATGGATGGAGAGGGGGGGGGGAAATCATCACATTTGCATGTAGTGATGCAAATTTTCAAAGCAATTCTGATTGGTTACAGAGCTGGACTTCAAATACTGGGTTTCTCAACCTTAGCAACTTAAAGATGTTTTAGAATCAGAATTGAGCTGGAAGGGACCTTGGAGATGAATAGAATAGAATAATAGAATAATAATTAGAATAGAATAGAATAGAATAGAATAGAATAGAATAGAATAGAATAGAATAGAATAGAATAGAATAGAATAGAATAGAATAGAACAGAACAGAACAGAATAGAATAGAATGGAATGGAAGGGAAGGGAATAGGACAGAATAAGGAATAGAATAGAATAGAATAGAATAGAATAGAATAGAATAGAATAGAATAGAATAGAATAGAATAGAATAGAATAGAAGGGAAGGGAATAGGACAGAATAAGGAATAGAATAGAATAGAATAGAATAGAATAGAATAGAATAGAATAGAATAGAATAGAATAGAATAGAATAGAATAGAATAGAATAGAAGGGAAGGGAAGGGAAGGGAAGGGAATAGGACAGAATAAGGAATAGAATAGAATAGAATAGAATAGAATAGAATAGAATAGAATAGAATAGAATAGAATAGAATAGAATAGAATAGAATAGAATAGAATAGAATGGAATGGAATGGAAGGGAAGGGAAGGGAATAGGACAGAATAAGGAATAGAATAGAATAGAATAGAATAGAATAGAATAGAATAGAATAGAATAGAATGGAAGGGAAGGGAAGGGAATAGGACAGAATAAGGAATAGAATAGAATAGAATAGAATAGAATAGAATGGAATGGAATAGAATGGAATAGAATAGAAGGGAATATGACAGAATAAGGAACAGAATAGAATAGAATAGAATAGAAAATATGGAATGGAATGGAATGGAATGGAATGGAATAGAATAGAATAGAATAGAATAGAATAGAATAGAATAGAATAGAATAGAATAGAATGGAATGGAATGGAAGGGAATAGGACAGAATAAGGAATAGGACAGAATAAGGAATAGAATAGAATAGAATAGAATAGAATAGAATAGAATAGAATAGAATAGAATAGAATAGAATAGAATAGAATAGAATAGAACAGAACAGAATAGAAGAATGGGACAGAATAAGGAATAGGACAATAGAACAGAATAGAACAGAACAGAATAAGGAATAGGACAGAATAATAGAATAGAATAGAAATACAAATAGAATAGAATAGAAATACAGAATAGAATAGAATAGAACAGAATAGAAATACAAAGAAGCTTGTAATGTTTTAATTGTTTTTATGTTTTATGAGGTATGCTGACACTTGTTGACGTGGGCAACTGTAGAAGTCAAATCAAGTAGAATCAAATACAAATCCAAAAATAAGAGAGGATTGCTTAGCGGGTTGCACAAATGTTGCCGGCAGCTTTTCTAGCTGAGGATGTTGTGTGAATGTATTTATTTATTCATATCCCGCCTTTATTATTTTTTTTTATAAAAACCTGGTTTATTGACCATGAGAATAGATTATAGAAAGAAGACGTGGTCACCAAAGAGTAAGAGGCAAATTTATAACTGTACAGGTCATCCTTGATTAACAACCGTTCGTTTAGCGACCTAAGTTAGAACGGCACTGAAAAAAGTAACTTATTGAGGCGTTTTTCACACTTATGACCGTTGTAGCATCCCCATTGGATATATATATATATAAATTTTAAAAACATCTTCATAAAAATTTTACCAAAAATGTGTGAATGGAGTGTGTTTCATCACTAGCTGAAGGAAGTTCATCTAGGCCAGCGGTTCTCAACCTTTTCCGGGGCTTGACCCCGGCCCGCAGCGCGCATGCGCAGCGCGACAGGGCGCATCGCGCATGCGCGGCACGACGGGGCGCATCGCGCATGCGCGGCACGACGGGACGCATCATGCATGCGCGGCGCGACGGGATGCATCGCGCATGCGTGGCGCAACAGCCTGCATCACAAAGGGGGAAAAAATGGCCGACAAAAAAAAATGGCCGACCCAAAAAAAAATGGTGGGCCCGCATCGCGCATGCGTGGCGCGACGGCCTGCATCGGAAAGGGGGAAAAATGGCCGACCCCCCCCAAAAAATGGCCGACCAAAAAAAATGGCCGGCCAAAAAAAAAATGGCGGACTGCGGTGTTTGGCGACCCCCGTGAAATGGTCCTTCGACCCCAAATGGGGTCGCGACCCACAGGTTGAGAACCGCTGATCTAGGCTTCTAAGGTTGAACGTCCCTTTGACTCTCATGGCGTATTGGTAAGAATCCAACCCAGAGAAGGGTATTTCTTACGATGTTTTGTGAATATGGGATGAGACGGGGTTCCTTCCGTGCATGTCCAAAATCAGCCCCCTGCTCATTCCGCAGTCTTTCTCCCTTCGTGCGGCATGACAGTCGTTCCTGTCAATCAGTATGTCTCAACCTTGACAACTTGAAGATGGGTGGACTTCCAGTCCCAGAATTCCTCGGGCTAGAAAAGTCTGGGAGTTCATTCGTTCATTCCATGCTTCTTAAAAACCTCCAGTGATGGAGCGCCCACAATTTCTGGAACAGCTTGCCTTCAGAGATTGTGGGAATCCACCACTGGAGGTTTTTAAGAAGAAATCAAACAGTCACTTGTCTGAAATGGTATAGGTTCTCCTGCTTGAGTGGGGGGGGCTGGACTAGAAGACCTCCAAGGTCCCTTCCAGCTCTATTCTATTCTATTCTCTATTTCCTATTCTCTATTCTATTCTATTCTATTCTATTTTTATTCTACTCTACTCTATACTCTATTCTCTCTATACTCATTCCATATTCTATTCTGTTCTGTTCTATTTTCCCTTCTCCTATTCTATTCTATTCTATTCTTATTCTATTCTACTCTATTCTATATTCTATTGTTCTGTTCTATATTATTCTACTCTATTCTACTCTACTCTATACTCATTCCATATTCTATTCTGTTCTATTCTATTCTATCCTGTTCTATTCTATTCTATTTCCCCTTCTATTCTATTCTAATTCTATTCTATTCTACTCTATTCTATATTCTATTGTTCTGTTCTATATTATTCTACTCTATTCTACTCTACTCTATACTCATTCCATATTCTATTCTGTTCTATTCTATTCTATTCTATCCTATCCTGTTCTATTCTATTCTATTCTATTCTATTTTCCCTTCTCCTGTTCTATTCTATTCTTATTCTATTCTACTCTATTCTATATTCTATTGTTCTGTTCTATATTATTCTACTCTATTCTATTCTACTCTATACTCATTCCATATTCTATTCTGTTCTATCCTGTTCTATCCTGTTCTATCCTGTTCTATCCTGTTCTATCCTGTTCTATCCTGTTCTATTCTATTCTATTCTATTCTATTCTATTCTATTCTATTCTATTCTATTCTTTCTTGTTATTCCATTCCATTCCATTCTACTCTATTCTATTCTACTCTACTCATTTTTATAGCTGCCCAACTCAACCAAATCTGGGCAGCTCACAATTCCAGAGATGAAGTCCATTTATCTTCAAGTTACACAGGCTCGGGGGAAAAAAAGTACCCTAGTTTATAGTGTACTCCTAGGTAAGTGGTAACATTGTAGCCCCTTCTAATCAAAAAGTTATCGGCCACGACCAATTGACTAAAAAGAGGATTCATTTGCCGACTGTTCACAGGTTCGATCATTTTCAGTTTTCTGACTCCTGCATTAAAAGGCCACCGAATTGAGCCAGTTTGGTCTAATGGTTAAGGCAGCAGGATAGAAATCAGGAGATGGTGAGTTCTAGTTCCATCTTAGCCATAAAAGCCAGCTGGATGACTCTGGGCCAACCACCAGGAGACGGTGAGTTCTAGTTCTGCCTTGTGCGTGAAAGCCCGCCGGATGACTTTGGACCAATAACCAGGAGATGGTGAGTTCTAGTTCTGTCTTAGCCATGAAAGCCAACTTGGTGACATTGGGCCAATCAGCCAATCACCTCAGAGGGTTGTTGTGGGGAAAATAGGAGGACGGCGTATGTTGTGTATGTTTGCCACCTTGAGTTACTTATAAAGTAATAAAGGCAGGATAAAAATCAAATAAATAATCTCACCACTTGAGATCCTTCGGGATCCGTCTCCCAGGGTTATGATCCCAGATGCTTAATGGAGTCCCCCACCCCCCCACACACCCCACCCCGTTTCTTAACACAAATACTGCAGATGTGAGCAAAGCAGGTGATTGTGGCGTTTATTTCAATCTCTTTCTTTGCACAAAGTCAAAGAGGATGGAGTATCTACAAAGCCGTGGAAAGGATTTTTAGCACCGTCTCGCGAAAAAGGGGGGGAGTGGAACATCCAATACAGTAGGAGAAACGAAATACAGAGATGATGTAACCTGGGCAGCACCAAGATTTTACAGAAGGAATGCAAAGGAATTACAAGACAATAATCTTCTTTTACAAAGAAGAAGAAGAAGAAGAATCATCCAGTTGATTGACAGCATTCATTTCCCACTGGTGCCCAACAGGTATCCCCCAAAACAGAAGAAACTGGGGAAGGAATTCGTTTCATTCACAACTGAGTGCATTTCAACATTTTACAAACAAGAGTTGAAATAAAAACTTGTCTTTTCCCAGGGCAGGCTA
This sequence comes from Bothrops alternatus, assembly GCA_034064705.1. Classification (NCBI taxonomy): domain Eukaryota; kingdom Metazoa; phylum Chordata; class Lepidosauria; order Squamata; family Viperidae; genus Bothrops; species Bothrops alternatus. Next base: position 47,166 of record JARGCV010000819.1, on the reverse strand, counting down.
CTTGCGTTGGTTGAAAACGTGTTATCCCCGAGGAAAGTTTGTTAGACGTTCGTGGGAATTTTAATGTACAAAAGTGTCTTAAAAGTACACGCTTTGGATAAATTATCCATCAGCTCCCCCGTCTCCCCATTAGAGACCCTCCTGGATCAGTCACGACAAAATGACAATTAAATAATTATATATATATATGTATGTAGGTCTTTGGTTATTCAGGTTTTCTCCCGCGTAAAATTGGAAGTGTCTTGGCGACATTTTGACAAAGTCCCATTCGTCATCTTCAGGCTGGTGTTTTCGGCTTCGTGCTTCTAGGAACTCCTAGAAGCACGAAGCCGAAAACACCAGCCTGAAGATGACGAATGGTACTTCGTCGAAACGTCGCCAACACACTTCCAATTTTACGCGGGAGAAAACCCGAATAACCAAAGACCTACATACAAACACCCGCGAAAACCTCAGAAAACACACACACACACATATATATGGAGCAACACGTAGCAATCATGCACCCAATTGTGAGCAAAAGTTTCTCTCTTTTTTTGTATTTTTTCCCCAAATCTGAACTTTGCAAAATTTACTAAAAAAAAAACAAAAAACACCAACAAGAAGCAACTAAACTTTGACAAATTTGTCTCCATTCAGTATTGCAACTCTTGGGACTGTTCATTTAAACTCATCTGCTGGGCACCAATCTGGAAATGATGCTGTAAAGCACAAGATTTCAAATTTGGCCACTTAAGATGTGTGGACTTCAACTCCCAGAATTCCCTAGCCACCACGGGTGGACTTCAACTTCCAGAATCCCCTAGCCAACATGTTATAGACTTCAATTACCAGAATTCCCCAGCCAGCATATATGGACTTCAATTCCCAGCATCTCCCAGCTGGAGGATTCTGGGAGTTGAAGTCCACACCCATCTCAAAATGGCCAAGTTTGAGAAACACCGCTCTAAAAAAGAGAATATAACATTAGCATAGAACATAAAAACCAGACGGCTTATGCCTGGGATTAAAAGAGACACTTGGGTGTTAACCAGCAAAGTGAAAACTGCTGCTTCTTCTGTATCCATAAGAAGGGGATATTTCATTACTGTGCAGGTTACACAAAGATCAGACAGTGATTACATTTTATTGAACTCATATCGACAGAAGAGAATGCTTTTACCTCAGGATTAAACTGTGGGGTCCTGGATGCTCTCTGAGCTTAGTTGTTTTCTTGCAGACGTTTCATTACCCAGCTAGCTAACATCATCCGTGCTAGAAGGGAGTGGGGCTTATAAAGAGAGAGAACAAACCCCACTCCCTTCTAGCACAGATGATGTTAGCTAGCTGGGTAATGAAACGTCTGCAAGAAAACAGACCAGAGAACAACCAAGAACGCTGCATTTAACTAATAAATCCAAATGGAGAAATATTCTTCCCCCCCCCCTTCCACAATCTTGCCTTGACAGACAGCTTCTCCCATCCTTGAAAACTGTCAAAAGTCTTTTCAGATTTCCTAGGCTGCTTCAGATCTACAAGGAATATTCCTCAGGATCGTGTGTTGTGGATGTGGAAGGCAACCACAAAACTTGCAGGGTGCTTTAAGGGAGTGCCACCTCAGCATGCTTGCCTATTTTTCTCCTCCTAACCCACAATCTAGCCAATCACCATCTGCTACAGATCTTGGTTTGCATACAAATAATCCAGCTGGAGAAGGCCGTGTGCCAATTTCCGACGGTGTCTACCGGAGCCGTTTTTTTTTTCTTTTCTTTTCAGAAAAATATTCAGCATTTTCAGAGGGAAAAGACTGGGGTCCTGAAGGGCAACAGTGATCAAGTGCGCCCTTGCAGGAATGTCTTTGTGCATCAAAGAGCAGCAGGGCAGTTGACAGGCATAAAAAAATGCACCTTTCACACATACAGGTAGCCCTCGACTTACAGCAATTGATTTAGCGACCGTTCAAACTTATAACGGCACTGGAAAAAAAAAGAGAGTTACGAACAGGGTTCACATTTGCAACTGCTACGGCATCCTCGTGGGACTCGGGGTCACAATTCAGACCCTCAGCAACTGACTCGTACCTACGACGGTCGCAGTGCCCCAGGGTCGCGTGCGATCCGCTTGTGCGACTTTCCGACAAGCAAAGTCAATGGGGAAGCCAGATTCCCGGGTTATTAATGGCAAGGATTTGCTTAGCAACTATGGTGGGAAACGTCATAAAATGGGGCAAAGCTCACTTCACAAGTGTTTCACTGAGCAACTGAAATTTTGGGGGGGCAATTGGGGTGATAAAAGTCTCCCCAAATTTAACATACAGTTGAACTTTCCTTGAATTTATAAGCCAGTTAGAGCAGGGGTCTCCAACGTTGGCAACTTTTAAGACTTGTGGACTTCAACTCCCAGAATTCCCCAGCCAGCCATGGCTGGCTGGGGAATTCTGGGAGTTGAAGTCCACAAGTCTTAAAGTTGGCAAAGTTGGAGACCCCTGAGTTAGGGGAACAGATAGACATCTGCTTCCCATTCTGGGCCATTCCAAGCTGTCAATCAAGCACTTTCCATGCTGGTTTTCCCATTCCCATTCTTGGCAAATTGCAAATAAGCGTGGCTAGGTCAAACTAAGAAATCTTTTCCCTTTTTCTTGCAGGCTTTGAAAAGGTTTGCTGTTATTTCTATATCCATTTGGGAAGTCCTTGACTGGTGCTTTGTTTAGTGACCGTTCAAAATTACGACGGCACTGGAAAAAATGGACTTAACGGCCCATATGAGATCAAAGTTCAGACGTTCGGCATCTGACTTGTATTTATGAGGGTTGCAACGTCCCCTGCGGGGGGGGCTCACACGATTAGCAACATAAATTTGGGGCTCAGTCGTAAGTCGAGGACAACCTGTAGATATCATTTCAATATCCATTTCCCCCAATGGATTTTGCTGGATTATACAGGGAGGCAAAATCCGAACCTCCGAGGATAAAATTTGCATTTGGCATGCAGCAAACCGTCATCATATCGGCATTTTTTTATTATTTATTTTTTTAAAGGTCCAACTGGTTTTGGAGAGTTTTCCTAAATTTCTCCAGAGCCCTGGAGTTTTAAAAACCTCATCCTCTTCCCACCCACCCACCCCTCCCACCCCCCAGCCCCCTTTCCTGACACACACACAATCTTGGCTAACAACTTCACACGCTACATTTCTAGCACAACTAGGCTTAGAAATAACATCTTTAAGAGTAATCGTGACAGGTACTTTATAAGTGGAAAGCATTCCAGCACAAGCCCTAGCAGAGACATCATCATCACACACAAAAGGCTACAATTATTATTAATTTTTTTTGAATTTTTTTTCAGGAATCAAGCCAACCATGTTGGTTACCCATATTATCATACAACTGCACCCCCTCCCCGTCGCATCAGCCCCCCCCAATCCCAGGTGCTCCCCCCCCCTTAAATAATGTTTCCTAGCCTGGAAATTCTAGCAAACGGTTATTTCTGCTTATTTCTCCAATCTTCCTGGCCAATATTTCTACTTACTTTTCGTATGTTGTTTAAAAAAAAAAATCTCATGCTCTAGAAATAACCCTTATAATTAATCCAAGGTCTTTTCTTAAATATAGTTATCTCTGGAGCATTATTAGTCTTTCCTTCCTCCCAAAAATCTTCTTTTCCTTTAGGTTGGTGTAAATTTCCAAATCGAATTGGCGATTTGGGGGCCAAGAAACAATGAAAGATCACGGCTGCTTTTAGAATGTTTAGAATAGAATAGAGCTGGAAGGGACCCCTGGAGGTCTTCTAGTCCAGCCCCCCGCTCAAGCAAGAGAACCGATATCATAGTCTGCCAAGGAACTGTTTCAAACTTTAAAAAAAAAAAAGAATCAGAAAATGTGGCAGGTTTTGCTTGCAAAGGAGGAGAAGGGGAAATATTTTTTCTATACTTTTTGTGTTTTTTCTTTTTTTAATCCAAAATGGGCAAGGGAAGCGAGCTGTCTTAATTATCCCAAAAAAAGTCTTAATTTTTCCCAGTTTCGGCTTAAGTTTAGCGTGGCAGGTTTATCACCTTTCCCCCCCTCTCAGAAAGAAATTAAATCAATCTGTTCTATGTTAAATGATGGTGCATATATAACTGATAATAGATTATCGCTCCTGGATGGAAATATGATTGGGGAGGGGGAGGGAAGACGGGTCATTTTTAACAGTCTCTGCCCTGTCAAGATGGGTGGCTTTAAAGTCCCTGCAGTTCTTCCCACTTGCAATATTTAGCTTTAGAGCAGACAGGTCAAGAGTTTTTCGATAGGCAACCTGTCACATCTGGACTTCTGAAAGCAGGTCGTGAGCGCCTTCACAAAATGGGTGCCAAGGATATTTTCCCCACTGGCCAAACGGCATGTTTGATGGACATCCTCACTCATGCTAGGCCAGGGGTGGGCAACCTTGGCTCTTTTATGACTCGTGGACTTCAACTCCCAGAATTCCTCAGCCAGCCATGCTGAGGGGAAAGGGAGAGGTTTCCAAGCTGAGCCAGGCTGGCTGAGGAATTCTGGGAGTTGAAGTCCACCAGTCATGAAGGGACCATAGTTCCCCCATGCTGGCTGAGGAATTCTGGGAGTTGAAGTCCACCAGTCATGAAGGGACCATAGTTCCCCCATGCTGGCTGAGGAATTCTGGGAGTTGAAGTCCCCCAGTCATGAAGGGGCCATAGTTCCCTCATGCTGCCTCAGGAATTCTGGGAGTTGAAGTCCACGAGTCATGAAGGGGCCAAAGTTTCCCTCATGCTGGCTCAGGAATTCTGGGAGTTGAAGTCCCCGAGTCATGAAGGGGCCAAAGTTTCCCTCATGCTGGCTCAGGAATTCTGGGAGTTGAAGTCCACGAGTCATGAAAGAGCCAAAGTTTCCCTCATGCTGGCTCAGGAATTCTGGGAGTTGAAGTCCCCGAGTCATGAAGGAGCCATGGTTCCCCCATGCTGGCTGAGGAATTCTGGGAGTTGAAGTCCCCGAGTCATAAAAGAGCCAAAGTTGCCTATCCCTGCGCTGATCCAATGTCCGATGTCCTTTTTTGGGGGGGAGGGGGAAGAAATGCTGGGCTGAATCAGGAAAATTGAATCAACAAGGACAACTGATAGATCCATTTTGATGGATCTATTCTTCTTGGAGGCATATGCATGAGAGCCCAAAAAAAAAAAAAAAAGGAATAGCAGAACAGCAGAGCTGGAAGGGACCTTGGAGGTCATCTAGTCCAACCCCCTGCTCAGGCAGGAAACCCTACCCCATTTCAGACAAATGGCTGTCCTCTTCTTAAAAGCTTTTGTGAGGCCGATCTCAGCACATCTGGATCAGCACCATTACCTTCCATCTGCCCTCCCAAGACTAATCCAGCATTTAAACTGAAAAGTGTTAAAAGGTTATGTGGGGTCAGGCAAGTGTGAACGGGCAGAGAAGGATTTGCACAAGCAGGCATGTAATGTGTGGATCAGGACTGAAAATGTTTGTTTAATTCATAGCAAGGGCTGAGGATCTGGTTTATTCAAACTGTGAGGAAAAAAAAAATCATGAGCCGGTTCACCCAGATGTTCATGAATGCCAGGGGCCAGTCACTTATGCTGCCTTTGGAATCTTATTATTATTATTATTAATAATAATAATAATAATAATAATAATAATAATAATAATAATAATAATAATAATAAAGTTGGGAGGTACCTTGGAGGTCATCTAGTCCAACCCCCTGCTCAGGCAGGAAACCCTGGTGTTATTTATTGATTTTGTGATTTTGTTAATACAGGAAGTCCTCCCCAATTTTCGACGGTTCATTTAGTGACCGTCCACAGTTACAACGGCACTGGGAAAAAAGAGACTTATGAACCAACTTTCACACTTGGGACCAATTTTCACACGACCTTTGCAGCATCCCCGTGGTGGTCACGTGATCAAAATTCAGATGCCTGGGCAACTGACTCGTATTTACGAGGGTGGCAGTGTCCCGAGATCTCTTTTTACGACCTTCTGGCAAGCAAAATCAACGGGGGAAGCCATAATTCACTTAAGAGCTGGGTTAATGACTTAACTGCAGTGATTCCGTTAAGGACTGAGGCAAGAAAGGTCGTAAAACGGGGGGGCGAAACTTGCTGAACAAACTGTCTTGCTTAAGCAACTGTAATTTTGAGCCTCAGTTGTGTTCGTTAAGTTGAGAACTACCTGTATTTCCTAGTTTGTGTTGTAGATAGTATATTGTGGGTCAGGCTGTTATACCAGTTCAAATAATAATAATAATTGCTAAGGATAATTGAAGACCCCATTTTGCTTCCTTTGGAAAACACCTGCCTCTTCTCTCCCCCCATCCCATCCTTTCTGCTTATAACCCAACCAGCTTCGTGAGTTTTGGAAGCAAAGATGCCACCCAATTTGTTTCATACATTTAGGACGAGGAAACTTCCAGCTCTGCTCCCATTTTTCCGCTAAAACCGTCGTGCCCATGTGGAGAAATGTGCTCTTCCTTGCGCATTAAAGGAGAATTTTAATCTCCTTAAAAACCCAACAAGAGCGAGCTTCTAATACAGTCGGAGCATACGCTGATTAGAAGTCTCTAATTAATTTTGTGGCGAGGAAGGAAGGAAGGAAGGAAGGAAGGAAGGAAGGAAGGAAGGAAGGAAGGAAGGAAGGAAGGAAGGAAGGAAGGAAGGAAGGAAGGAAGGAAGGAAGGAGAAATAAACAGAGAGACAGGAAAAACAGCCAAGCAACTGCCGTGAATTACTCTTTCGCTTCGGCCAACTTATTGTTAATTTCTTTACTTTTCTCCTTGTCCTCGGCCGTCGTCGTTCTGCTGGTTGCTTCCGTGCTTTTCTTCTTGGATGCCCGGCTGGTTGCCATCTGCTTATCTTTGGGCTTTTTCAGAGATTTATGGCTTGGGGTCGTCTTTTTTGGCTTCGAAGGCTGAGGATTGGGCTTCTCCACCTGGTCGGAACCAACAAGTCCATCAGGGTGAAGGACGGTCACGATAGACACAGGGAAGGGAGGGAAAGTGGGGGAAAGTGAATTTAGATAGAGAATTGCCCAGAACAGGCAACAGAAGTGCCCGGAGGAGGCAGGAAATGCCAGGGGATTATCCAGACACTACGGTGATACAAGGCAGCAAGTAAGCAAATATACATTAATGTGTATTCAGGAGAGATGAGAATGGCTGAGGAAGGTAATCAGACAGATGAAAAAAAATAATAAGCTGGATAAATAATCTCTTTTCATTTTCCTAAACCGCAAAAGCTCATTTAGCGTCGAGCCCTTTATATCTCAGATTCCACTTCTCCACTCTTTCAGCAGCACCATTCACAGACAGGGCCACGTCAAAAGCAGTGTGCTGGCAGCCACAAGCACCCCATGCAAACAGCCCAGCAAATTCCCCATGGTGTGCTGTCTTACTCTCTTGCAATCCCTTTCTCTCCAATCGCTCCGTTCTATGAGGAGGGTGGAGAAAAAAAGACCCCACGATGTGCCTACTTTACTCTCTTGTGATCCCTTTCTCTCCATTCTGTAAGGAGTGGGGGAGAGAGAGAAAACTATTTCAGGGTGTCACAATGCCTGCCTTGCCCCTTTTTGATGTGTGCTGCTACGTTGCATGTCAAAGGGGCAGCATCTACACCTGGGTCTCAAAGCAAGCTATGATCTCCTGCAGAGGGTTGAATGCCAATGATCGTCTCCAGGCCTTACCTTTGGAGACTCTTTCTGCGGTTCACTATAGAGAGTGCGTATCCTTCGGTGCTCCAGGAATTTGTTACTTGGCGGGCCAGGCTTTGCTCCCTCGGCAGTGAACTGGGAACTGTAGCTTGTCTGGTGGATGATTTTGTCATCTGGAGGCTCATATTGAGACTTGGCTTTGATCGCTCTCACCGGCTTGATGTCCGTCCACGGTCGAAATTCGTTTCTGGGGGAGCAGAAAAGTGGAAAGAGAACAGGAAAATAATAACCACCACCACAATACAGGTAGCCCTAGACCAGGGGTAGGCAACCTGGGCTCTTTTATGACTCGTGGACTTCAACTCCCAGAATTCCTGAGCCAGCCATGCTGAGGGGCAGGGAAAGGTTTCCAAGCTGAGCCATGCTGGCTCAAGAATTCTGGGAGTTGAAGTCCACGAGTCATGAAGGGGCCATAGTTCCCCCATGCTGGCTCAGGAATTCTGGGAGTTGAAGTCCACGAGTCATGAAGGGGCCTTCGTTCCCCCATGGTGGCTCAGGAATTCTGGGAGTTGAAGTCCACGAGTCATGAAAGGGCCATAGTTTCCCCCATGCTGGCTCAGGAATTCTGGGAGTTGAAGTCCACGAGTCATGAAGGGGCCACAGTTCCCCCATGCTGGCTCAGGAATTCTGGGAGTTGAAGTCCACGAGTCATGAAGGGGCCATAGTTCCCCCATGCTGGCTGAGGAATTCTGGGAGTTGAAGTCCACGAGTCATGAAGGGGCCACAGTTCCCCCATACTGGCTGAGGAATTCTGGGAGTTGAAGTCCCCGAATCATGAGGGGGCCACAGTTCCCCTATGCTGGCTCAGGAATTCTGGGAGTTGAAGTCCACGAGTCATGAAGGGGCCATAGTTTCCCCCATGGTGGCTCAGGAATTCTGGGAGTTGAAGTCCACGAGTCATGAAGGGGCCACAGTTCCTCCATGCTGGCTCAGGAATTCTGGGAGTTGAAGTCCACGAGTCATGAAGGGGCCACAGTTCCCCCATGCTGGCTCAAGAATTCTGGGAGTTGAAGTCCACGAGTCATGAAGGGGCCTTAGTTCCCCCATGCTGGCTCAGGAATTCTGGGAGTTGAAGTCCACGAGTCATGAAGGGGCCACAGTTCCCCCATGCTAGCTGAGGAATTCTGGGAGTTGAAGTCCACGAGTCATGAAGGGGCCTTAGTTCCCCCATGCTGGCTCAGGAATTCTGGGAGTTGAAGTCCATGAGTCATGAAGGGGCCACAGTTCCCCCATGGTGGCTCAGGAATTCTGGGAGTTGAAGTCCACGAGTCATGAAGGGGCCATAGTTCCCCCATGCTGGCTGAGGAATTCTGGGAGTTGAAGTCCACGAGTCATGAAGGGGCCTTATTTCCCCCATGCTGGCTCAGGAATTCTGGGAGTTGAAGTCCACGAGTCATGAAGGGGCCTTAGTTCCCCCATGCTGGCTCAGGAATTCTGGGAGTTGAAGTCCACGAGTCATGAAGGGGCCACAGTTTCCCCCATGATGGCTCAGGAATTCTGGGAGTTGAAGACCACGAGTCATGAAGGGGCCACAGTTCCCCCATGCTGGCTCAGGAATTGTGGGAGTTGAAGTCCATGAGTCATGAAGGGGCCAAAGCTTCCCTCATGCTGGCTCAGGAATTCTGGCAGGAAGTCCACAAGTCATTAAGGGGCCATAGTTCCCTCATGCTGGCTGAGGAATTCTGGGAGTTGAAGTCCACGAGTCATGAAGGGACCATAATTTCCCCATGCTGGCCGAGGAATTCTGGGAGTTGAAGTCCACAAGTCATGAAAGGGCCTTAGTTCCCCCATGCTGGCTCAGGAATTCTGGGAGTTGAAGTCCACGAGTCATGAAAGGGCCTTAGTTCCCCCATGCTGGCTCAGGAATTCTGGGAGTTGAAGTCCACGAGTCATGAAAGGGCCTTAGTTCCCCCATGCTGGCTCAAGAATTCTGGGAGTTGAAGTCCACCAGTCATGAAGGGGCCTTCGTTCCCCCATGCTGGCTCAGGAATTCTGGGAGTTGAAGTCCACGAGTCATGAAGGGGCCATAGTTCCCCCATGCTGGCTCAGGAATTCTGGGAGTTGAAGTCCACGAGTCATGAAGGGGCCTTCGTTCCCCCATGCTGGCTCAGGAATTCTGGGAGTTGAAGTCCACGAGTCATGAAGGGGCCATAGTTTCCCCCATGGTGGCTCAGGAATTCTGGGAGTTGAAGTCCACGAGTCATGAAGGGGCCACAGTTCCCCCATGCTGGCTCAAGAATTCTGGGAGTTGAAGTCCACGAGTCATGAAGGGGCCATAGTTCCCCCATGCTGGCTGAGGAATTCTGGGAGTTGAAGTCCACGAGTCATGAAGGGGCCTTAGTTCCCCCATGCTGGCTCAGGAATTCTGGGAGTTGAAGTCCACGAGTCATGAAGGGGCCTTAGTTCCCCCATGCTGGCTCAGGAATTCTGGGAGTTGAAGTCCACGAGTCATGAAGGGGCCACAGTTTCCCCCATGGTGGCTCAGGAATTCTGGGAGTTGAAGACCACGAGTCATGAAGGGGCCACAGTTCCCCCATGCTGGCTCAGGAATTGTGGGAGTTGAAGTCCATGAGTCATGAAGGGGCCAAAGCTTCCCTCATGCTGGCTCAGGAATTCTGGGAGGAAGTCCACAAGTCATTAAGGGGCCATAGTTCCCTCATGCTGGCTGAGGAATTCTGGGAGTTGAAGTCCACGAGTCATGAAGGGACCATAATTTCCCCATGCTGGCCGAGGAATTCTGGGAGTTGAAGTCCACAAGTCATGAAAGGGCCTTAGTTCCCCCATGCTGGCTCAGGAATTCTGGGAGTTGAAGTCCACGAGTCATGAAAGGGCCTTAGTTCCCCCATGCTGGCTCAGGAATTCTGGGAGTTGAAGTCCACGAGTCATGAAAGGGCCTTAGTTCCCCCATGCTGGCTCAGGAATTCTGGGAGTTGAAGTCCACGAGTCATAAAGGGGCCAAAGCTTCCCTCATGCTGGCTCAGGAATTCTGGGATGAAGTCCACAAGTCATTAAGGGGCCATAGTTCCCTCATGCTGGCTGAGGAATTCTGGGAGTTGAAGTCCACGAGTCATGAAGGGGCCACAGTTCCCCCATGCTGGCTGAGGAATTCTGGGAGTTGAAGTCCACAAGTCATGAAGGGGCCAAGGTTGTCTACCCCTGCCCTATACCAGCGGTAGGCAACCTTGGCTCTTTCATGACTCGTGGACTTCAACTCCCAGAATTCCTGAGCCAGCCACGCTGAGGGGAAAGGGAGAAGTTTCCAAACTGAGCCATGCTGGCTAAGGAATTCTGGGAGTTGAAGTTCGCAAGTCATAAAAGAGCCAAGGTTGCCTACCCCTGCCCTAGACTCACAACCATTTGTTTAGTGATGATTCAAACTTACAGTGGCACTGAAAAAAGTGACTTATGACTGACTTTCACACTTATGACCATTGCAGCATCCCCACGGTTACGTGATCAAATTTTGGGTGTTTAGCAACTGACACGTACCACGTTTCCCCAGAAGTAAGACCTATACCAACAATAAGCCCTAGCATGGGGATGGGCCTAATATTGAATTGTTTATTTGTATGTTGTGAGCCGCTCCGAGTCTGCGGAGAGGAGCGGCATACAAATCCGATAAATAAATAAATAAATAAATAAATAAATAAATAAATAAGCCCTACCCCAAAAATAAGCTGTAGTTTTGGGGTGAGGCACACACCTAAAAATCAAGCTAGGGTGCGGTGGGGTGGGGTAGAGTTGCCCCACCCGCCCCGCCCCCGCTTCCCTTGCAGCCATGCCTCTTTTGCCGGCCCACGTCTTCTTCTGAGGCCTCTTCTGCAGCCGGGCCTGCATTTCTCAGTGACGGGCCTTTCTGGAAGGCCTCTGTAGCCAAGAACCGAGCTGTGGGTTCAAACCCTACCTCGGTTCTGCAAGATCCCTGCAGCCAAACACCAAGCTAGGGATTGAATCCATAGCTCGGTACTCGGCTGCTTAGGCCTTCCGGAAAGGCCTGACTGCAAAATGCAGGCTCGAATGCAGCTGCAGAACTGTGGCCCCTGAAGAAGTGGACTGGCGGGGTGGGGCTGTCAGTGTTGGAGGTGAGGTAAGGCCTGCCCCGAAAATAAGACCTGGTACCACTTTTGGAGGGAGGGGGGAAATAAGACCAGGTCTTATTTTCAGGGAAACATGATAATTATGAGAGTTGCAATGTCTTGGAGTTTTGTGATCGGTTTGTAACCTACCCAGCTGGCAAAAATTGAACAGCCCTACCTCAACAAAGGGAGACGGATACCACATCCTCTATCTCCAGTCTACAACACGGTCCACACCCATTTGCACCACTCAGGTGACCCTGAGGATGCAGGTGACCCTCCAGGTGGCCTCAACAACTGTCTAAAAGAATGCAAATGACCAGCTGTCCGCAAGGAGTATAAATCCTTCCATTCCCCACCATCCAGTCCGAGCTGAAGAAGCTTCCTGGAATGAGAAGTGAAACGTCTGATCATCTTTGTTGCTCTTCTCGAGACTCTAGAACAGCGGTTCTCAACCTATGGGTCGCGACCCTATTTGGGGCCGAACGACCGTTTCGCGGGGGTCGCCGGACACCGCGGTCCGCCATTTTGTTTTTGTTTTTTTCGTCGCGCGCGCGCTGCGCATGCACAGTTCGGGCCATCGCGTGCGCCGCGCATGCGCGGATCGGCCCATCACTGTCCGCCATTTTGTTTTTTTGTTTTTTCGTCTCGCGCACGCGCTGCGCATGCACGGATCTGCCCGTCGCGGTCCGCCATTTTGGGGTTTTTTTGTTTTTTTTCGTCGCGCGTGCCGCGCATGCGCGGATTGGCCCGGCACGCATGGGCGGGGCAAGTGGGGTCTCAACCTGAAAAAGGTTGAGAACCACTGCTCTAGAAAGAGTGCAGAAAAGAGCAACAAAGATGATTAGGGGACTGGAGGCGAAAAGATACAAAGAATGGCTGCTGGAATTGGGTATGTCTGGTTTAACGAAGAGAAGGACGAGGGGGGACAGGATAGCAATATTCCAATATCTCAGGGGCTGCCCCAAAGAAGAGGGAGTCAAGCTATTCTCCAAAGCGCCTGAAGGCGGAAGAAGAAACAACGGATGGAAACTCATCAAGGAGAGAAACAACCTAGAACTAAGGAGAAACTTCCTGACAGTGAGAACAATTAACCAGTGGAACCACCTGCCTCCAGAAGCGGTGAAGGCTCCAACACTGGAAGGTTTTAAAGAAGAGACTGGAGAGCCCTTTGTCTGAAATGCTACAGGGTTTTCTGTCTGAGCAGAAGGTTAGACTAGAAGACCTCCATGGTCCCTTCCAATTCTGGGATTCTGCAATCACACAGCCTTGAAAAATTTAGTGTTTTTGTTTTCCTTGCAAATTTAGTGTTGTTTTTTTCTTCCCCAACCGGAAAAAAAAAAAAAGGCCTGCAACTTATCTTGAAAATTTCTCCCCCTTTCAGAAGCAGCCTCTGTATATTGTCTTCTTGGTTTAGATTTGACGAAGTCACCCTCCATAATTCTTCTCCCATTTACCAGCATCCTCTTTGCAGCTCCGTTGCATCAGACTGCAATTCCCCGAGGCTTTGCGTGGTTCAAAGGAGGCTTTGCGTGGTTCAAAGCAAAAGCCTCAGACACTTTATTCCTGTTGTTGTTGCTTTTGTGATGGGCTCCAGTTTCTAGCGTGAACATTTCTTCGTCTCTTTATGAGTTCTTCTACAGGTAGTCCTCAACTTACGCCTGTAATTGAGCTCGTGATTACAGTAGTTAAGTGTTGGCAGTCATTAAGTGGGTCACCCCGCTTGATTTTATGACCTTTTTGCAGCGGGCATTAAGCGAATACTACCCTTATTAAGCAAATATGGTTATTGGCCCAAAGTCACCCAGCCAGCTTTTATGGCTAAGGCGGGACTAGAACTCACCGTCTCCTGGTGATTGGCCCAAAGTCACCCAGCCGGCTTTCATGCCTAAGGTAGGACTAGAACTCACCACCTCCTGGTGATTGGCTCAAAGTCACCCAGCCGGCTTTCATGCTTAAGGCGGGACTAGAACTCACCACTTCCTGGTGATTGGCCCAAAGTCACCCAGTTGGCTTTCATGCCTAAGGTAGGACTAGAACTCACCACCTCCTGGTGATTGGCTCAAAGTCACCCAGCCGGCTTTCATGCTTAAAGCGGGACTAGAACTCACCACCTCCTGGTGATTGGTCCAAAGTCACCCAGCTGGCTTTCATGCCTAAGGCGGGACTAGAACTCACTGTCTCCTGTGATTGGTCCAAAGTCGCCTAGCTGGCTTTCATGCCTAAGGCGGGACTTGAACTCAAGATTTCCCGCTTTCTAGCCTGGTGCCTTTAACCACTAGATGAAACTGGTTCTTTTTGCTGTAACGGGAAATAAACGTTGGAAACCAGCGAAAAAAGAAAAAAAAAACAACCCTGAAAATCATAGTCACAATTGCAAGATGCAGAAAACAGTGACAAACGTGAGCTGGTTGCCATGCAACCCCCAAAAATGTGATCATGTGAAACTTTTTGCAGCCATCCTTAACTTCAAAATCAGATCCTAAGTACCTTCTAAGAGGGATTTCTCGTACCTGAAGAGTCACAAAGCCACTGGTCATTCAATGTGGACCCTCTGTCCAGATATAAAATTGCCTTGCCTGCAGCCCAAACACCAAATTTGCTCCAGCAGTTTCTGCCAGGTGTGGTTTGTTTCTCAATGCAGAAAAAGTCCCAAACAAAGAGGAACGTGAACACACAGACAAAAAAAAATGTGCAATTCTACACAAATTATCTATCTATCTATCTATCTATCTATCTATCTATCTATCTATCTATCTATCTATCTATCTATCTATCTATCTATCTATCTACCTACCTACCTACATCTATCTATCTATCTACCTACCTACATCTATCTATCTATCTATCTATCTACCTACCTACATCTATCTATCTATCTATCTATCTATCTACCTACCTACCTACATCTATCTATCTATCTATCTATCTATCTACCTACATCTATCTATCTATCTATCTATCTATCTATCTATCTATCTATCTATCTATCTATCTATCTACCTACCTACCTACATCTATCTATCTATCTATCTATCTATCTATCTACATCTATCTATCTATCTATCTATCTATCTATCTATCTATCTATCTATCTATCAACCGACCGACCTACATCTATCTATCTATCTATCTATCTATCTATCTATCTATCTATCTATCTATCTATCTATCTATCTATCTATCTACCTATCAACCGACCGACCTACATCTATCTATCTATCTATCTATCTATCTATCTATCTATCTATCTATCTATCTATCTATCTATCTATCTATCTATCTATCTATCTCCTTCCCTCCCTCCCTCCCTCCCTCCCTCCCTCCCTCCCTCCCCCTCCCTCTCTCTCCCTCTCTCTCTCTCTCTCTCTCTCTCTCTCTCTCTCTCTCTCTCTCTCTCTCTCTCTCTCTCTCTCTCTCTCTCCCCACCTACCTACCTACCTAATCGGTCTAATTTGTATTATTTTTACAAATAACTCAAGGTGGCAAATGTATCCACAATTTCCTCCTCCTATTTTACCCACAACAAAAACAACAACTCTGGGAGGTGAGTTGGGCTGAGAGAGAGGGAGGGAGGGACTGGCCGAAAGACACCCAGCAAAGGGCTTATTTCATCCCTTTGTGAATGTTATCCAAACGGTCTCCATTTAAATTTCTGGACCAGGTGAATCTCAACTTGCCCGAGACACAAATGCCCAGGATTTCTCACCAAAGGTCCAATCACCAAATAAAATTCTGAAGCAAACAACTTTTAACTTCATTCCAGCTTTGAGAAACAGGAGGCCTTTTCACACTCTTTGGTTTTGCTGCTAGCAGTTTTCTCTCTGCGGCATAGGAAAAAAAAGACTCTGAAATTACAGCCGGCGTGCAGTTGCACATTCTGAATGGATCTCCTTACACAACCCTAGCCAGGTCATCCGTTTAATCTGCACAGCTACCGTTATATGCGGTGAGAAATACCTACTACGTGATGGAATTTCATGCCAACCGAATCCTAGGTTTTCCTAAAAGGCAGTGTTTCTCCTGACCAACTTGGAATACTGCACCTCCAGTTTCCCCTCCTCTCTCTTAATTTCTAGCCTAGTTTGTTTGGAAAAGATGGAAAGAGGCCCGCAGGCAGAAATCTAGTTTAGTTTAATGAAAAGAAGGACGAGGGGGGACATGATAGCAGTCTTCCAATATCTCAGGGGCTGCCCCAAAGAAGAGGGAGTCAAGCTATTCTCCAAAGCCCCTGAAGGCAGGACAAGAAGCAACGGATGGAAACTCATCCAGGAGAGAAGCAACCTAGAATTAAGGAGAAATTTCCTGACACTGAGAACAATGAACCAGTGGAACAGCTTGACACCAGAAGTTGTGGCTTCTCCAACACTGGAGGTTTTTAAGAAGAGATTTGACAATCATTTGTCTGAAATGGTGTAGAGCAGGGTTCCCCAACTTCCGGACCAAAATACAGGTAGTCCTCAACTTACGACCACAATTGACCCCCAAAATTTCTGTTAAGCGAGTCAGCTGTTCCATGAGTTTTACCCATTTTACAATCTTTCTTGTCAAAAGTTGTTAAGTGAAAAGCTGCAGTCGTGAAGTTAATAACGTGACTGTTAAGTGAACCCAGTGTCCCCATCTGACGTGTGTCAGAAGGTTGCAAAAGGGGGAATCACATAATTTTGGGACGCTGCAACGGTCATAAAGACGAGTCAGTGACCAAGCATCTGAATTTGGATCGCAGGACCGTGGGGATGCTGCAACTTTGCAAGTGTGAAAAACCATCATAAATCATTTTTTTTCCAGTGCCGCTGTTAACTTTGAATGGTCACTAAATGAATAATTGTCGTAAGTTGAGGACTACCTGAAAAATAAAGCAAGAGGCACCCAAAGAGTCTTGCACTCCAGGCTAGAGTTCTCACAAGTCACTTAAGCAGGTAAGTCTTACTGGAAACTCTGCCAACATAGACCTTAATAGGGTTTAAAAGCATCATGACAGGAACGCAAGTCCTAACTAACTTGCTGCAGGAAGCACCTAATCTTATAGTGCCCTGACTTCAGCAGCCAGCACCTTCGCCATTGGCTAGGCAAGCAGCAGGAGGTGTGGCTTGCCCAGCGTAGCCAATCAGCGTTTGGAGAAGAGTGTTTCATACTCTGGAATAATGTAAAGCAGTGCTTCTCAGCCTTGTAGACGTGTGTGGACTTCAACTCCCAGAATTCCCCAGCCAGCTATGCTGGCTGGGGAATTCTGGGAGTTGAAGTCCACACATCTTTGAGGTGCCAAGATTGAGAAATACAGATAGAGAGGCTTGATTTTTGGGGGGGGGCATTCTTTTGCCTGCAGAACTACCGGTATATAGGCCTTTTCTCTACCAGAGACCCCTTTTAAATACATTTTGGGGCCACGGCCATAGCCCGCCAAGACTTAAGATTTAAATCATAACACTTCTCAAGCCTCCGTGGACCCCTTGTGATGGCCACAGGTTGACAACCACTGATGTAAGATAAATGGGTTAAATCAGTGTTTCTGAACCTTAGCAACTTTTAAGATGAGCGGACTTCAACTCCCAGAATTTCCTAGCCCAGGGCTAGGCAACCTTGGCTCTTTTATGACATAGGGACTTCAACTCCCAGAATTCCTGAGCCAGCATGGGGAAACTATGGCCCCTTCATAACTCATGGACTTCAACTCCCAGAATTCCTGGGCCAGCATGGGGGAACTATGGCCCCTTCATGACTGGTGGACTTCAACTCCCAGAATTCCTCAGCCAGCATGGGGGAACTATGGCCTCTTCATAACTTGTGGACTTCAACTCCCAGAACTCCTGAGTCAGCATGTGGGAACTATGGCCCCTTCATGACTCGTGGACTTCCAGAATTCCTGAGCCAGCATGTGGGAACTATGGCCCCTTCATAACTTGGGGACTTCAACTCCCAGAATTCCTCAGCCAGCATGGGGGAACTATGGCCTCTTCATAACTTGTGGACTTCAACTCCCAGAATTCCTCAGCCAGCATGGGGGAACTATGGCCCCTTCATGACTGGTGGACTTCAACTCCCAGAATTCCTCAGCCAGCATGGGGGAACTATGGTCCCTTCATGACTGGTGGACTTCAACTCCCAGAATTCCTCAGCCAGCATGGCTCAGCTTGGAAACCTTTCCCTTTCCCCTCAGCATGGCTGGCTCAGGAATTCTGGGTATTGAAGTCCACAAGTCATAAAAGAGCCAAGGTTGCCTACTCCTGCCCTAGCCCATGCGTGGGCTGGGGAATTCTGGGAGTTGAAGTCCACACATCTTAATATGTTGCTGAAGTTGAAACACACTGGGCAGAATTACTGGTTTTAGATGTTCTCACACCACATTAATTCTCACAATATTCCCCCACAGGTGCTACAACCACTGGTTTACAAGGCCGAAGTTAATGAAAGCATTCAGAACCCCGTTGGAGACTTTGTCGGTTTAATTCTTGCTTATATTGTACTTCAGCTGGGGTCTACGTGGGCTGGGTAGTATAATGGGATTCTAAAACAAACCAAAAGGAAATAAAGTCAGTTAATTGGGTTTAATTAGGCAAATGGACTCAGTACAGAAATAATTACCACTTGTCCTCATAATTTTGGCTTCTACTTTTGAGTGGAGCTCAGTAGCAGAATAAAAGGTTTGAAGAACTGGTATGAAAATATAACCATTTGTAAATTCATAGATAGGTGCTGCAAAAATGTGAGGATTTTGGAAAACTCAACTGCATTTTTATGTAAAGCTTGTTTGCGATGGTCGTTCTAGTTTTCAATCTTGGCAAGTCTTCAACTTAAAAAGATTTCCTAAGTCACTCCAACTGGTTAAAACTGGGAAATTTGGCTTTTTG
This sequence comes from Bothrops alternatus, assembly GCA_034064705.1. NCBI lineage: Eukaryota > Metazoa > Chordata > Lepidosauria > Squamata > Viperidae > Bothrops > Bothrops alternatus. The sequence continues at coordinate 28,546 of JARGCV010000819.1, read as the reverse complement.
GGAGTCCGGGACATCAACACATTTGGGGATTGCTTTTAGTGCTTGCTGGACAATCTCCAAATGAAATCCACAGCCAGCGTTAAAAAAAAAAATGGAAAGGGATGCACACTTTAATATCTATTAAGAAATCCTGCAATTCTGCAAAAGCACAGGTGGTTGCTGAATTTATAGCGGTCAAAAAAAACTCAAACTGGTAGCTTGGAACCTGCATTGCAATCTCCTTTTTCAGCACATATTTATGGGGGTGTTTTTGATCACCCCTAAAAAACATCCTGGCTGAACTAAAACAATTCCAGATATCTAACAGGTTTCCATGCTGGGTCCTCTGGAAATGCAGAGTTCTTTAGCCCAAGTAGCTAAACCACTGTGGCTACATGAGAATTTGAAGCTGATACCTCCCTATCACCCCTGGACAATTAAACAAAGATATGATAATAATGATAATAATGATAATAACAACAACAACAACAACAACAACAACAACAATAATAATAATAATAATAATAATAATAATAATAGAGTTGGAAGGGACCTTGGAGGTCTTCTAGTCCAACCCCCTGCTCAGGCAGGAAACCCTATATCAGGGGTCTTCAGACTTGGCCCTTTTATGACTCATGGACTTCAACTCCCAGAATTCCTCAGCCAGCATGGGGGAACTATGGCCCCTTCATGACTTGGGGACTTCAACTCCCAGAATTCCTCAGCCAGCATGAGGGAACTATGGGCCCTTCATGACTCGTGGACTTCAACTCCCAGAATTCCTGAGCCAGCATGGGGGAACTTTGGCCCCTTCATGACTGGTGGACTTCAACTCCCAGAATTCCTCAGCCAGCATGGGGGAACTTTGGCCCCTTCATGACTCGTGGACTTCAGCTCCCAGAATTCCTCAGCCAGCATGGGGGAACTATGGCCCCTTCATGACTCGTGGACTTCAACTCCCAGAATTCCTCAGCCAGTATGGGGGAATTATGGCCCCTTCATGACTCCTGGACTTCAACTCCCAGAATTCCTGAGCCAGCATGGGGGAACTAAGGCCCCCTTCATGACCTGTGGACTTCAACTCCCAGAATTCCTCAGCCAGTCATGCTGGCTGAGGAATTCTGGGAGTTGAAGTCCACAAGTCACAAAAGGGCCAAGTTTGAAGACCCCTGCCCTATACCAGTTCAGACAAATGGTTGTCCATACAGGTAATCCTCAACTTAACAACCCAAACTGAACCCAACCTTTCTAAGCCAGGCACGTGTTAAACGAATTTTGCCTCACGATACCTTTCTTGCCCACGGTTCTTAAAGCAAATCCTTGCCGTCATTGAAGCGAGTAACACAGTTAAGTGAAAGTGGTTTCCCCCTTGACTTTGTCGTGTCAGACGGTCGCCAAAGGGGATCACCTGACCTCAGCAGACACCGCAACCGTCATCGATACACGCCAAATTGGCACGCTTCTGAATTTTTGATCAGGTGACCACTGGGAGGCTGCGACGGTCATAAAGTGAGAAAACGGTCACTAAATGGACCCCCGGGTCCCAGATCTGCCAAAGGAGACGGTCCGTCTTCCATAGGGATGAAACTCAAGACATCCCTTCACCCCGCCCTGCGTATTTGGGGGGTCCTCACCTGTAAGAGGAGGTGGTCACCTTGCCTGTAACTTCCTGCTTGATCTGCCGGTTGAGGGCGTCCACCACCGCCCGTCCTTTCCCAGCCTCCTGGCTCCCCGAAGATGCCGGCTGCTGCTGGGGGGGCCAAGCCAGGTCTTCAGACAGGTGGGCCCTCTTTTTGCTCTTGGATAACCTTTCTTCGGAGGTGGACAACCCCGCCGGCTCCTCTTTCCTTCGCTCCAGCCGATCGTGGTCTATCTGAGAGCGGCTTCTTCTTTCCCAGCTGCTGGACCGTTCCTTGGCCCCTTTGTCCAGCTCCACCACGGCCGGGATGGCCATCTCCTTGGGGATCCAGGGGTGGTCCCCTCTCTTGGGGATGGGCCAAGGACGGAAGTCCTTCTGATACTGGCTCTGCCTGGCAAAGGGCTGGTCCGACGGGTGGTACTCGCTCTTGGGCTTGCAGCTGGGCTCCGGCCCCTGGATTTTCCAGGCCTTGAAATCATGCCGCATCACCGAGTCCTGGGAGCCTGGATCTTTGGGCTGGGAGGGGGCGCCAGCTTTGGGCGGGGGTCCCGGCCCGGGGTCTGCCCCCGAGGCAGGCCTGGCGAGGCCATCTGAGTCACCCCCAAGGGCGGCTGGCTGGGTGTCGATGGCCGAGGGCAACGGGCGGGCTGGCTGCTGCTGCTGCTGCTGGAAGACCACCTGCGTGCCGGGCAGCTCGGTGGCTTCGGAGTACTTGGTGAAGACCAAAGGCACCGCGATGTCGGCTTTGTCCAGCTGGTTCCAGAAGCGGGCAATGCAGCACGCCCGGCTGATGCACGGCCAAGCCATCTCGGCCGTGGGGTCCTGCCCTCGCTCCCCTGCCACGGTCCAGCCTGCTCACGACCCCCCTCTAGACAGACAATGAAGACCCCCCCCTGCTGCCCAAAGACCCCCTCCCCCACTGGCTCCAGACCCCCCTTTGTTGGGCAAGCTCAGCCTCCCTTCCCCAAGAGCCCCCCCTCCCCAAATGCAAGATGCTCCAGACAGAAGGCCAAGCAAAAGACCCCTCCCCAATTAAGGGGATGCTAATTCCCCCCCTCCATCAGGTTAGGGAAGCAGCAGGAGGGAGAGAGGGAGGGGCAGGCAAGCAGGCAGACACCCCCTCCCCTTGTTTCTCAAGCCTGCAGAGGGTCAAGGAAAGGGGGAGATAGATCTCCCACCCACCCCCCCACCCCAAAATAAGGCCGGTGCCCAACGAGGCGCAGCCCCTGCAGAAGCCAAAGGCGGGCTGGGCGGCGGGGGCTGCGGCAGAGACAGCGGCCCCACCCAGCCGGGATGTCGAAGAGGAGGAGGGAGGGGGCGAGCAGCTGCCGCCGCCAGCGCGCAGGCGCAAGACGGGCTGAGTGGGGCGGGGATGGACGGGGTGGGAGGGGGGGAGGAAATCAGGCGGGTGCCTTTAACCCTTCCCTGCCCCGCCCGGCCGAAGGATGCTCTCCGCCTCGGCTGAGGATGCTGGGCCGGGTGGTCCCGGCGGCGGGGATCGGATCCTCCGGCGTCGGCTTTTCCAAGGCTTTTTGCAAGGCTTTCGCAAGGCGGCAGTCCTCAGTGGGGCGCGGCTCTCCGGGTCAAGGCGACGGGCTTTCCCTCCCCCCCATGGGAAAAAGGGAGGGAGAGGACCGGTCCACTCAGGCGACGGAAAAGGGGGGTGGGTGGGTGGGTCAGATTGGATCGTACCATTCCAGCCGGCACGGTTGGGGTGGGGGGAGGGGGACTCAGAGCGGACCGTGGCACTTTGCATCTGCATTGGGGGGGGAAGAGAGAGGAAGGTGGAGTGTACCATTCTGGAACGCTGGGTGGGGGGCGAATGACTCTTCGTCTTACTCAAGCTGCTAGTCCCTCTTGTTCTGTATAGCCTCCGTTAGGAGCTTTACCATAATCCTTTGAAGCAACCACTTGCCCGATGCGGGAGGGGGGGGACGGCTGGTGGAAGGCTAGCAGTTCCATTTGGGTTGGGTTGGGTTTAGGGGTAGTAAAGGTAGTAAAATAGGTAAACGGGGGTTAACGGAAAGGGAATCATAAGTTGGTCTGAATAGCTGCCTCTGCAGCCTCGCCAGCGCTGAGTCATGTCTGAAGCTTCATCAAGAAACAGGGAGGGACACAAAATTTCAGACTGCGAGAAATTGTCCCTACTGCTGTTTGGTCCTGGCTTACAATATATTTCTATTTCTCCCCTGGCTTTATATAATGGGACAGGATAAAAGAAAAGGAAAATGTTAAATCTTATCTGTTTTTCACTCTCTGTCTGCCTTTCTCTCTTTTTTTTTAATCTATTATCTGTTCATATCTATCCATCTATCCATACTTTTGTCTACTTATTTCTGTCTGTCTTTCTGTCTGTCTGTCTATCTTCTATATCTATCATCTATATAATCTATCTTTCTACTTATATATATGTCTATCTCTATCATCTATATCTGCCTACCATCTATCATCTATCTTTCTTATATATATGTCTATTCATATCTATTTGTCCATATCTATCTATCTATCTATCTATCTATCTATCTATCTATCTATCTATCTATCTATCTATCTATCTCTGTCTATCTATCTATCTATCTCTATCTATCTATCTATCTATCTATCTATCTATCTGTATATCGGTTATCTATCTGTCTATCTGTCTATCTGTATATCAGTTATCTATCTGTCTATCTATTTCTATCCATCCATCTATCTATCTATCTATCTATCTATCTATCTATCTATCTATCTATCTATCTATCTATCTATCTATCTCTATCTATCTATCTATCTATCTATCTATCTATCTCTGTCTATCTATCTATCTATCTATCTATCTATCTATCTGTATATCGGTTATCTATCCATCCATCCATCCATCCATCCATCCATCCATCCATCCATCCATCTATCTATCTATCTATCATCTATCATCTATCATCTGTCATCTATCTATTCATATCTATATGTCAATCCATATCTATCTGTCTGTCTACCTCTTCCTACCTATCTTTCTATCGTATATATACTGTATCTATGGAGTTGTGTGCAACAGTTTCAGAAAATGATAACCCTTTTTTGTTATAATTGTCCTTGCAAGGGTGGTTGGGGAATTCTGGGAGTTGAAGTCCACCCATCTTTTTCTGTTTTTTCCACCTTGCTGTCGAGGGATAAACTTTGTAGTAAATTGATCTCCGTGATGTGAATCCAGAATCAAACTGAGCTATGTTTTGTGCACTAAACCAGCAAGCCTTGGATTCACACCATGCACTAAGGCTGTGATCCAGAAGCCAAAGTGGCTGTTTTCACACAACGCACACCTTAAACCCCACAAACTATCTCATGACTTAGTGCTTTGGGTGAAAGGAGGATTTTCAGCTTCTTTCACGCACAAAAGGTAGGCTTGTCATAGTTGCAATTCTCTGACATCCCCCCTCCCAGCTATATTCACACAACAAACGTACGTAACCTTTCACACCGTAGACCAGGGGTAGACAACCTTAGCTCTTTTATGACTCGTGGACTTCAACTCCCAGAATTCCTGAGCCAGCATGGGGGAACTAAGGCACCTTCATGACTGGCGGACTTCAACTCCCAGAATTCCTCAGCCAGCATGAGAGAAACTTTTGCCCCTTCATGACTTGGGGACTTCAACTCGCAGAATTCCTGAGCCAGCATGGGGGAACTATGGCCCCTTCATGACTCGTGGACTTCAACTCCCAGAATTCCTGAGCCAGTTTGGCTCAGCTTGGAAACTCTCCCTTTCCCCTCAGCATGGCTGACTCAGGAATTCTGGGAGTCGAAGTCCACGAGTCATAAAAGAGCCAAGGTGGCCCACCCCTGTGCATAGACCAACCAGACAGAGATAGGCAGTTCAGAAATGTTATAAATAAACAAACTTGAGTTATTTTTTTTGCTTTGTTTTTATTTTGCTTTGTTTCCAGCACGGGCTTTGTGGTGAATTCAGCCCATTTCCTCAACTGAAGATTCACTTTTCCCAAAGAGGCAATGGGTGAACTCACAATCAGGTTAAGCATGCTGTATGAGCATGATAACCCACATTAAATTAAATTTTCATGCAAGGATTCAGTTGCGGCAGCCATGTTTGTTTTTCTACTATCCTCTTTGTCGGCCAATTTCAGAGCAGATGGGCTGAGATTTGTGCCCAAGTTTAGCACAAATTCACACCATTGTCAGCTCCATGGAATTAAACCTTCCATTTTTAAGCCGAATATTTACATTTGGCAATTCCCTTCGCTGCCACATACATTATTTTCTGAATAATGCTGGACAGCAGCCCTGATTACTATTCCATCTTTCTGTTCAGTACTAGAAACCTTTGGACAGATCCCCAGGAAGAGATGTAGTAAAAATAGAAACAGATCTTTTGAGACTTTACAATTTGATCTGTATGCCTTGCGGTTTTCTTGCCGTCTTCATTTTCAAGGACAGTCTGATTTACAGCCTTTCAAAATTTCTTAGTGGTCTCCCTTCCAATTAGTTTCGTAGGCCAGACAGGTCAACCGGGGACGGACGCTCTTGTTGTAAATGGGTGTTTTTCCAACTTTTGACTGCTTTAAGATGTGTGGGTCTCAGCTCTGAGAATTGAAGTCCATCCGTGCTGGCTGAGGAATTGTGGGAGTTGTAGTTCACACATATGAAAGTTGCCAAGGTTGATCATTTATTTATTTATTCATTCATATATTCATTGATTTAATTAATGTGCCTTAAATACTGCTCTAAACACCCTCCAATATAGGTACAGAACGCAAAAGGAGAATAAGGAGAAAAGAAATTAATTAACCCAGCTGCTGGCACATCTATTTAGAAAACTGGGAGAGAGCTTATCATCTTTATATACCGGTGTTATTGAAGATAAAGTTTCAAACTTTAAGAGCTGTGAGCTGGCTGTCTGAGCTGGAAAAAGCTCTGTTCCTGAATGTCAAAATGTAGCATAATAGTAGTAGTAGTAGTAATAATAATAATAGTAGTAGTAGTAGTAGTAGTAGTAGTAGTAGTAGTAAAGTTGGAAGGTACCTTGGAGGTCATCTAGTCCAACCCCCTGCTCAGGCAGGAAACCCTATACCATTTTGGACAAATGGCTGTCCAGTCTCTTCTTTAAAACTTCCAGTGTTGGAGCATTCACTGCTTCTGGAGGCAGGTTGTTCCACTGGCTAATTGTTCTGTCAGGAAGTTTCTCCTTAGTTCTAGGTTGCTTCTCTCCTTGATTAGTTTCCACCCATTATTTCTTGTCCTGCCTTCAGGCGCTTTGGAGAATAGCTTGACTCCCTCTTCTTTGGGACAGCCCCTGAGATACTGTCCCCACTTGTCCTTCTCTTCATTAAACTAGACATACCCAATTCCAGCAACCGTTCTTTATATGTTTTAGCCTCCAGTCTCCTAATCCTCTTTGTTGCTCTTCTCTGCCCTCTTTCTAGAGTCTCAACATCTTTTTTTCATCGTGGTGACCAAAACTGGATGCAGGATTCCAAGTGTGGCCTTACCAAGGCCTTGTAAAGTGGTATTAACACTTCCCGTGATCCTGATTCTCTCCCTCTGTTAATGCAGCCCAGCACTGTGTTGGCTTTTTTGGCAGCTGCAGCACACGGCTGGCTCATATTTAAGGGATTGTCCACTGGGACTCCGAGATCCCTCTCACATATTAAAAGTTTATGTCTTTTGCCCTCTCTGGGTGTGTAGACAAAGAGACATACAGAGAATATGCTGTTATCTTAACAAAACCAAACAAGAAGCTATTTTGAATCACCGGGAGGGAATGCAATTCTGCAACACAAACACACAGTTGCACACTCGGAGACTTCCAGAAAAAAAAATCACACGTAACACCACACTTAAATTTTCCAGTATCTGAGGGGCTGCCACAAGGCAAAAGGGATCAGGTTGTTCACCAGAGCACCAGAGGGAAGGACGAGAAAAATTGGTTGGAAACTGATCAAGGAGAGAAGCAACCTGAAATTAAAGAGAAACTTCCTGACAGTGAGGACAATTAACCAATGGAACAGCTTGCCACCAGAAATCATGGGCGCTCCATCACTGGAGGTTTTTAAGAAGAGACAAGACATTCACCTGTCTGAAATGGTGTAGGTTCTCCTGCTTGAGCAGGGGGCTGGACTAGAAGACCTTCAGGGTCCCTTCCAGATTTCTATTCCATTCCATTCTATTCTATTCTATTCTATTCTATTCTATTCTGTATTTCTATTCTATTCTATTCTATTCTATTCTATTCCATTCTGTATTTCTATTCTATTCTATTCTATTCTATTCTATTCTATTCTATTCTATTCTATTCTATTCTATTCTATTCTATTCTATTCTCTATTTCCTATTCTACTCTATTCTATTCTATTTTATTCTATTCTATTCTATTCCATTCTGTATTTCTATTCTATTCTATTCTCTATTTCCTATTCTATTCTATTCTATTCTATTCTATTCTATTCTATTCTGTATTTCTATTCTATTCTATTCTATTTTCCCTTCTCCATTCTATTCTATTCTATTCTATTCTATTCTATTCTATTCTATTCTATTCTATTCTATTCTATTCTATTCTATTCTATTCTATTCTAATTCTATTCCTTCTAGGATAGGTTCCAACCTTCCAATCTAAGATTTCCTAGTGGTCTCCCATCCCATGGACTAACAAAGTCCATGTATCTAGAACAGTGTTTCTCAACTGTGTCCACTAAAAACTGTGTGGACTTCAACTCCCAGAATTCCCCAGCTAATTACTAACATTCTTCCATGCCCGGAACAAAGATGGATATTCAGCTTGTTTTTACTTTACTATTTTTTGGGGAGGGGTTAATGTTATGGGTTCTCCCCTTATATTTTTAATTTTAAGCCCCCTTCAAAGGGTGCTTCCTAAATTTCAATAAACTAATCACCCCATCCCAGCATAGTGTTCAGCATGTGGCTGCCAACAGGTATAGACTTTGCGCTCAAATGCTCCTTTCCATTGCCAGGACTGTGAGTGTGTGGTGGAGCCTGCATTGTGATGTCATCTTTGAGGCAGTTTCTGACCGTTGGGTATGGACTCTGCTGTGGTTGGTGCTGCACTGTCTGGGAGAGGCCATTTCTCCCGTGGGAATCAAGGATCCTTTGGTGAGTAGGCAAAACGATGGCCTCTCTGATCCCCACAATAAACAAGCAGGAGACAGAGGAGGAGGAGGAGGAGGAGGAGGAGGAGGAGGAAGAGAAGGAGGAGGAGGAAGAGAAGGAGGAGGAGGAGGAGGAGGAGGAGAAGGGGAGGAAGAAGAGGAGGAGGAGGAGGAGGAGAAGAAGGAGGAGGAAGAGGAGAAGGAAGAGGAAGAAGAAGAAGAAGGAGGAGAAGAAGAAGAAGAAGAAGAAGGAAGAAGGAAGGAGGAGGAGGAGGAGAAGAAGGAGAAGGAGAAGAAGAAGGAAGGAGGAGGAGGAGGAGAAGGAGGAGGAGCAGAAGAAGAAGAAGAAGAAGGAAGAAGGAAGGAGGAGGAGGAGGAGGAGGAGAAGAAGGAGAAGGAGAAGAAGAAGGAAGGAGGAGGAGGAGGAGGAGAAGGAGGAGGAGCAGAAGAAGAAGAAGAAGAAGAAGGAGGAGGAGGACCTTCCGCAGACTCCGGTCTTGGTTTTTTTGCCATTACCTAGTTTGTGGCTCTTCCTCCAGTTTCCCAAAGTCATTCTGACTTACCACTAGCATTTTTTTGGCAGAGATATACAGACATGATCAACATTTGTCTTGTGCTGGGATGAATTTTATATTCATCAGCATTCAGCTAGGGAGGACAGAAATAGAAATAGAAGTACGGTAGAATAGAACAGGAACAGAATAGGAATAGAATAGAGCTGGAAGGGACCTTGGAGGTCTTCTAGTCCAGCCCCCCACTCAAGCAGGAGAACCTATACCATCTCAGACAGGTGACTGTCCAGTCTCTTCTTAAAAACCTCCAGTGATGGAGCGCCCACGATTTCTGGAGGCAACTTCTGTTCCACTGGTTAATTGTCCTCACTGTTAAGAAGTTTCTCCTTAATTCCAGGTTGCTTCTCTCCTTGACCAGTTTTGTTAATCTTTTTTTTTTCCAATCCATTTTTTTCTTTTTAATGTCTTCTTGGTTGCGTGCTTTATTTTTTTTTCCTGTTTCGGTTTTGTTTTAATATTTTGGTGGTTTTGTATTTTAATGAGTAAATTAATTAATTATTTCCTTATTAATATGTAATGATATAATTTCCTTACCGTTGGGACAACTTTTCCTGAACAGTGAGAACAATTAATCAGTGGAACAACTTGTCTTCAGAAGTTGTGGGTGTTCCAACACTGGAAGTTTTTAAGGATTGGACATCCATGTGGCTGAAATATATAGGGTCTCCTGCTTGAGCAGTGGATTGGACTAGATGACCTCCAAGATCCCTTCCAACTCTGTTGATATTATTATTATTATTATTATTATTATTATTATTATTATTATTATTATATCCAGTGCTTTTTTTGTAAGGAAAAAAGGTGTCAGAATTCACATCTTGTTAATCTTTTATTTAAAAAAATTATATATTCAGTTCTTAGCAGGACAGGCGGTTGAGAAGTAATTAGTATTTTTTTTTTCATTTTTAAATTTGGGGGTCACTCTTTTACCCTAAAAAATTGGAAAAGATTTTCAATTCGCCAACGGTTTTTTTAAAATAAAGAAATTATTTACCTTTCACACATAAGTCAATCACTGTACACACACCCACACACGTCAGTTGTGTAACAAAACGTAATGGTCGCCGCCCGCAGTAAGCACTCAGCGCACAACCATACGACCAATCACAAGCTGAGCAGCGCCACAAGACGAGCAGCGCCATTACAACCAGCGCGGACGAAGTTCACAATGCATCGGACTCGACACACAAGTAGCCCGCATGCACCATTTTCATGATTTTGCCGCTGACCTGCTACGCTCGACAGGGCGATTCAAGTCCACCTGGACCAAACATCAAATTTTCAAAAGTTTACTTTTAAAACTTGGAAAATCTGTCGAAAAAAGGTGTCGGAACTCTGTTCCGGTGCATTCTATGTCAAAAAAAAGCACTGATTATATCTTAGTTTAATTGTTCAGGGGTGATAAGGAGATGGCTCATGTAGCCACAGTGGTTCAAAGTCTCATGTAGCCACAGTGGTTTAGCTACTTGGGCTAAAGAACTCTGCATTTCCAGAGAATCCAGCATGGAAACCTGTTAGATACCTGGACTGGAGTGATTTTAATTCAGCTGGGATGTTTTTTTTAGGGTTGATCCAAAAAAAAAACAAAACCCCTATAAATACGTATTGAAAAAGGAGATTGCAATGCAGGCCACCAGGTTGAGTTTTTTTGACCATTGTAATAATTCAGCAACCACTTGTGCTTTTGCAGAATTGCAGGATTTCTTAATAGATATTAAAATGTGCATCCCTTTCCATTTTTTTTTTTACGCTGGCTGCTGATTTGATTTGGAGCTTGTCCAGCAAGCACTAAAGTCAATCCTATCAGCTAAATATTATTGGGAGTTGTTTTTTTCCCTAGTGGTCTCCCATCCCGTTTCCTAGTGGTCTCCCATCCCCATATCAACTTAATCAGGAGCTAAGTTAAATTGGGCCAGCCTGCTGTCATCTGCCATGATGGTCCATATGAAAATATCTAAAAACAGAATGGGGCCACGCCGAGAATATGATGGCTTGACGCTGGCTTCCTCTCCCTTTTGCTTGAACTCACAGGAAACGGTGCCGGGTTCGAGTCCTTCCACACACACCCCCAACCCCATGGAGAAAGCAGCAGAGATTTTTCCGATGTCCACCCAGGAAAGCTTAAAGAAGATCGGTCACCTAAAAGAGACTGGTGGGTCACGAGGCCGAAAACCAGAAGATCCTGAAGGAAATAGCCTCAAACAGGAGAATAAGAATTTGGAAGAGAGGATCGACTGTTTGACCATCATGGTGAAGGTCTTGGAAAAGGAAGAAGAGGCACTTCGGGAGCTGCTCCGAGAACGGGAAGACACACGGGCAGACCTGGAGGCCCAAAACCAGACCTTGGCGGAGACCAACAAGGTTCTCCGCTCCGAAATCCAGACCGTCTCCAACCAGCTGGTCAGATTTCAAGATTACAGAGATAGTCAGGACCAGAATATGACCCGCATGAAGCAGGTGGTGGAACAAATTGTGGGGTACTTTAAACAGTTGGAGGGGATGATTGAGGCGGCCGAGCAGCGTTACGAGGGCCAAAAGACACAGTCGGCTGAGCTGAAGGGCGCGATGGATAAACTCCAGCAGATCTGCGACGTCCAGGAAAACGAGATCCTGTGTCTGCAGGAGCAGCTGGAGCCGTTCCCCTTCGACAACTCGGAGACGGACCCCTGCTCGGAGGTTCCCTCCCTGCTCTTCGAGATGGTGCAGGCCAAGCTGAAGCTAGACCCCCAAGCAATAAGGGACACCCTCTTTCCCTTCTTATCCAGGGGGGCCTGGCTGCTGGCCGGTCTCCTCGTGGGCCTGGCGTTTTCCAAAGTGATGCTCTGCCTGATGGAGGCTTGGTGCTTGAGAAGGAGATGCTGACGTTTTATGACATTCTCAGACAGGCATGGGGGGCATCCTGTCCCCGTTATCAAGCCCAGAAGATGAGACGTTTGACGCCTTTAAAAAAAAAACAAAACAAGAATCCTGGAGAAGAATGTAGAAAGCTAGTGACGAAAGGAGGGGGAAAAAGCCGCTCCGTTTCTACCTGCGGGAATCGCAATGCATTTCTGTCATTCCAATAAAAGAATGCGCAGGTATAGAATAGATGGTACCTGGATCAAGGGTAGCAAACTGTGAGAGGGACCTTGGAGTCCTAGTGGACAATCCCTTCAATAGGAGCCAGCCGTGTGCGGCAGCTGCCAAAAAGGCCAACACAGTGCTAGGCTGCATTAATAGAGGGAGAGAATCAAGATCAGGTGAAGGGTTAATACCACTTTACAAGGCCTTGGTAAGGCCACACTTGGAATCTTGCATCCAGTTTTGGTCACCACGATGTAAAAAAGATGTTGAGACTCTGGAAAGAGTAGAGAGAAGAGCAACAAAGATGATTAGGGGACCATTTAGTGACCAAAGATTTAGTTAATTAACAGAATAGCAGAGTCCAAAGGGACCTTGGAGGTCTTCAAGTCCAACCCCCGGCTTAAACAGAAGACCCTATATATTTTGGATAAATGGCTGTCCAATCTCTTCTTAAAAACCTCCAGTGTTGGAGCATTCACCGCTTCTGGAGGCAGGTTGTTCCACTGGTTAATTGTTCTCACTGTCAGGAAGTTTCTCCTTAGTTCCAGGTTGCTTCTCTCCCTTGATTAGTTTCCACCCGTTGCTTCTTCTCCTGCCTTCAGGCGCTTTGGAGAATAGCTTGACTCCCTCTTCTTTGGGGCAGCCCCTGAGATATTGGAAGACTGCTATCATGTCTTTCTTAGTCCTTCTTTTCATTAGACTAGACATATACCCAATTCCAGCAACCGTTCTTCATATGTTTTAGCCTCAAACATAAACTCCAATACATGGATTTGCACACTATCAATCAACCAATCAGAAGAGTTGGAAGGGACCTTGGAGGTCATCTACTCCAACCCCCTGCTCAGGCAGGAAACCCTGTACCATTTCGGACAAATGGCTGTCCAGTCTCCTCTTAAAAACTTCCAGTGTTGGAGCATTCACCGCTTTTGGAGGCAGGTGGTTCCACTGGTTAATAGTTCTCACTGTCAGGAAGTTTCTCCTTAGTTCTAGGTTGCTTCTCTCCTTGCTTAGTTTCCATCTGTTGCTTCTTGTCCTGCCTTCTTCAGGCGCTTTGGAGAATAGCTTGACTCCCTCTTCTTTGGGGCAGCCCCTGAGATACTGGAACAACTTCCATCATGTCACCCCTTGTCCTTCTTTTCTCAACAGGCTTTTTATTATTTATCTTATTTTTCACTCTTAATGATTGTTGTCATTATGTACAGCTGGACTAATTGTGTGTGTGTGTGTGTTGCAAAAGTGCTATGAACCCGCCTGCTGGCACAGAGGCTCTTTGTGTAGAAGAGGCTCCGGAAGAAAAGATCCTGTTGGTGCTTTCTCCTTGCGTAGTATAAAAGAGAGGAGATTCAAGGATGCCGGATCTATTATTAAAAGCACCAGCAACCTGATCCACCAACCTCACTTTACGTCCATTTGCTTAGTGATCATTTGAAGCCCGAAAAAAGGGACACAGAAGCCACCCTCCCACTTGCCCTCCTCCCGGTGGCTTTTTGGTCTCCTGATCAAAATTCAGATCACCCCTTATGCCGGGATTTATGACGGCTGCAGCATCCCAGGGTTATGGGGTGGCCATTTGCAATCTTCCCGGTTGGCTTCCAACGAGCAAAGTCAGGGGAGGGACCCAGATTGACTTAAGAACCATGGCCAAAAAAAAAAAAAAAGATTGTAAAATCGGATGCAACACACTTAATTATACGGCTAAGCCAGGGGTAGGCAACCTTTGCTCTTTTATGACTCGTGAACTTCAACTCCCAGAATTCCTGAGCCAGCATGGGGGAACTATAGCTTCTTTATGACTCGGGGACTTCAACTCCCAGAATTCCTGAGCCACCATGGGGGAACTATAGCTTCTTTATGACTTGTAGACTTCAACTCCCAGAATTCCTGAGCCAGCATGGGGGAACTATGGCTTTTTTATGACTTGTAGACTTCAACTCCCAGAATTCCTGAGCCAGTATGGGGGAACTATGGCCCCTTCATGACTCGGGGACTTCAGCTCCCAGAATTCCTGAGCCAGCCTGGCTCAGCTTGGAAACCTCTCCCTTTCCCCTCAGCATGGCTGGCTCAGGAATTCTGGGAGTTGAAGTCCGCAAGTCATAAAAGAGCCAAGGTTGCCTACCCCTGCGTAGCCAAACCATTCCAGAAACCAGTTGCCTTATCCCAGCTGGTATTCCTACCCAAGCAAGATGAACTGGGTGGCCTCTTTGACTAGAGTTAGTCCTCGCTTTACAGCCGTTTGTTTAGTGACCGAAATTGCAACAGCACTAAAACAAGTGAGTTATGAGTTTTTTCACACTTACGACCGTTGCAGCATCCTGCGGTCATGTGATCAAAATTTGGGCGCTTGGCCACCGACCTGTATTTACAACAGTTTGCAGTGTCCCAGGGTCACGTGATCACCGCTGGCAACTCTTCCCAACCGGCTTCCGAGAAGCAAAAAATCAATGACGGGGGGAACCCAGATTTGCTTAACGACCGGAGGATTCGCTGAACAAGGGCAGCGGTTTGCTTAAAGACGGGGACTGAGAAGCTCGCAAAAGGGGCCAAACTCACTTTTAGATCTGCCTTTTCCTTAGCAAAGGAGATTTGGGACTTCCATGGCGGTCGTAAGCCGAGGACATGCATGAATTGCTGAATTAACTCATTTTCTTAGCCCAAACAATACTTCTGAACCAGAGAGAATGCCAAATGTATTGGCTAACACGAGATGCTAAAATGCACACACACACACCACAAATTAATTAATGTTAAAACAAACCAACTTGATTTGAGGAAAAGCAGTTGCTAGACGGATTTGAGGAAAAGCAGTTGCAACTAAACGGACTCAGCCTGTTGTCCAAACAGACCCTGGGGCGGCATCCAAGCCCTAACATGGTTTGTTTAATTACGCAAGCCTATTATTGTATGATAGTTCTTAAAAGTGGGATTTAAATAGTAATAATAATAATAATAATAAAGTTGGAAGGGACCTTGGAGGTCATCTAGTCCAACCCCCTGCTCAGGCAGGAAACCTTGTACCATTTCGGACAAATGACTGTCCAGTCTCTTCTTTAAAACTTCCACTGTTGGAGCATTCACCGCTTCTGGAGGCAGGTGGTTCCACTGGTTAATTGTTCTGACTGTCAGGAAGTTTCTCCTTAGTTCTAGGTTGCTTCTCTCCTTGGTGAGTTTCCATCCGTTGCTTCTTGTCCTGCCTTCTTCAGGGGCTTTGGAGAATAGCTTGACTCCCTCTTCTCTGGGGCAGCCCCTGAGATATTGGAAGACTGCTATCATGTCCCCCCTCGTCCTTCTCTTCGTTAAACTAGACATACCCAATTCCAGCAACCGTTCCTTATATGTTTTAGCCTCCAGTCCCCTGATCGTCTGTCGCTCTTCTCTGCCCTCTTTCTAGAGCAGCGGTTCTCAACCTGTGGGTCGCGACCCCATTTGGGGTCGAACGACCATTTCACGGGGGTTGCCAAAAACCGCAGTCTGCCATTTTTTTTTTGGTCGGCCATTTTTTTTTGGTCGGTCATTTTTTTCCCCTTTGCGATGCGGGCCGTCGCGCCACGCATGCGCAATGCGGGCCCACCATTTTTGGGAGGGGGTCGGCCATTTTTTTTGGGTCGGCCATTTTTTTTCCCCTTTGCCATGCAGGCTGTCGCACTGCGCTTGTGCAGCGCGGGCCGGGGTCGAGCCCCAGAAGAGGATGAGAACCGCTGTTCTAGAGTCTCAACATCTTTTTTACATCGTGGTGACCAAAACTGGATGCCGTATTCCAAGTGTGGCCTTCCCAAGGCCTTGTAAAGTGGTATTAACCCTTCACCTGATCTTGATTCTCTCCCTCTGTTAATGCAGCCCAGCACTGTGTTGGCTTTTTTGGCAGCTGCAGCCCACGGCTGGCTCCTATGTCTTCATTAAAGGGCACGGAGAGAGAGAGCGAGAGCACGTGGCCAATTTCCAGGAACTGTAGCAAAAATAAATTAAGGCTTAGCATCCGTGCAACAGATGAGCACAGCAACTGCTCTGGAAAATATCCTGACGTGTTTGATCTTATCCAGATCGTAGGCAATTGCCTAGGAAACAGCAGAAACTTTTCCTCTTTCATTTTTGACAAAAAAGAGGATCACGTGACCCCGGGACTTAGCAACTGTCACAAAGGCCTGCCAGTTGCTGAGCCTCTGGATTTTGATCGGGCGACCACAGGGTTACAAGTGTGACAACTGGCCGTAAGTCACTGTTTTTCCACTTTCCACTTTTTCCGGTCACTAAACGAAAAAGTGACTCGCCTAACAACGATGGGGCACTCAACCCAACATAATGTGCCTCAGTTTACCCAACAGGATAGATTCTCCTTTAGTTTGAAATTGTCCCAATTCCTTTGCACACCTTCCCACCGGTGTGTCTTCTCCTGCAGTTGTTGCATCTGGCGACCCTTTCAGCCCCCCCCCCCGAAGTGTCCAGAAATGAAGACACCGCACAAGGGTTTCACAACATACATCTTTAAATAAAGTCAGCTAACAATCGCTGTCCCAAACAAAAGGAATCGAGAACTAGCTGGGGTGGGGTGGGGTGGGGGGGTCATGGGGAGGTCCTTCCCCGCTGACCTGGCCAGCATCTCAGCTCGTGGTCCAGCCGGGGGTGGAGTGGGGGGGTGTCCCACTTGCCTCTGGCCTATGGGCCGGTTCCCGCTGCTCACGGCAGGCAGGAAAAGGGTCACCCAAAAAGGGAGAAACTTTACAAAATAATTATAATTATAATAATAATAATAATAAAGAAACCCAGCCCAGCTTCAGTTTCCAGAGAGGCTCCAGGCCGCCCTCACAAAGTTTGTTGCGTCGGGAGTTCCGACAAAGGAACACCGACTTGGCCGATTCTTCCTCGTTGTGCTAATAAGGAAGCCCCTGGGAGAGTCACGCAGACACACACAACCCCCCCCAGATCTTGCCCACCGCCCCACCCTCCCTCCGTCAGTTAATACGCAGCTTCACTTCGCGGTGGTCCATGGGGGTGACAAGCTCGTTGGCGTAGCCGTTTTCCGAACACAAGGAGAAGCCGTCCGTCGCCTCCATGCCGCTGTTGATTTCTGAAAAGGGGGGCAAAGGGGTCCAGGAAGTGAAATCAAGAAGCAGGAAGAAATGATGAGAGGAAAAATCAAGCAGGAGGAATCAAGTCTGCTACTGGGGGACACCGGTCAGTCCTGGCTGTTCTGCTCAGACACCAGGGAGAGCAAGGAGCAAGAACTCCGGACGGATTTTAAGTACAGGTAGTCCTCAATTTAGAGGAAGGAAGGAAGGAAGGAAGGAAGGAAGGAAGGAAAGGAAGGAAGGAAGGAAGGAAGGAAGGAAGGAAGGAAGGAAGGAAGGAAAAGAGAGGGGGGAAGGAAGGGAAAGAAAGAGAGAGAGAGAAAGGAAGGAAGGAAGAAAAAGGAAGGAAAGAAGGAGGGAGGGAAGGAAAAGAAAGAGGAAGGAAGGAAGGAAAGAAGGAAAGGAAAGAGGAAAGAATGAAGAAAGGAAAAAAATAAGGAAGGAAGGAAGGAAAAGAGAGGAAGGGAGGAAAAGAGAGTGAGAAAGAGAAAGAAAGGAAGGAAAGAAAGAAGGGGGGAAGGAAGGAAAAGAAAGAGAGGAAGGAAGGAAAGAAGGAAAAGAAAGGAAAGAATGAAGGAAGGAAGGAAAGAAAGAAAAAAGGAAGGAAGGAAAAGAGAGAGAGAAAGAAAGGAAGGGAGGGAGGGAAGGAAGGAGGGAGGGAAGGGAGGGAGGAAGGAAGGAAGGAAAGAAGGAAGGAAGGAAAAGAAAGGAAAAGAAAGGAAAAGAGAAATAAAAAAGAAAGGAGGGAGGGAGGGAGGGAGGGAGGGAGGGAGACAGGAAGGAAGGAAGGAAGGGAGAGAGGGAAGGAAGGAGGGAGGGAGGGAAGAAAGGAAGGAAAAGAAAGAGAAAGGAAGGAAGGAAAAGAATGAGAGGAAGGAAGGAAGGAAGGAAAAGAGAAATAAAAAAGAAAGGAGGGAGGGAGGGAGGGAAGGAAGGAAGGAAGGAGAGAGGGAGGAAGGAGAAGGAAGGAGGGAGGGAGGGAGGAGGGAAGGAAGGAAGGCAAGAAGGAGAGGGAAGGGGAGAGGAGAGGAGGGGGAGAGGGAAGGAAAGGAAGGGGGAAAGGAAGCAGAGGAAGGGGAGGAGATGGAAGGGAAGGGAGGAGAGGAGAGGAGGGGGCAGGCTGCCATTTCAAACTCCCAACTGGGGGGGGGGCTCTCAAGGACAACCTGGCAGAAACTGATTCAAAGCCCTAAGGCTGCTCTGAAGGCCCATTCCCCCCACCCCCACCCCCACCCCCGGTAAAGGGCTTTCCTGGCAGACCTGAGGCTCCGCAGTTTTTGGCTCCTGCCTTTCCCAAGAAGGGGGCTTAGGATGGATGAAGAAGCGAAGAGGATGGCCAGCCGCCCGCCCTCTCGGCTCCAGCCTTGAGGTCGAAGGGGTAGCCCTGGAACCAGGGAAGGAGCCGGGAGGAGGAGGAGGAGGAGGAACGCCGTGAGGTTAGAAAAAGCAAGCCAGAAAGCCCCCCCCCGCCACCTTCCTGCTGCCCACCAGCCACCGTGGGGTTAATGCCAGCCTTCCAAAGCCAGACTTACGCTCCAGGCTGAAGGGAACCCCCAGGTCTGGGAGCCTGGCGCCCTCTAGAGGCTAGAACCTGCAAGACAGCGTTCAAAACACAATTGGGCTGATGAAGGAGGACCTTTGGAGGGGAGGGGGGGTTGAAAGGAGGGGGGGTCCCCGGTGGGCTCTGAGCTGGCTCGTTTTCCGGCAGACGTTTTGCTACCCTGACTAGTTCATGCTAGCAGGGCGAGTTTGGGTCATGAAATGTTTGCCAGAAAACCATCAAGCTTAAAAGCTTAAAATTGGTCAGAAGTGGTCTAGAGCAGGGGTAGGCAACCTCGGCTCTTTTATGACTCGGGGACTTGAACTCCCAGGATTCCTGTGCCAGGCTGGGGGAACAAGGGCCCCTTCGTGACTGGTGGACTTCAACTCCCAGAATTCCTCAGCCAGCATGGGGGAACTATGGCCCCTTCATGACTCGTGGACTTCAACTCCCAGAATTCCTGAGCCAGCATGGGGGAACTTTGGCCCCTTCATGACTGGTGGACTTCAACTCCCAGAATTCCTCAGCCAGCATGGGGGAACTATGACCCCTTCATGATTTGCGGACTTCAACTCCCAGAATTCCTGAGCCAGCATGGGGGAACTATGGCCCCTTCATGACTCGGGGACTTCAACTCCCAGAATTCCTCAGCCAGCATGCGGGAACTATGGCCCCTTCATGACTCGTGGACTTCAACTCCCAGAATTCCTCAGCCAGCATGGGGGAACTATGGCCCCTTCATGACTCGTGGACTTCAACTCCCAGAATTCCTGAGCCAGCCATGCTAAGGGGAAAGGGAGGTTTCCAAGCTGAGCCATGCTGGCTCAGGAATTCTGGGAATTGAAGTCCACGAGGCATAAAAGAGCCAAGGTTGCCTACCCCTGGTATAGAGCTTCCTGCCTGAGCAGGGGGTTGGACTAGATGACCTCCAAGGTCCCTTCCAACTTTTATTATTATTATTATTATTATTATTATTATTATTATTATTATTATTATTATTACTACTACTATTATTATTATTATTATTATTATTATTATTATTATTATTATTATTAAAAGCACTAAGGACCCCACAATTTGGCTTTTTCTCCTCTCCTGGAGGGAAAGTTTTTCTTTCTTTCTTCTTCTTCTTTTTTTTTTTGAGAAAACACAACACTCGGGATTGGAATACAGCACCCTGCAAAGAACTCACAGGGGGACTCGTTCTGAATTACGTTGAGAGGTTTTTTTGCTTTTTGCTTCCTTTTTAACGACTGAGGAAATCTTTCTGAACCCATTTGTCTGTACAAGTTTTCGGCCGGTGGAACAACCTGCCACCTGAGCTGGTTGAGTTCTGGGGGGGGGTGTTTCCAGCTGAGGTGGGAAGGTCAGCTGATAGAATGTTCTAGTGGGTTCTACCCCTGAACAATGGGCTGGACTAGATAACCTCTTAGGCCCCTTCCAATCCACAGCTGTGATCCGACAGCTAACTAGAAACAAGAGGACAGTTAGAGCCCAACTCTGCTGGGGACTCGGAGGCTAAATTGGATTTTTCTTCCCAAGAAGTCTGTATTAAGAAGAGTCCCCGGAGGCCATCTAGTCCAACCCCCTGCCCAATACAGGAATCCGAATGAAAGCATCCAAACAGGCTCCTCTGAGAAGAGGCTAGACAGTCACTTGTCTGAGATGGTATAGGACACGTTCCCCTGCTTGAGCAAGGGGCTGGACTAGAAGACCTCCAAGGTCCCTTCCAGCTCTATTCTATTCTATTATTTTATTATTCTATTCTATTCTATTCTATTCTATTCTATTCTATTCTATTCTATTCTATTCTATTCTATTCTTCTGTTCTGTTCTGTTCTATTCTATTCTATTCTATTCTATTCTATTCTATTCTTATTCTATTCTATTCTATTCTTATTCTATTCTATTCTATTCTATTCTATTCTATTCTATTCTTATTCTATTCTATTCTATATTTTATTCCATCCTGTAATTCTATTCTATTCTATTCTATTCTATTCTATTCTATTCTATTCTATTCTATTGTATTCTTATTCTATTCTATTCTATTCTATTCTATTCTATTCTATTCTTCTGTTCTGTTCTATTCTATTCTATTCTATTCTTCTGTTCTGTTCTATTCTATTTTATTCTATTCTATTCTATTCCATTCTATTCCTTATTCTATTCTATTCTATTCTATTCTATTTTTATTCTATTCTATTCTATTCTATATTTTATTCCATCCTGTAATTCTATTCTATTCTATTCTATTATATTCTATATTTTATTCCATTCTGTAATTCTATTCTATTCTATTCTATTCTATTCTATTCTATTCTATTCTATTCTATTCTATTCTATTCTATTCTATTCTATTCTATATTTTATTCCATCCTGTAAGTCAAGTCTATTCTATTCTATTCTATTCTATTCTATTCTATTCTATTCTATTCTATTCTATTCTATTCTATTCTATTCTATTCTATTCTATTCTATTCTAGTCTAGTCTAGTCTAGTCTAGTCTAGTCTAGTCTAGTCTAGTCTAGTTTTTCCAGGACTGTTGTAACTGAACCATTGCTAAGCGGATGGCTGTTAAGCGGGGACCACCTGTAATTTTAAAAAAGCACACCTGTCACGCAACCAAATGGCTAAATCTGACAGGTAAACCCGCACGCAGAGTAATCGACAATACCACAATCCAATTGCAAGTCAGCCGACGTAAGTGTCCTCAATTTTTACCTGAAAATATGAGTTTTTCCTTCATGATGTTGACATCCCGGCTGGACCGCCGGACGGCGGCGCTGAGCATGATCTGCTCCGGGTTGTAGGTGCGAATGCTACCGAAGCGCCACCTGGGACAGAAAAACGGAAAGATTGTTTGAAGGGGTTTTCCACTGGATCGGGGACGGCAACCCACCCACCCCCGTGCAAAACCTCGGGTGATTTGCGCGCACACTGCACAACCTGCGACGGCCATCTTGACTTTCTTTTGACCCTTTGTGGAGTTTGCACTCTGCCCTCTCTCGGTTTGCAAGCAATGTTTCTCTGCCCCTCCGATCTGCAGCCCCTTGCGAGGAAGGAGCAGAGATTTTGAACCAGGAACCGGTTTCCAAGCTAGAAAAATAATGCCTCTGCTGGAAAAGCCAGGAGAAGCATGCATGGAAATGAAAAGGTGGCAAGCTGCACAGCCGGTCCTCCATTTTTTCTCCATTTTGGCAGCGGGATTCAAGGGAACTGCCATAGCTCCCTTTTTCTAGGGGTTAGGATTAGGGATCCAAACTTGGCCACTTAAAAGAACCGTGGACTTCAACTCCCAGAATTCCCCCAGTCTCCAAACTTGGTCACTTTAAGACTCGTGGACTTCAACTCCCAGAATTCCCCCAATCTCCAAACTTGGCCACTTTAAGACTCGTGGACTTCAACTCCCAGAATTCCCTCAGTCTCCAAACTTGGTCGCTTTAAGACTCGTGGACTTCAACTCCCAGAATTCCCCCCGTCTCCAAACTTGGTCGCTTTAAGACTCGTGGACTTCAACTCCCAGAATTCCCCCAGTCTCCAAACTTGGCCACTTTAAGACTCCTGGACTTCAACTCCCAGAATTCCCTCAGTCTCCAAACTTGGCCACTTTAAGATTCGTGGACTTCAACTCCCAGAATTCCCTCAGTCTCCAAACTTGGTCGCTTTAAGACTCGTGGACTTCAACTCCCAGAATTCCCCCAGTCTCCAAACTTGGTCACTTTAAGACTCGTGGACTTCAACTCCCAGAATTCCCCCAATCTCCAAACTTGGCCACTTTAAGACTCGTGGACTTCAACTCCCAGAATTCCCTCAGTCTCCAAACTTGGTCGCTTTAAGACTCGTGGACTTCAACTCCCAGAATTCCCCCCGTCTCCAAACTTGGTCGCTTTAAGACTCGTGGACTTCAACTCCCAGAATTCCCCCAGTCTCCAAACTTGGCCACTTTAAGACTCCTGGACTTCAACTCCCAGAATTCCCTCAGTCTCCAAACTTGGCCACTTTAAGATTCGTGGACTTCAACTCCCAGAATTCCCTCAGTCTCCAAACTTGGTCGCTTTAAGACTCGTGGACTTCAACTCCCAGAATTCCCCCAGTCTCCAAACTTGGCCACTTTAAGACTCCTGGACTTCAACTCCCAGAATTCCCTCAGTCTCCAAACTTGGCCACTTTAAGATTCGTGGACTTCAACTCCCAGAATTCCCTCAGTCTCCAAACTTGGCCACTTTAAGATTCGTGGACTTTAACTCCCAGAATTCCCTCAGTCTCCAAACATGGCCACTTTAAGACTCCTGGACTTCAACTCCCAGAATTCCCCCAGTCTCCAAACCTGGCCACTTTAAGACTCCTGGACTTCAACTCCCAGAATTCCCTCAGTCTCCAAACTTGGTCGCTTTAAGACTCGTGGACTTCAACTCCCAGAATTCCCTCAGTCTCCAAACTTGGCCACTTTAAGATTCGTGGACTTCAACTCCCAGAATTCCCTCAGTCTCCAAACTTGGCCACTTTAAGATTCGTGGACTTCAACTCCCAGAATTCCCCCAGTCTCCAAACTTGGCCGCTTTAAGACTCCTGGACTTCAACTCCCAGAATTCCCTCAGTCTCCAAACTTGGCCACTTTAAGATTCGTGGACTTCAACTCCCAGAATTCCCTCAGTCTCCAAACTTGGCCACTTTAAGATTCGTGGACTTCAACTCCCAGAATTCCCTCAGTCTCCAAACATGGCCACTTTAAGACTCCTGGACTTCAACTCCCAGAATTCCCCCAGTCTCCAAACTTGGCCACTTTAAGACTCCTGGACTTCAACTCCCAGAATTCCCTCAGTCTCCAAACTTGGTCGCTTTAAGACTCGTGGACTTCAACTCCCAGAATTCCCTCAGTCTCCAAACGTGGTCGCTTTAAGACTCGTGGACTTCAACTCCCAGAATTCCCCCAGTCTCCAAACTTGGCCACTTTAAGACTCGTGGACTTCAACTCCCAGAATTCCCCCAGTCTCCAAACATGGCCACTTTAAGTCTCGTGGACTTCAACTCCCAGAATTCCCCCAGTCTCCAAACTTGGCCATTTTAAGACTTGTGGACCTCAATTCCCAGAATCCCCAGCCTTGGGGATTCCAAAGAAGAGCCTTGCTTGGAAAATCAGACACGGGCGGGGTGAGGTGGGGACACGCTATCTCCAGCCCTTCTGTCACTCATTGCTCTGGTAGAGAGGGTCCCCATGTAGCCCCCCACCTCAATTTAAACAAAGCTAATTGGAAGGAATTAGGAAGGAGAGGGATATTTCCCCGCAGGGCCTGGTCTGTGATGGCCCCCTATAGGCCGGTGTTTCTCAACCTCAGGAGCTGTAAACGGAGTGGAGGATTCTGGGAGTTGAAGTCCACCCATCTTAAAGTTGCAGAGGTTGAAAAACGCTCCTGTTGCTTCTTGGGCGGATTAATGGAACTGGATCTTGAGATTACTCTTGGTGATGTTACTAGAGTTGCTACTATTGCTGCTACTACTACTACTGCCTTTAAAAGGCACTAGGGCTTGGACTGTGTTAGCAACTACGCATTCCTTGGCAGCTGTGGGTTTTAATTTTTGCGCCTGTGGTTGGAATTGTTTTTCATTATACGGTATTTGGATATTGTACTGTATCGGACAGCCACTATCTCCTGCCCAGCCTACCTCGCCAGGTTGTAGTTTTTTTGGGGGGGGGGGGAACTGGGAGAGGAAGGCAGTCCCAAGTTCTGAAGAAAGGGCAGGACGAAATAATGAATAAAGAGGCCAGGGACCCCAACGTTCCTTAATCCCCAGAGGTATAAAGAATAAAGACAAATCCCTACACCACGAAGAAACCAAAAATAAAAATAAAAACATGCATGCAGATCTAACGCAAAGCACACAGATGCCTCGTACACAAAAGGGGGAACTTGTGGGTGATGCAATCACACAACACACGGTCGGCTGGCCAAAAAATCCAGATTTAAAGAGGAAGATGTGGTTTGAAGCATGCAAGACGCCCTGTGTAGGACGTCTGGGTCACCTGACTGTCTTCGCACAACGGCTTCTGAGCTATTGCTGGTGAGTTGGGGGGTCCATGCAGGAGCCCCCCTCCAAATATTCCCCGTTCCCTTCAAATCGGGATCGTTGCACCTTCCCGATACATAGAGCCGATTTGCACCCATCTGGGTTACTATTCAAGAAATCCATTTTTCCCCACCAGAATTCTATAGGTAATCCTCGATTTACAACTATTCGTTTAGTGACGGTGGCAGTGTCCCGGGATCACGTGATCCCCTTTTTGTGACCTTCTGATGAGCAAAGTCAGCGGGGAAGCCAGAGTCGCTTAACAAGTGTAGCAAGAAAAGGTTGCAAAATGAGACAAAGCTCACTTCGACGACTGTCCCGCTTAGCGACGTGAATTTTGGGTCCAATTGTAAGTCAAGGACTACCTTTGTACCTGGGGCTCCCCTGGGCCCCAGGTTGAGCACCGAGGTCCTCTTAACTTGTATCAAAAGTTCAATAACAGAAGAGGGAAAACAGGACAGTCGTTTCCCCACGCAACTACCCCTCCTCTCGCAAGGACTTTAAAATCAAAGCAAGAACGGGGATGTGGAAGTTATAAATCTCCCTCCCATCCTGATGTGTGCCTGGATTGCCGTTTTTTTTTTTTTTTTTTTTAAATATTTTTATTGACTTTTTTTTCCCCCCTCAATTTTAACAGAAAAGAAAGCTAATCATATCAAATCTTAATATACAAATAAACAATCAACAACAAAACATAAATACAATTTCCAATACTTCTGATAATAATAACTCAACTGAAAATAAGCATCTCAAACAATTTACCATCATTCTTCCCCCTTCTTATCAGCTCACACTTAACTCATCCTTCAATCCACCAAAGGCCACCCAAACAACCCATTAGTAACAATAATTAATTATTCTTCCACCAACCCTAATTACAGCTAAAAAAAACATCATACCTAAAATTATGCGGCTTCCCAGAATGATTACAGGGTATAACAAAAGAAAGCCCCACTACATCAAACAAAATTATTATATGAACTTAACAAGAATTTTAAACTATATACTATCTCTTACTCAAAACACACACAAAAAAAAAAAAAAAGGGGGGGAAAAAACAAAAAAAAAAACAAGAAAAAAAAACCATCTTATTAAAGTTAAACAAATAATATTAACCAAAACAATATCAATAAATCCCTCGATTCAAGATAATAATAATGATATTAATAATAATAATTATATTCTTATTCAATTTAGTTTATCATAATATATCTTAGTATATATCATAATATAAACATCCTCTTCTAAACCTTACTTATAATATAAACAATCAACTCATCTTGTTAAGAATAATATTTATCATTAACTTCTAAACCGTCAATCTAAGTCAAATCTACTAAATTTAGTTTATAATAATATATCTTAAAATATCATTTAAACATCCTGGTTTGCAGCTTACCTATGAACTTATATTAATAATAATAATTATATTCTTATTCAATTTAGTTTATCATAATATATCTTAATATATCATCATATAAACATCCTCTTCTAAACCTTACTTATAATATAAACAATCAGCTCATCTTGTTAAAAATAATATTTATCATTAACGTCTAGACCATCAATCTAAATCAAATCTACTAAATTTAATTTATAGTAATATATCATAAAATATCATTTAAATATCCTATCTTACAGCTTGCCTAAAATCTAAATCTTTAAATCAACCCATTATCTTAGATTAACCTTAATTCTCTCATTTAATTATAAATTTCTTTTAATCAATCAACTTCTGGACTCTCTCACCTGACAAATAAACCTCCATAATAAAAACAAATTATTTATAGCATTTCTAACTTACATTCCAACCTAATATCACACCTAGAATAATTCCTTACATACAATTTTAAATTTTCATTACTTCAAACGAACTCTAGGTTTCTTTTTCAACCAAATAAAAGGCCATAACAAGGCCACCCTTCCAACTACCGGTAATAAGTCTCTCTTCTGTATTTCTTCAGCCCCGTAGCTAAGTTGCTTGTTGAATTGAGTCTTCCTTTCTTGAATCATATCCTCTTGTTTTACATAAATAAACTGTTCATCAAACAACATCCATTTCGTTTTATAGTCTAATTGCTTCATAAAGTAGAACAATGCCTCTCTTTTGTCAATTAAATCATCTTCTTGCTGCCCAGCTAGACAGAATTCCCCTTCTTGAAACAAAACCTCTTGTTCGCTATAAACAAACTTTTCATCTAACAAAATCCATTTGTCATCTTCATTCTCAAAACCCTCCTCTCTTCCCTGTTGAACTTCTTTCTCTTGTGTTATGTAGTAATCATCTCCATATGCAGATTGTGAAATAAATTGTTCAACAGTAGGTTGTACATCAATTTCATTTGGAGGAAGGAGTTTAGCTAATTTCAAAAATACTTCTGTCAAAGCCTCTTTCACAAATGCTTTAAACTCTTTAACCTCTTGCGCAAAAGTCTTCTGTGTTTCAGACCTTTTTTCATAAAATTCATCAGTAAAATCCAACTTAGATTTAGCATTTGGCTGTATATTCCACTCCATTTTAAATTTCAAATCACAGCCGTCTCTCTAGCTGCGCTTGAGAGAACAAGAAGAGAGAGAAAAGTAACAGATTCCACTTTCACTTTCCAGCACTTTCCCTAACAATGAGAACAGTGAAAGCTAAACGCCATCTTAAAACATTGTTGATTGAAGACGTTAGAAATGTATAACCAAGAAAAAAAAACAATAAAAATACTTGCAAACCATTTGGACTCCTGTAGTCATTCAGCCTGCTTATAATCTCGTCAGTGTTAAATCTTAAAAAAAAAGCAGAAGTGGTCGCGGCGTCTTTTTCTGCCTGAAGACAGAAGCGTCTCTGGATAGGAGCGTCCTCCGGAGCTATAGGGAGCTCACTCTTAATCCCTGAAAGCTTCTTTTCCAGGGATTTAAGAAGGCTCAACCTTACTCCCGATGCTCTTCACCTCTCCTTTGCCCGGAGAGGGGATCTTTCACCGCGAAAAAACAGCTGATGTGCGCTGTTTTTCGCGGCTTTACACATCCAGATGACGGAGTCTCACAAAGGAGACCCTGCGGCGCCAGCGGAGCCGATTGCCGTTTTTTTTTAATGGCGCTTCTTCTGCGGGGGAAGGAAACAAACAAACAAACACACACACACACACAGACACAGTCCTTGCCTTCCGAACCCTGAGAGGGAGAGCTGTTTTTCCATGCAGGGCAAGCCCTCCATGCCACTTAAAAGACCATTGCTGTAAAAGACAGCCAGATGTTCTCTCCGCCCACTCCAAGTCGAAAAAAGGAATTGCTTTTGGCAAAGATGAGGAAAGAGAGAAGTGATGTGCCAGGAGCATGGAGAAAGCACAGATGTGCACAGAGACAGCCTGGATGAGGCGAGAGGAAGATGATGGTCTGGGCATATCTCTCCCCCCCCCAACCTTCGGCCTTTAGGGAGGGGAAAGGGGGTGAGTCAAGATTTAAAGTCACAAGGTAATATCAACCAGTAAAGAGGGAGGGGAAAGTGCGCCACAAAAAAAATCTCT